>JAYESA010000009.1:87519404-87854404 GCA_036927795.1 Iris macrosiphon | reverse complement strand
GTGTACCGAACGGTGCACGCAGCGTATCCGGACACGTAAAAATTCACAAAAACTGATTAGGATGCGTGTGTGCGCCAGAATCAGCCCGTATCCGCGGACACACCCCGTGTCGCAACTTTTGTGGAAGTCGTGCGCATTTTGTGCACGCTCGTCAGATTGCAACAAAACTTGCGCCACTGGACTCGTGGTAACACGCTGGTCCTGTGACCCAATTTTCATGCAATTCTGAGATAGTTGACCAAGTCGCCAATTGGCGGGCCCCACGGTTGACTTTTTGGAAAAAAATGTGTTCGGCTCATCGGAATCCACATTTGGATATATTGTTGGGTTCATATTGATATCTAGAGTTGTTTGACCTATAATTTGTCCCATTTAGAGACTGCTATCCTTGGCACGCTTTTCGGTGCAAAGTGGCCCACAAGTGGACCCCACTTTTACCCGAAATTATCGTTTTGCCTCTGTGTCCAAATTGGACGATAGGAAAGTGCTTTTTAGCTATTTTGCTTATTCTAGGAACGTTGGTGATATTTATTTCAGCATCCGGAGATATTTGTTCTGCGGCCATAGCTTCTGATCCTGTGTGTTGGACTTCGGGACGTTACACTTTACAGCTTTCTTACCAGACAAGATACCTTGCCAAATTGCTTACAGTATTTTGTATGCTTAGTATATATTTGTATATTTATTATATTTCTGTATATTTCTTGCATGTGTAGTTTTCTTTTAGAAATTACTATGTATTAGATATGTTGACACACACATGGCACTTAGTATCATAGAGGACAATCATTAGGCGTATGGGCTTTTAACCACTCTGGTAAACCGTAGTAACTAGCACGCACTATGGTGATCGTGTCCGATGGTCGCTAACCCCGAGGTATGTCGATTGATGGAGTCCGAGGGTCGCTACCCCAGAGGTATGTCGGCTGATGATATCCACTGACGAGCGTATGAGTTGTGAGGATTAGATCGAGTAGCCTACCCTTGCCCATACGTCGAAAAGTTATCCTCATTTGTATTCATATAGATTGTCTTGTACAGCGTACTTATTTATTTTCAAATTATATGCATGTTTACTGTATTCAAATTGGCTCACTTTTCTGTATCTTGTTACGTCCCTCTGAGGACCTGGTCCCCTGCCAGGTGTATATGTTCTTAAGTATTTGTAGGAGCGCAGATTTGGATGGTTACATATGTTTCGAGGATGTCTTCTTTTTGATGTCGTGGTCGTTAGCTGGTATTCTTATATTGTGTTTATTGTGTTATACTTTTCCATTCGAGTTGGTAGTGGATTTGTTTTCATCCAACTATCATCTTTAGATACTTCTTAGTGAGATCTAGTTACATAGATGATGGTTATTTATTTATATTTGATTTCGTGGATGAGATTTAGATTATACCTGTAACTTGTGATATATGTTTATACCACTTGTGGATTAATTTTTATGTTACAGCGTACGTGTGGATTTTGGTTTCCATATATTGGAGTTGCCATATCCATGCGGCTGACATGCTTACGTGTTCCTAGTCCTACGTATTTTGGGACTGGGGCATGACATATTTTTGTGGTGGCCCATGCAGGTCGAGAGCATATTGTCTCGGTTACATTATTGTACCGAACAAGCCTTCACCTAGGAATAGAGTATAGGATCTCATCCACAATTGACTATGATTCGCTCCCCTTCCAGTCCATTCTATTCGAATAATTGTATCCTGCTTGACTCATGTGCTTTCTAATAGTTCCTTGAGTATAGCCCCTCCTAGAATATAAAATCCCCTGTTATTAGGATGATAATTATGGTAGCACACCTATTAAGAATACAACGAGAATATAGATACACCACTAAGTTTAGAATATCTAGTGAACTCTAGAATTCTTTATCTCTAGAATTGGTTTACCATTACCCCATGATGTATTATGAAGACTTGAGAGTAGTATAGACACTACTAGAGTTAGTTAGAAGTTTGACCATAGTGTTTGACCCTAGTATTGAGGAACCAATAGAAATCCAAGGTTAAACATTAGGGCTGGACCTAACTCTTATGGTGAGATAATATTAGAACTATAAACTTAGATCATTGTCTTATTATTAGTAGACAGCACCTTAGGAAGCCTAGAGGATAGTGAACAACACTTTTTCCTCAATCATACCTCGAACATAGCAACTAGCATGCCACTCCCTCTTAGAAAACTATGATGCTATCTAGAGCTCTCTATTTTAATTTCATATATTGTTCCTTTGCGACCTTAGCGTTCGCTAATTGCATGACGACTAAATTTTGTTCCTCTATTCTTCATCTTTCAACTCGTGCCATCTAACACTTCTGATTGTAGGCCAGGTGATTTATTTTGTTTAAGGACATATAGTTGCTAGGATTATATTTGTTAATGTTAAATTTTGAAATTGTGTGCTTAGTAGTTAGAACTTGATAGTTTAAGTTATTCTTATAGATTGAGACCTGGTGCTTATCCCTTAGTTTTAAATTGCGTAACATGTACCCCCACCTCGATACGAGTTAGATCCCTTTCCCCTTGACGGCCAGTAACTGTTCCATTCTTACTATTGACACTTGCACTAAGACTAAGACTTAGGACGACCAGGACCTATGTAATGTAAGAGGATACCCTAATAAGTACCAAGACCCCTTCCCATAGACCTTAACAAGAGTTTCTATGTTATCCTTAAGACAATTACAGTATTAGTTTATTCTTATAAGTTGGGTAGTATACCTCACAACCTAGTATCACATAGTCTTTTGCCCTATTATCGAAGTGTGATTGAACAACATTAACTGTATGCTAGCTTAGGACGACAGTATATTTTTTCAAACTGTAGAACTTAGAGGCTATACCCCTACTTTGTCGATTATCGACTTAGACAAGGAATTATTATGACAACTGTAGAGATTATGGAGTCTTATCTTTTGTGAACTTGAATTGTTATGTACCTTCTTTCATCATAATCCAGCGTATTTATGTTTGCTGTACTACCTTGACTTATGCTGCTATTATAGCCTAGTTTTTGTAAGCTTATTCTTTTATCGAGCTTGCTCATGGCATATGTATTATTGGGTGCACACAATGATACAATTGCCTAATCAGAATTGGTGTATTAAGGTCTAGCTAACCTTAGTGCGCTTGGTTCGCTCTTCGTATGACTACTTTACGTGGATTGAGATATATGGTAGTAGACGGATATACTTGCCCCTAGACATGTCTGACACATCGTATCGGTTATATAACTGTACTGATACGAGCATGTAAATAGGAAGTTACCAAAAATAGGATTTTAATCCACAACTGTCCTTACAACTCTCTTTTCGAATTCTTTAATCTCTTTGAACCTCGTACTTGTATTCTATCACCTTCACCTTGAATTCTTTATTACTTCTCTCCGTCTTTCCTTATTTCGAAAAGACGAAACCTCGTATTGGTATAAGTTGACACTGATAGTACTAGAAATATCCCATAAGGCTAATCACATGACTTAGTGACTCTCTTTTATAAGTGATAAAGGGCATATCATAGGTGATATGTTTGGTGTTAAAATTTTAAGGATTAAATAACCTGAGTAAATAATTTGAGGAATAGTTTTTCTAGATGTATAGCCTTAGGTGATAGATGGATAAATTTTAAGTACGGTAGATTGTGAACCCCTCACCCGAAATTTGACTTACTTGGCTGAGATAGGGAGACTAAGGTTAGATTGAGACCAGTTAGAGATATAACACGATATATTTTATTTAATTTTGCAATATTGTATCACTTAGCGCACCTTATCGTGCTCCGATAATTGAAGCACTACACTCACTACTAGAAAAAGCGGAAATAGCGACACATTTTAGCGACTCCATTTAAAAACGTCGCTAAATTAGTGACTCCGTAAAAAATGTCGCTAGACGTCGCTGAATGGCGACATTTAGCGACGTTTAGCGATTTTTATTAAGATTTAAAAATATTAGTCGCTATAAGTTTGATTAAGGTCGCTAAACGTCGCTAATATGTATAATTTAGCGACGTTTAGCGTCGTAATTAGTGACGTATATATTAAAAATATTTAGCAACGTATATGACGTCGCTAAATTTTTATTTAGCGACATTTTTTTACGTCGCTAAACGTCGCTAAATTTTGGTTAATTAGGGCTCAGTTTTCTTTTCCCCCATCTGCGAAAATTTCGAAAGTTTTTAAAACCTTTCGAATTCCCCCACCCCCCCTCTCCGGCGACCGGCTCTCCACGGCTACGGCTACTCCGGCATCCCCCTCCTCCTCCTCGAGCTCTAGGTAAACCCTAACTCTCTCTCTCTCTCTCTCTCTCTCTCACATGTGATACTGACACACACTTGACAGACACGACACACATACACAGACACTGACAGACACACACACAGACGCAGACACACACACACACACTGACAGACATACACGACACCTAGGGTTAGGGTTAGGTTTTTTGACCTGGGGTTAGGGTTAGGGTTAGGGTTAGGGTTAGGTTTAGGGTTTTTGATCAGGGGTTAGGGTTAGGGTTAGGTTTTTTGACCTGGTTTGGGTTTTAGGGTTAGGGTTAGGTTTAGGGTTTTTGATCAGGGGTTAGGGTTAGGGTTAGGTTTAGGGTTAGGGTTAGGTTTTTTGATCAGGGGTTAGGGTTAGGTTTAGTGTTATCAATTTTTACTGTTTAATATCAATTTCTTAATACTTCCATATAGAGTATTTGGGTGAAGACTAAGTGAGTACTTTTTCCACAAAGTGAGTACTTTTCCCATCCTTACACTCAATATTCACTGTTCTTGGACTATAATTGAACACTTGACCTTGAATATCCAACTCTCACTGGTATACTAGGATATCACAACACAAAGTGAGTACTTTTCCCATCCTTACACTCAATATTCACTGTTCTTGGACTATAATTGAACACTTGACCTTGAATATCCCCTTAAACCTATACTGCACCTAGCACACACTAATACCTCATCCCTATCAACTTTGGTAGTAAGAGTTTTATACTACACACACAACAAACTCTTAACATGACACTAACACACAACCATGATGCTCCTCTACATGAGATGAACATCTCATACCCAGGTCTGATTTTAGACTACTCCAATGCAAGAGTTATCCTTCCTTACTACATTACCACTCAACACCCAACCTCCTATGATATAGACACCAACACTTACAACCTAGTCTAATACCATGTCAGACCTTCCAACACTACAAATAGAACCCTGGTATATGGTACTCGAGTCCCAAAATACTTTTAAACTCAAACCTCTCATTCTAACTTTGATACTTAATCACTTGACCCCACTCACTCCCCACCTACTGATACAACTTGGTATCAGTCCTAAATGATACACACTCACTCAATCGTATATCCTCAACTCTACCTAATACTTTATGCATAGGTTCTAATAAATAACCTATTTTCAAAACAATATTATACAATTTTTTGTTATCTTGTCTTATCCTACTGAATGATATTATCTTGTTGAATAGTATTTTCATACTTGGGTGATACTTATGATACAAAAACTATGATACTTCATACTTATCTTATTTTTATGGATATCAAGACCCAACTTTTGGATAAAGGTTGCATACTAGCCTTTAGAGAAAGATTATGAGTTGTTAAGGCTAACTCTCCTCTGGTTCTTTTGATATGTGGAGGGGTAGTATGTATATAATTCTAAGGTATTGAGGGTTGATTTGATATGTGTCTGAGAGGGCACTGCAAATGTGAGTGCAGGTGTCCATGTATTGTGTGAGTTCAGGTGTGTGCAAGTGAATAAGGATAGTACTAGAGAGGTAAGTAACAGTTAAGTGTTGAGTGCCAAGGTAGATAGGTAATTGGTTAAGATAGGTTAGATAGTAAGATATTGGTTAAGAGAATTTGATATCAGTTAGAATAGCAATGTGGAGTAGTGTTATAAGTTGGGCTAATAAAATAGAAGACTTGACAAAACCCTAATAATCATCATCATTCGTATTATCATCTCCATCATCAACACTACCAATAGATTTGTATCCGTTGGTTGACTAGATACATCTTATAGTGTTTTTATTGTTAGGACAAAATATTGAGCAATAGATTTTATAGTATTATTATTATACTGCAACAAACAACTAATTCTTTGTGAGTCGTCTAATTCTTCCATTCCGCATTATTAAGGATATGTCTTAAGTAATATCTGTTATCAATTATATTCTTTGTTTTCATCTATCTTACCAGATGACACCCAAGAGAGCGATACCTCCTACTGTTAAGGAGGAAGTGATGTCTCCTACTGTTAAGGAGGAAGAGATACCACCTGCTGTATCTCAGACGGGGAGTTCCAGTCACCCAGCACCTATAGCGGCTGTATCTCAGACGGGGAGTTCCAGTCACCCAGCACCCATAGCGGAGATTGATAACATAAACGTTGTTTATGCGCAGTATTTGAGGGACTGGTATCTGCCCCAGCATATTGGATATCCTCGAGATTGATACTGTGATATTTTATATACTTATATATTATGCATTTTGTGTGACTGTGATAATATACATTTTGTGACACTCTTTATGCCCTGTGATACTGTGATAATTATATATTATGTATTGTGTGACTGTGATATTTGTGTGTATTAATTGTATGACTATGATATTTGTGTGTATTAATTGTATGACTGTGATACTTTTATCCATATTAAATGTTGTTAATTCGGTGTTGAGTGTTCCACCGAAGGGGTCGGTGAACCCAGAGAATTCAACGGAGGGTTGCTTCGGGTCTATTTTTAATTTAGAAATTTATAAATTACAGTTTGGAACAATTCGGTTTTTTTTGTAAATTTAGCGACGTATTTAGCGACGCCTAGCGACATTTTTTATACGTCGGTAAACAAGGCGCTACTTAGCGACGTCAAAAGCCGTCGCTAATTACGTTGCGAAATGTCGCTAAATACGTCGATGTACGTCGCAAAATGCTGACATGGTAGTACTGCCAGGTCATTAAAGACGTTGCTGTTACGTCGCTATATAAGTCGCTAATTAGCGACGTTTAGCGACTTTAATAAACGTCGCTATTTAGTGACGCGGCGTCGCTAAACGTCGCTAAATTTAGCGACACATTAAAGTCGCTAAAAAACGTCGGTATAGCGACGTTTAGCGACCTAGTTTTTTTCGACTGCTTTAAAACGTCGCTAATTACGTCGCTAAGCGTGTTTAGCGATATTTTTTTGTCATTTAGCAACGTTTTTGGGCGTCGCTAATTTGACTTTTTCTGGTAGTGACTAGCCACTGTCTTCCTACAAATTCCACACTCTTATCCTGGACATGCCCATCATCCAATTCTCATCTTTGTGCAATTTTTCAATTATTGGGCGCTTTTATGCAAAAGAGCAGTTAGGTGTCCACACCATTGGACATGACACATGAAGAAACCTATTTTTCGCTCATGTGGATTTTTCCATAATTTTTTGGGATGTGCAACGCGCAACATCGCCCACTCCTTTAAACCTAGCCTGGCATTTTAAACAATGCAAATCTTATAGCATCCTTGCATTCTATCGTGGCTTAATTTTAATTTCGAGGACGAAATTTTTATAAGTTGGGTAGAATGTAAAACCCCTATTTCAAAAAAAAATCGTATTTTTTTATTAATTAATAATTTAATTATAGTAATTATGTGCTAATTAGGAGAAATAAATTTTTATTAATTTTTATTTTAGGTGTTGGTGCACTTAGGGGACTTATGGCCATTAGGAATTTTTCGAAATTTATTTCATGTAGGAGACCCGTTGAGCAGTTGCTAGCTTAATAGTGTGCATTATTCTAATCTGAAATTTTTTCTGTGAGTAAATATATAAATATATATATATATATATATATATATATATATATATATATATATATATATATATATATATATATTTAATAAGAAAAGAAAAATTAAGAAAAAAAGAAAAAAAATTATATAAACTATTAAATATATACTAATAACCATTCTAACAAAACTTAGCAAACTTAGCAAACTAAAGCCATTCCATCAGCAAACCCACCCCTTGCTACCAACACAGCCGCCTACAAAACACAAACAAAACTATTAATAAAAACTAATACTAATAATAACTAATAAACTAGTAATAATATAACTATTACTAATACTATTAACTATTAACTTAAGCAAACCAAACCATTCCCAACCATTCCAATATGCAACTACAGACCCGCCGATATTTGCTAGGAAGCAAACACCCCCTTTTTGCTATTAGATCCTACAGCAAGCCAAGGTCCCCCCTTAAGCCCATGCGACCGGACTTTCCCCCCTTCTCTTAATATATATATATATATATATATATATATATATATATATATATATATATATATATATATATATATATATATTATATTTCTAAAACCCTAACCTAATCATCCAGACTCTCCTCCTTCCTATCTAGACCTAGAGAGCGCCGTCACCGCAGCCGGAGAACCCCGCCAGGCCGTCCAAACAAATCCCGACGACCGCGACCCCGCGCACTGCAGATTCCCACAGCGAGGTACCTGCGTTCCGGAGTCGTTTTCCGTCGACTCGCTCAACCAAACGCCGCCCCGTCTTCACCGGTATGCTCACCCCTTAAACCTCTTCCATATCTGTGTGTTAGCAGACCTCGAATAACATGAAACCCTAGGCGAAAATAACTCCAAAGTTGGCGCAAACAGACCGAATTTTGGGATCGCAGAAAATTACGGTGATCACCCATGTTGCCGAGTTCGTATCTCCCACCACAGAGATTCGAATTCGATGATTCTTTTTTGTATGAGTAGACCACTTGACCTAGTTTAATTTCTGTTAAATAACCCTAGATTATTAACTGTTGTGGACAAAATTAAATTCGTCACAGAACCCCGTGAACCCACTTTTCCCAGATTTCCAAAAGCTGTGAAACGGAGCGCGCCCCGCCAAACGGGACCGCCCCGCCGTGTACCAAGTGTACCGAACGGTGCACGCAGCGTAACCGGAAATGTAAAAATTCACGAAAACTGATTAGGACGCGTGTGTGCGCCGGAATCAACCCGTATGCGCGGACACACCCCATATCGCAACTTTTGTGGAAGTCGCGCGCATTTTGTGCACGCTCGTCAGATTGCGACGAAACTTGCGCCACTAGACTCGTGATAACACGCTGGTCCTGTGACCCAATTTTCACGCAATTCTGAGATAGTTGACCAAGTCGCCAATTGGCGGACCCCACGGTTGACTTTTTGGAAAAAATTGTGTTCGGCTCATCGGAATCCACATTTGGATATATCGTTGGGTTCGTATTGATATCTAGAGTTGTTTAACCTATAATTTGTCACATTTAGAGACTGCTACCCTTGGCACGCTTTTCGGTACAAAGTGGCCCACAAGTGGACCCCACTTTTACCCGAAATTACCGTTTTGCCCATGTGTCCAAATTGGACGAAAGGGAAGTGCTTTTTAGCTATTTTGCTTATTCTGGGAACGTTGGTGATGTTTATTTCAGCATCCGGAGATATTTGTTCTGCGGCCATAGCTTCTGATCCTGTGTGTTGGACTTCGGGACGTTACACTTTACAACTTTCTTACCAGGCAAGATACCTTGCCAAATTGCTTACAGTATTTTGCATGCTTAGTATATTTTTGTATATTTATTGCATTTCTGTATATTTCTTGCATGTGTAGTTTTCTTTCAGTCATTACTATGTATTAGATATGTTGACACACACATGGCACTTAGTATCATAGAGGACAATCATTAGGCGTATGGGCTTTTAACCACTCTGGTAAACCGTAGTAACTAGCACGCACTATGGTGGTCGTGTCCGATGGTCGCTACCCTCGAGGTATGTCGATTGATGGAGTCCGAGGATCGCTATCCCAGAGGTATGTCGGCTGATGATGTCCACTAACGTGCGTATGAGTTGTGAGGATTAGATCGAGTAGCCTACCCTTGCCCATTCGTCGAAAAGTTGTCCTCATTTGCATTCATATAGATTATCTTGTACAGCGTACTTATTTATTTTCAAATTATATGCATTTTTACTGTATTCAAATTGGCTCACTTTTCTGTATCTTGTTACGACCCTCTGAGGACCTGGTCCCCTGCCAGGTGTATCTGTTCTTGAGTATTTGCAGGAGCGCAGATTTGGATGGTTACATATGTTTCGAGGATGTCTTTTCTTCGATGCCATGGTCGTTAGCTGGTATTCTTATATTGTGTTTATTGTATTATACTTTTCAATTCAAGTTGGTAGTAGATTTGTTTCCATCCAACTATCATCTTTAGATACTTCTTAGTGAGATCTAGTTACATAGATGCTGGTTATTTATTTATATTTGATTTCGTGGATGAGATTTAGATTATACCTATGACTTGTGACATATGTTTATACCACTTGTGGATTGATTTTCATATTACAGCGTACGTGTGGATTTTGGTTTCCATATATTGGAGTTTCTATATCCATGCGGCTGGCATGCTTACGTGTTCCTAGTCCTACTTATTTTGGGACTGGGGCATGACACATGCTATGCGGACCAAGGGAATAGATTGGTTCCTCAATACTTTCTCTCGATGATCAAGAATTCCCACGGGTTGCTCTTGATAAGACAAGCTAGGCCCAATGGTGATCTCCGAATGGTCAAGAATATGACTGCTATCTGCCACATATCGCCTGAGTTGCGACACATGTAATACGTCATGTATTCCCTCAAGTGAAGGTGGTAGCGCAAGTCGATAAGCTACTTCTCCCACTCTCTTTAGCACGTCAAATGGTCCAATATACCTTGGACTCAACTTGCCACGCCCTCCGAATCGAATAGTGCCGCTTATAGGTGATATTCTTAAGAAGACATGATCGCCCTCTTTAAACTCCAAGGGACGTCGATGAAGGTCTGCCCATTGTTTCTGCCTATCTTGCGCTACTCGCAAGTGTCCTTGTATCTTCTTAACTGTCTCAACGGTGTGGACCACTAACTCTGGTCCCATAATCTGACGTTCTCCCACGCCACTCCAACACACAGGAGATCTACACTTTCTTCCATATAATGCTTCAAATGGAGCCATTTGGATGCTTGCCTGATAGCTATTGTTGTAAGAAAACTCTACAAGATGTAGGTGGTCCTCCCATGATCCTCCAAAGTCTAACATACGAGCCCTCAATATATCTTCTAATATCTGAATAGTACGTTCTGATTGCCCATCTGTTTGTGGGTGGTAAGATGTACTAAACTTCAGACGAGTTTCATGACTTTCTTGCATGCTTCTCCAAAGTGTGATGTAAAGCGTGAATCCCTGTCTGATACAATGCTGACTGGTATGCCGTAAAATCTCATGATTTGTTTCATATATAAGTCAGCCAAAACTTCTGTAGATTGGCCAACTCCGAAAGGTAAGAAAAGGGCTGACTTGGTGAGTCGGGTCTACTATTACCCATACTGCATCTCTACCACTTGGACTCATAGAAAAACCTGTGACGAAGTCCATAGTGATATGTTCCCACTTCCACCCTGGAATCGGGAGTGGTTGCAATAACCCTGCTGTTCTCTGGTGCTCCACTTTTACTTGCTGACATGTTAAACATTTAGCTACAAAGCGAGCTATATCTTTTTTATTCCATGCCACCAAAAATGCTGTCTTAAGTCACGATACATTTTAGTGCCCCCAGGATGAATAGAATATATCGAACTATGAGCTTCTGTCATCAGCTCCTGTCGAATTTCTCCATTTGGAACATAAAGATGATCACCATATCGTAATGTCCCATCATCATGGATGCGCAGTCCTGTCTGCTCCCCGGCCTCTGTTCTTTTCTTTAATCTTCTAAATCTGGCGTCTGTAGGCCATGCTGCCTTGATTCTCTCTACTAGTGATGATTGTACTTGTAAGTTGTCTAGTGTTCCGTCTGCTCCGGGTAATATCACTTCAATGCCAAGACATTGCAACTCCTTCAATAATTCTTTCTGTGTTGTCAAGAAGTAAACTGTTGGCTTCCGGCTTAATGCGTCTGCTACTACATTAGCCTTGCCTGGGTGATAATGTAGCTCTATCTCAAAATCTTTCATCAATTCGAGCCATCGACGTTGCCTCATATTTAACTCATTCTGTGTGAACACATACTTGAGACTTTTATGGTCTGTATATATTTCCACTCGTTCCCCATATAAGTAATGTCTCCATAACTTTAGAGAAAATACAACGGCTGTAAGTTCCAAGTCATGAGTTGGATAATTTTTCTCATGTACTCGTAATTGCCTAGATGCATATGCAATCACCTTGCCATGCTGCATCAATACCCATCCCAAACCTTTTCCTGATGCGTTACTGTAGATCACATAGCCTCCTGATCCTGATGGACTAGTTAATACTGGTGATGTAGTCAGTCGCTTCTTCAATTCCTCAAAAACGGCTTGACACTCGTTGGTCCATATGAAATCTTGATCTTTGCATGTCAACAGAGTCATAGGTGTTGCTATCCTTGAGAAGTTTTCCACGAACAGTCGGTAATATCCCGCAAGTCCAAGAAAACTTCTCACTTCCGTTGCTGATTTAGGAACATGCCATGTCTCAACTGTCGAGATCTTTTCTGGATCAACAGAAATATCATCTCCTGTAACGACATGTCCAAGGAATAAAACTTTGTCCAAGAAGAACTCACATTTACTGAGTTTCATATATAATTGCTCTTTCCATAAGGTCTCTAGAACAATTCGTAAGTGCTTCTCGTGTTCCTCGTGGCTCTTTGAATAGACAAGTATATCATCTATGAAAATAACCACGAACTGGTCTAAATACAGATGGAAGACTCGATTCATTAAGTCCATAAAGATAGCTAGAGCATTGGTCAATCCAAATGGCATGACCAAAAACTCGTAGTGCCCATATCTTGTTCGGAATGCGGTCTTCGGGATATCCTCCTTCCGTACTTTTACCTGGTGATATCCCGATCTTAAATCTATCTTTGAGAATATCTTGGCTCTACTAAGTTGATCAAATAGGTCATCAATGCGTGGCAGTAGATATTTATTCTTCACAGTCACTGCATTTAATGCTCTATAGTCAATTCACATACGTACTGACCCATCCTTCTTTGGTACAAACAATACTGGAGCTCCCCAGGGTGATGCACTTGGTCGAATGAAACATTTTTCTTCTAGTTCTTTTAATTGTGTCTTTAGTTCATTTATCTCCTTCTTCGCCAGTCTATAAACATGTGATGCTATAGGTGCCGCTCCGGGTGTTCATTCAATCAAAAATTCTACGTCTCTATCTGGGGGTAGTCCTGGTAATTCTTCTGGAAAGACGTCTGGAAATTCTAAAATAATAGGATGATAGACAACATCGTCCATCGCGAGCTGCATACCATTAAGGATTTCGGTGGATCCTCGTGCAAACTCAAGTTCAGGCTGGCCTGGTACTTTAAAAAGAATGCTTCCTCCAAAGCAATCTAAGAAAGCATGGTACTTGCTTAGCCAGTCCATTCCAAGCACAATATCAAAAGTAGGCATAGGAAGGACTAAGAGTCGGGCATTCATTTCTCTGCCACATATTACTATAGGACACGTTCTACAAATTCTACTAATAGGTACAACTCCTCCCCCGGTAAGAATTCTAATACAACTAGGTAAAGGTGTAGAGGCAATATTGTGTTTGGCAATAAAACTAGATGATATGAATGAGTGGGTGGCTCCAGTATCAAACAATGTCGTAGCAGGAAAAGTAAAAGCAAGAGTGATACCTGCTTTGACATCAATCTCCTGGTTTATATCATCTACTTCCATTGTAAAAGCTTGTCCGTTCCTCTGGGGTTGTCCCTGTCTAGCCCTTGTGAATTGATCCTCCTGTGTAGGTAGTGGTGGTCCTCTCTGGAATCCTCCTACTGCAGGAGGTCGAGGTGCTCCTGGTCTCATCATTTGCTGAGATGGCTTTAGTGCTGGAAGTGCTAGTCTCTGTGCTGTTGGTGGAAGGGTCAATGCTTGTTGGATAGGACAGTCCTTTAATATATGATGTCCGAAACCACATCTCATGCATTATCCCAAATGGATCCGACAGTCCCTTGAGATGTGCCCGCGTCTCCCACAATAATTACATTGATGCTTCTCTGGAATCTGGTATGGTCCTGCTCTGTGTTGGTACTGATGTTGCGGAGCTAAAGGACGTCTAATAGGTCCTCCTTGTTGTGTCCTTGCCGGTCCTTGTTGCGTCCTCAGCTGACTTCATTTTCCTTTGCTGATGGTTTCTTGCAATCTGGCTTCTGTCAGTAACTCGGCATAAGAGATTCGGGACTGGGAGCTAGCGTAGTGTTGGAGCTCATGAGTCAGTCCACGATGAAACCTCTTAGCCTTGGCCAAGTCATCTGGTATCAAAGCAGCGCCATATTTACTGAGGCGACTAAACTCAGCATCATACTCGTCCACTGTTCGATTCCTCTGCTCCAGGTAGAGAAACTGGTCGTATAATGCATCTCTGACGGTGTCCGGGAAGTACTTCCTTTCAAAGCACTCCAAGAAATGCTCCCAAGTCTGGTATGTACCCAGCTGACGCTCCATGGATTCCCACCAGTGATGAGCATTACCATCTAAAAACGTCATCACACCTGTCATCCACAGCTTTGTAGGTAGCTGTGATGCTTCTAATAACTTCCGAGTGTGAGTGATCCAGTTGGTAGTTTCTTCTGGGCTCTCAATACCTTTGTACGGCCTTGGACCCATTTGTACAAAGTCTTTCACCGAACCAACTCTAGCTCGAGGTTCTAGAGCTAGTGCTTGAGCTGGTGTAGTAGACTTTGCAGCCATCCTTTCAAGTGCTGCCAGGAATTCTTGTCTCTGCTCGGCTGCTTGTTGTCTCTGTTCTTGTATCATCATATGAAAAAATTAGAATAGTTGTGCCTGGCCATCCTGCGGTGTCGATGATACTGGAAGGTTCCCATTAGGTGGAACAGGAAAGTCAGATGGAACTGGATTGTGAATCTGTCCATCTGGTCCTGAAAGTCTAGGATTCGTTGAGGTCCCTTCTTGAGTCTGATTATTGACTCCAGGGTTTGTGTCACCATCGATGACAGAACATCCTTTCTGCATATCCATCTCTCTGCAGGTGATGTACACAACGTTTAGAAGAAGTACAGAACTCAAACAGAGATGTAAAATTGTTGGCGTAAAACATGGTCTCAGAAATATCTGCGTAAAATAGAGATACGTAAGGTAAGGTTTTAGAGTTGTCTGCGTAAAAATAGAGACTCAAAGAAGTCAGCAAAATAGAGCTTCAAAACTGTTCGCGTAAAATAGGGCTTCAGAACTGTCTTGGAAAAAGTCTGCGTAAAAGTTATGTACGTAAAGTCTGCGCATAAAAATCTAACATACGTTGTAGCGTAAAGTTGTTTCGAGAAACTTTTTGTATTTCCTCGGATGAATTTGTCAGTCAATCAGTGATCCTGACATCTGACAAAAGTACTGCACGATGGCTGTGATGATAATTTTGCACAGAGACCCAGGTCGTCGTTTAGTAATATATTTAATACAAAGTCGTTTTTACGCTTCCAATGAGGAAGAAAAGTTGGGACTTCTGCATACGCTATCTATAGGAAAGAGTTTTACACTCAAGATGAGACAAAATTAGACGCTAAGTCAAAAAAGCTATTTCTGCACAGGGCTCAAGGCATATCTCTGCATTTAATGCACGAGATTTGGTTCTTAATTGGTCATGACTGAGAAAGCTAAAGCTAAGACTGTGATAATAAGCTCACTACGCCTAATCAAGCTATTTATGCTGATTTTAGGAATCATCAGGTTTACGTTGGATATTTATCTATGTGGCTTACATGTCGTCTTATACGCAAAATTTAGAAATAATATTGGAACGTGGTTAGCAGTTATTATAACTGCAGCGTAAAGTTGACATAACTACAGCGTAAAATAGAAAATCTTCTCTAACTTAAGTAGGTAATCATAACTTTGGCTTTTATGCTAACAAGACAGTCAGTTGGCTTTTTACGCCAACTGGGGTAAAGGGTTTTTGGCGTAAAACTTAAGAAAGAATGAGGTTTAATTAAGTGTGGGTGAGATCCTTATACTCTATTCCTATACACAGGCTTGTTTGGTACAGTTATGTAACCAAGACAATATATTCTAGACCTACATGGGCCACCACCAAAAATATGTCACGCCCCAGTCCCAAAATACGTAGGACTAGGAATACGTAACATGCCCAGCCGTATGTATACGAACTCCAATATCTGGAAAACATATATACACGTACGTTGTATATGAACATTCAATCCATCAGTGGTAATATACTGGCACAACAAGTCTCACAGAATCTATATCTCATCCACAGCACAAATAATCAGTAGAAAATAAGAGCAGAAAATATCACTGAATACCCCAAGTTGTGTAGTAAGTCGGATAATCGGGTGGAAACAAATCCACTACAAAATGACTATCCCGAGGTAGCAACAAAATCTCTAAACAGTGACAAAAATCACAGATACTCTGAGGGTAAGATCTCTTCATCCTGGTAAGTGGAGTCAGGTCCCGGTCCGTAATCCTGTGGGTACTCCTGCTCGTCCATATCTGGAAAGGGACCAGGTCCTCAGAGGGACGTAACAAGATACATAAAAATATGCCAATAAGTACTGAAATATAAACATCCAATGGGTCTCCTAACCGTCTAAATGAATGCAGTTTGAGAACAACTTTCCACCAAGTGGGCTATCTGGCTAAAAATATGGGATTGGCGTGACCCCCTTGGAGAATCAGGAGTCTCAAAGCATGTCATCTTTTGAACGGCAGAGGCCGCCAGTAATATATAGTGGTCATCATCACCCGTTTCTCCGGTGGAGAATCCGGGCGTACAGGAAAAAGTGCAAAGGAGCCCAAATATTTTACTTATTGTTCTCCCCACCCCATGCTCTAAGCAGGCCATATCCATGACATGATAAATCCTCTAAATAACTGCCAAGTCTACTAGCATACAAAGTTTCTATTAGCAGTTACCCCTAACGCACGACACTTACATACAGGAAGCCAACCCGATACGTAGTCCGAGGTCTATATGAGACTCACAAATCGTGTAGCAACTGTGTCACGGTCAATGAACCTATTGATGCTCCCTAAAACTGGGTGGTCTCATAAATAGGTCCAGAATCTACAAAAATAAACATCTATATAGGCAGAATTAAACATGCATGTATCAACTGGAATGTAAATAATTTGTATAGTGGCAAGGAATACTTGCCAAGCAAAAGTCCTGTATAGTGTATGTTTCAACAGTGTTAAGTTGTAGTAAGAAGAAGTGGGTTAGGGTTTTGAGAGTTGTAATTATATATATATATAGGAATAAGGAGGCGGTGGGATTTACTTAATGGTTAAGAAACTATTGCCACTGTTGTTTTCCTTTTATTGGTTTAGGTGTGCGGTTGAGGAGATTTTTAAGGAGTGGTGGAATGAGAGACTTACACGTGTGGAAAAGCAATGCAAAGCAAAGTTGGGTTTTGCTTCTGCTGCTGATATTTTTTACGCGGGTTCGGGTTCCAGCGGGATAGTGGGTTTAGTAGTTATGGTTTGGGTTTTACGTGCGGGAAAGAGTATACGCGGGGGGTGAACTGCTGCTGCTGAGGAGTTTTACGCACGGAGAAGAAGATAGCGGTGGTTTTGTTACTGCTGTTGCTGCTGTTTACGCGCGGAGAAGTATACGCGGTTTCCGCTAAACGGGTTTTACGCAGGGTTTGATAAAAAGGAAATTCTATTTTCTATTCTTTCTTTTTCTTATTAATAATATATATATATATATATATATATATATATATATATATATATATATATATATATATATATATATATATATATATATATTCATTTTTATACATAGAAAAATTTCTACAAAAATTATATTGGTGTATACGGTTAATCTAGCAACTGTCCAACGGGTCTCCTACATGGAATAAATTAGGAAAATTTATAATAGCTTCATAAATCCCTTAGATGTATAATATCTTAAATAGAAATTCAATAAAATATATTCCCTCTATTCATAATTACCACAAATAACTAATTAATCCGATTTTCAGAAATGGGGGTTTACACTAGGTGCAGGCCCGCTTAGTACAGTTACGTAACTGAAACGGCTAACTTGAGCTGCATGGGCCACCACAAAAATATGTCACACCCCAGTCCCAAAATATGTAGGACTAGGAATACGTAAGCATGTCAGTCGTATGTATATGAAAACTCTAATATATGGAAATCATAACGCATACGTACGCTGTATTATGAATAATAATTCATAAGTGGTATATAATTATCATAAGTCACAGGGCATAACTAAATCTCATCCACAAAAAAAAATCATAAAGAAATAAATGATCAAATATGTCAATGAACCAAATATGAATTAGTCGAGAAGAAATAATAGTTGGATGGAGACAAATCCACTACCAAACTAGACTATAAAAGTAAATACAATAAGTAAATCATCTAATGATCAGAGAGGCTCGAAGAAAAGATCTTCTCGAAAGAGAATGAAGTAGCAAGTCATGATTCGTGCTCCTGCGAATAGTCATGATCGTCTACACCTGGAAAGGGACCATGTCCTCAGAGGGACGTAACAAGATACATATAAGCATGCCAATAAAGTACTGAAAATAAGCATCCAAGGGTCGCCTAACCGTCTATGTGAATGCACTTTTGAGAACAACTTTCCAACACGTGGGCCATCTGGCTAAAATAGGATTGGCATGATTCTCTCAGAGAATCCGGGGCCTTAAAAGCATGACGTCTTTTGAACGTCAGAAGTCGCCTGTACATATACAATATAGGGGTCATCTGACCACGCATCTCCGGCAGAGCATACATGTTACATAAGAAAAAGTGCAAAGGAGCCCAAACGCCTTACTTGTTGTTCTCCACACCCCATGCTCTATTCATGTCACATTCATGACATGATGAGACCTCTAATAACTGCCAAGTCTTCTAACATATCTCTATTAGCAGTTATTTTCTATTGCACGTCCCATACGTACTGATGATCAGTCAATATATAAGTCCATGATCTATATGAGACTCACAACTCGTGTAAAAAATGTGTCACGGCCAAATAAAATATAAGAATACCTCATAATAATAGGGTGGTCTCATAAAACTAGGTCAACATATATAATATATAATAAAGACAAAATACGATGCCACCGTCGTTGTACCCAAGTTATTCATGGACACGCAGTTTATATAGCAGTTAAAATATATGAACTAAATAACTAAAATAAAATGCATGAACTATATGTATGTAAATCATAGTACAATGGCAAGGTATACTTGTCTGGCAGAAAAGCTGCGTAATATAAACGTCCAGGTGTCAAGTGCATAATATCAGAAACTATGGCATCTGAATGAACGTCTCTGAATGCTGAAATAAATATCACCAAAGTCTCCGGAATCAGCGAGCTAGTCAGAAAAGTCTACCCTTTCATTCAATTTGGATATAGGGGGAAAACGATAATTTTGGGTCAAAGCGGGGTCCATGTGTTGCCCATTTTGCACCAAAATACATGCCAGGGGTAAAGTCTCTAAATGGGATAAATTATAGGTCAAACAAATCCTAAACGTCGATACGAACTCAACGGTATGTCCAGTTTTTGAGTCCGGTTAGCTGATCACAAATTGGAGGCTCGGTCAACTGTCTCAGAATCGCGTGAAACCTGGGTCATAGGACCAGCATGATACCACGAATCTAATGGCATAAGTTTCGTCGTATTCCGACGAGCGTACACAAAGTAGGGTAGTTCTTTGCAAAAGTTACAATACGGGAACTTTTGCGGATACAGGTTGATTCCGACGCGCACACACGTCCGAATCAATTTTCGTGAAAGTCCACACGTCAGAATATACCATACGCGCCTTGGCAGGGCGCACTCGGTATCACAAAATTTTAGTTTTGAAATACCAAGTATTTTGTTGTTTTGGAGGCCGAATAATTTAACAAATAAAATAAACTAATAAAAAAATAAAAGAACAGTAAAATTCTTAGTTATATTGAGAAGAAAACCTTTCAATTAGATTTTTAAAATATTAAACGGGTTGGCGGAAAATTGGGCATGAACATGGGGGTTTGGGTCGAATTTTTGGACTGTTCTTGAACAGTTTTTCGGTTGACTTCCGGTTGATTTTTTGACCAATCCAGGACACGAAAACTTATCTCGGTTGGAGAGAATCCTAGAAGGTTAGATTGTGAACGTGTACGGACAAACCTCTCACAAAATGAATGAGAGATGGGGAAGATACATTACCATGAAGAGAGGGACTTGGGGCTGTACTGTTGCTGTTGTACACGCACGCGGCGGCGCACGGCTGCTCGCGACGGTGCTGGGTTCGACGTGCGACGGCGATGGGGTCGGTGGCGGCCACAGGGAAGGAAGAGATGATAGATTAGGGTTAGGGTTTGATGGTTTCGTGTATATATATATATATATATATATATATATATATATATATATATATATATATATATATATATATATATATATACAGGGAAAGGGGAGGAGTCTGGGTTCCGCTGGGGTAGGGAATAGTTAGTATAGGTTATATTATTATTATTATTATTTTTTTTTTTCTTTTTTTCCTTTTTATTTCTTTTCTTTTAATAATAGAGATATCTATTTATATATAAATATATATATATATAAGGTTATATAAAACCTAAAAAAATATTTGTACACAGAATAAATTCTAAAAAATATTACTTTGTAAAGCTTTAATAAAATACTACACCCAAAATATTTTATAAAATATTTTATAATTAATAATTAGATATTTATCTAGTTATAATAAATTAAATACCTGTATTATCCAACTAACTAAGTACATAACTAAATGGATATCCAACAAAATAGAATAATAGTAAATAATATGCAAATCTTACCCAAAAAAAATTGCCAAATTTGGCATGGAGAATTATGGGATGCTAATTGTAGGAAGTTGGGATTGAAAAATAACCATAAATAAATTATATATAAAATATCTAAATATTTAACACAAGAATCTATGGTTGTTACACTAATGTCATACTAATGCTAATGGGTCAAATTTTGTGCCACGAAAAGATCCTACAGGTAGTATCTCCGGTGTAGACTACTTCCTATGAAGGGCGATACAGATTTTGGGACTATTCTATATCATTAATGTCAAAACCACGGTAAAGTGTCCTAATAAAATTATTGGATTTTTAATTGATTTGAAAAAAATAATCTAAAACAAATACAAGAAATACAAAATATACACAAGATACCTATTTTTGGGTGAGGGAATTTACAAAAGCCTTACAACCAAACACTCGCAGGTGATTGTATGACGGCTCTTTGTCGTACCATACTTTGTCAGGCACATCACCATGTAAAGGAGCACTAGGAGATAAATTAATAACATAAGCATCTGTGTAAAGTGCCTCACCCCTATAGCTGCTCGACAAGTTTGCTTCTGACAGCAAACACCGTACCATCTCCATCAGTGTAATGTTCATCTGCTACGCTACACGTTGAGCTGCGGTATCTTTGGTGGAGTCTTCTGGTGTCGTATCCCTTGCTCTCTGCAATAAGAATCAAAGGGATAGATATACTCGCTGCCATTCTCCAACCGAACATAAAGCAGCTTCTTGTCCGTCTCCCTTTCAATAGAGGCCTAAAACTCCTTGAAAGTTGGCAGCACCTGATCCTTGGTCTTTATGGTATAGACCCAAACCTTCCTAGAAGAATCATCAATAAATATTACAAAATAAGAAGCACCACCAATGGATTTTACCTTCATAGGACCGCAGACATCCGAGTGAATCAACTCGACCAACGCAGGTTTCCTTGAACTTGGGTGACTTTGGAAAGATACCCTATTTTGCTTTCCCGCCAAAAAGTGCATGGCACTTCTCCAACTTTATATACTTTAGCCCTGGAATCACCTCCATGTTCACCAAGTAGCACATCCCCATCTCGCTGATATGGCTAAGCCGCCTGTGCCATAACTCAATAGACGCATCAGTAGCTGCGCTAACCTCATGTGCCCCATGTGCGCTCCCTTCCATATAGTAGAGTCCGGACCTCTTGCTTCTTCTGGCAATCACCATCGAACCTCGGGAAAGCTTCCACTGACTGTTCCCGAAGAGACTGAAGAAACCCTTGTCATCCAACCTTCCAACTGACACCAGGTTGAAATGGATATCAGGGGTGTGACGGACATCTTTGAGAATAAGAACTGCACCCATCTTTGTCCTCAAATGTACATCTCCAATGGCAACTGCCTTTGACACATCTCCATTGCCCATCTTCAACACTCCATTGTCGCTTGTTGTGTAAGTAGCAAATAGTTCCATATTGTGAGATATGCGCTAAAGCACCTGAGTCAACCAGCCAAGAGTTATTATCGCAAGCGAGGTTCATAACTATCTCATCACCTACAATGATCACGTCGCATCCATGTGTCGAGGCCGTCGCTGTAGTGTTCTCACTTTGCTTTCCCTTGTCGTCTTGCTTCTCGTTCTTCCAAACGAAACAGTTCTGCTTGATGTGGCCCTTCTTGCCACAATGGTAACACTTCGAGTCCTCGTACTGACCCTTGTACCTTCCCTTGCTTTTGTCTCTGCCACCGCCTGGACCCCTGCTTTTACCCCTTCCTCGGCTCTCTGAAACAAGTGCCTCTGAGTGGGATATGGATGAAGTGCCCTAAGAACGTCTTCGCATCTCTTCATTCAGTACCCCGCTCTTGGCAAACTCCAGACTGACCACGCCTTCCAGAGCAGAAGCGATCATAGACACTCGTACGGTCTCCAACGAGTCTGGCAATGTACACAGCAGCCATAGTCTATGAACCTCGTCGTCGAACTTGACTACCATCGAGGATAGTTAGTCAACCATACCCTGGAACTCACGCAAGTGATCCATAATAGACGCCCCATCTTTGTATCGCAGACCCATCATCATCCGGATCAGGAATAATTTATTTACACCAGTCTTCTTCCCATACGAAGATTCTAGCTTATCCCACAGTGTCCTCGCATGCTCAATACTGGCAACATAGTTGTACATATTTTCGTCAATAAACTGCCTGATGTACCCACACACACCTGTATATGCTCAAAATTTTAGTCCTCTTCGGATTTGTCACTGGGCCTCTCGGAAGCAAATACTGGCAGATGCAGCTTCTTGACAAATAGCAGATCGTTCATCATGCTTCTCCAGTAATGATAGTTGTTACCGTTAAGGTTTACCATGCGCACCGGGTTTGCGTCCATATCTCCTCTCTGGTTTGCCTGTCAACTCCTGACACCCTTCTGAAATTTGAGAACCTGGCTCTGATACCACACAGTTGGGAAAGAAGTACAAAAACCTTCTCCTAAACCAGAGAGTACCTGCGAGAGAACTGAGCAATACAACACACAAACCAAACACCAAACCACAGAAAAAATAATCCTCGCAGACATGGAGAATTTGACATGGAAAACCCTTACAAAAAAAATTACGGGACGATCGGAGTCCAACCCCGAAGAACCTCCACTAATAGAATAAAGAGAATACACCATCTACAAGCTCCTCCCAATCCAATACGGATCACCACAACACTTAGGAGTAGAAAATAGATCACACCACGAAGATAGAAGACAATAAAAAATTACCCAAACTTGATCTCCTCCTCCGAAACGGCCTCCAATCCTTCTTTCTCCTTCTCAAAATTGCAATGGCACTTTTGCCTCATTTTCTCCTCTTTCTTGAGATGATATGTTATGGTTAGATAGGAATTAGGGTTAGAAAAACCTAATATATACATCCTAATCCCGCAGCTAATCTTGGACCATAGGATACGATCCAACGGTGTATAAAATACTTCTGAATTTTTGTCCAGCCCATCGACCGAACTCGGACCGAATTCGTCCGAGTCGGCGATTTGCGAGTAAACAAAGACAGCAGCTTTTTAGAGTTTCTGGAGCACCCTGAACGAACTCGGACCGAGTTCAGCCCGAACTCTAGTGTCTCCCCCTGTACAGCAGCTGCCCCTCCTTCCTCCCGAGTTTCTTTGACCTCTCGAATGGCTCTCGTCGCCTCCCCGAGCTTCTCTGACCACAGATGGTGCTCGTTGCACTCCGGGGTGTTCTCTACATAGGTTGGGAACCCCACCTACTCCAACCGTTAACAAAATCTATTCTGAAATTTTATACTAGATATATATTTCTGATGGAAAAATCTGTCCATGTTGGCAATAATCTCATTCCAATAAGGATATTTGTCATTTGTTCATAGTTCGGATTTTATTCGATCCTTAGAGCTTCTCCAATGATGTTGTCTTGTAATGCCTGATAATTCCTATGTGGCATTAGCAACAAGACAATGCCTTGTTTAGGTGACAAGACAATATTTCCACAAGACAATGAGAGGAAAAACTTTCTCCATTGCAAAATCTTTGAATGCTTATTAGTTGCTGATGTAGCTCCATCATTTATTAAAAAAAAAAACCTATTATCTCCCCTCCCCACCCCCCACCCCCCACCCCCACCCCCACCCGCACGGTGAACAAGAAAAAAATTTCCTTAAAAAAAGAAAATTATTATATATACACACACACACACACACACACTATATATATATATATATATATATATATATATATATATATATATATATATATATATATATATATATATAGTGTGTGTGTGTGTCTATATATATATATATATATATATATATATATATATATATATTACGGGAATTCTGCCAATAGAGTTGACGGAATATCAAAAAACAAATTTCAAAAAAAAATATTGAGGGAACTCCGACAATTTAATTGGCAAAATATCAACAACAAAAATTCCTAAAAAAAAGTTCCTTAAAAAAAATTATTGCAGGATTGAATTGGAAGAATATAAAAAAAAACATATTTATGTTACGTGTCTATTTGAGTAATTTTTTGTATTTTTTATTATTTATTAATGATGTGGAAATAAAAGTGTTGTGAACAGTATTGTCAAGATTTAGATATTCAAGTTCACATTCTCCTTGCTGTTGGTTTTGGTTTTGTTTTTCTTGCAAAAGTTCAAATTCCTCTCCCTTTCTTTAGTCCCACATCGGATGCACCAAAGCCTTCTTGTGTATACATATATTAGTTTCTCTCCTTTGCTCTATTAAGTTATTGTGTGGGGAACCCCTTGAGCCATACGCGCGCACCGCCGCCGCCGCCTGGCCCTGCTCGGCTCGGTTCGGTTCGGTTCGGCGCGCTTAACGGGTGCGGGTACGCGCCCACATCTGCAGACGCCGAATGCCGATCCGATTTTCTCTTCGGGTTCGGGCTAGGACCCTAAAATTCTTTTTGCTCCTCTTCATTCTTTCATTTATTTTCTGAACGTTGGAATTAATTTCTGAACGTTACAAATATTTTGAACCGTTACATTTTTTCATGTCCAGATTCATTCTTTTAATACTCCTGTGTAACGGCTGAATTAATCGGAAATTAATTCAGACCGTTACACATCAGTCTTATATATTCGTCTGTGTGTTTCTTTGTAAACTACTCAGAAAAAATTCTTTACGAAAAATTTCTGTCAACATTATGTTCGTTCTTCATCGTCTCCAAGCTCTGGGCAGAGCTAAGTTCTGGTCGTTCTCTCCAAGTCGTGTGCGGCAACGAGATACCGGTAGTGCGGGGGTTTTACCACTAGGAGCTTCGGGAACGTCTGCACACAGATCCCGAATAAACTCTTAGGGCAGTGCTTCGTGCACGACTTCCCCAGAGGCCAGTAACATCTGTTTAATTTTAATTTTTTGTATTCTAAAATTTTTCAGTAAGTAAAAGACTAAATTTCTAACAATCTAAGAGTTTATTATTTGTTAGAATTTAAATATTTATTGATAAATACTTACTGTTTATTTAATAGAGAAGAAAATATATATATATATATATATATACATATTGTGCTTTAATAGTTAGACTTACTGTTACTTCTAACTATTTGTCAATTGATAGTTAGAGTTACTGTTACTTCTAACTATTACTGTTAATAGGCCGGCAAAAATACTTACTGATAAAAAATAAAAATAAAAATAAAAATTTGCTTCTCACTATTTCTTATTTCTAACTATTTGTCAATTGCAATTAATATTTACTGTTACTTCTAACTAATAGTTACTGTAACATACAATTTGCTTCTCACTATTTGTTATAATTGATTTATTCTAAAGAATTGATAGTTACTGTGTAAGAATTTTCTATCTATTTGTCAATTGCAGTTTTGATCACAAAATTTTTTTCAGTTGTAACATACAATTTGCTTCATTTTAATAACTTAGTATTTTGAAAGCAATTTAGGAACAAAAGAAAATAGTTTAGTAAAAGGAAATTGCAAATAAAATCTTGAATCTAAAGTTTCAAAGTAGAGACAAACTCGGGCACAAGCCGAAAGGGTCCTTCTGTCAACCGGGTGTAAATAACCCTAAGCGACACGGTATTTAAGAGTCCTCGGACCACCGCTAGCTGGGAACCAGCCCCTACAGCTAACCTGAGTTGATCAACACTTGGAAAACTAAAGATTTTAAGATTGATTAGCAAAGACCACCTAAACTATTATCTTAGACATTGTTATTAAATAAATTTATATTTTTCAGACTGCAATCATGACTGGTAAGGAGGAATCCTCTACTGCAAAACCTGCTAAGTTTGATGGTTCATATTTCAAGAGATGGCAGAGCCAAATGAAATTTTGGCTCACTACCTTAGGACTTATTTCTGTCATTGATGGGTCCACACCCGTCACAAATGATTCTGATGAAACTGAGTCTGACATAGGAGTGTCCACCTCATCGAAACCAAAAATTCCAAAAGAGATAGACTTCCATTATTTTTATAGAATTCTAAGCGCATTATCTGAATCCTTGTATGATATATTTTTTGAATACAAGAGCGCTAAAGAACTGTGGAAAGCCTTGGAAGATGAATACGGCTGTGATGATGCCGGAATAGAAAGGTTTAATTCTTCAACCTTTAATAGGTATTTCATGGTAGATAACAAGCCAATGAATGACCAACTCCATGAATTCCAAGAATACCTTAGACATATTCAAGCCAAAGGGACATCTTTCTCCAATGAACATAAAATAGCATGCCTAATAGACAAGCTACCTCCCTCTTGGTCTGTCACGACCCGCACCCGGTTTAGGGGCACGAGTGCGTGGGTACGTCCAGCCTACACCGCAGCATCGGCGGTAGAACGCTGTCTAGGTCAAGTAGCTATCTAATCAACTCACATGAATACCCAACTCCATAAGGAGACGTGGATATCATAAAATAATGTTAGAAATACTCAATCACATAAACTAAAGCACGATGAGATATCAAGGCAAGCAAGAAATACAAGACAAGTCTAACGACAAAATAATCATACCTGCAATCATTAACTTCCAATCCCCAAGTGTGTCGGAAACCAGTCTACTAAGGTCACAGTCTGGAAAAATATTTTCCAGTCAGGAAGGAGCAAAGTACATCTCTAAATTGCAGTTCTATATAAATGACATAAACTATGTAGCAGTTCTAGATGGAAATATACCAGATGCATGTATAGGTACGAGAAATGTACAATGAAAAAAAATACTGGAAATACTGTAAGTAAATGCAGGAAAAGAAATAATATGTCAACGAGCAAGAAACCTATGACTAAGTATGTGAGTACTAGCTTTAACATGTGATCGGCTTGGGAACTTGATCAGGCTGGTTACATGTGATTAGCTATGATTCATGGAAGGTCAGGCTAACCGTTGGTTAGCTATGATGCATGGAGATGGTCAGGCTAATCACACGTAACAGCTATGAAGCATGGAGATGGTCAGGCCGCACCCGACGTGAGATGTGGGGTGAGCTATGATGCATGGAAAGTTGGGTATGATCACATATCTACACTAAAATACTCCCCAAACCCCCGTGTCACGCCCCAGTCCCAAAATACCGTGGGACCGGTCGCGTGATAATGGCCAGCAGTACGCACCGATGGACAACCCAATTTAATGGATCCATCAGGGCATACTTAAGCCGTAAAATCAAGTCTACGACAATCATGGCACAACTAATCTCATCCACACAAGATATAAAATATGATCCACAAAATAAATAAGGAATGTAAATCATCATCTAGTCTCACAAAGTACTTCGAGGAACAACCCGATAAATATCTAGTACAATGGTTCAACAGACCAGAATATAAAAGACTGAAATAAATAATAAAAGCTGAGCATGGAACATGGATGCTCAAGAGAAGTCTTCAGTTAAGACCTCGTCCTCAGATGGTGGTACAGCTCCTGGATCAGCTCCTGCTCCGATCCCGTAAATCTCGGGATAAACCTCGTCAGCAAAATCTGGGGACAAAATCCGGATCCAGGTCCTCAGGGGACATAGCAAGGTACAAGAAAGCTCATGCCAAAATGAGTAAATAAACAGTGCAGCAAATAAATAACTAAATGAAGCAATAGGGTAAATATGTAACCAATCTAAGTGAAATACAAGTGAGAGCATCACTAGTCTCAGGCTGAGCCACTACAAGCTCTGTGTCGGGGAGCCGGTAGCGGTAATAACCGGTAGTGGGTCTAGCTCTGCTACGAGAGTCTATGACCTCTCAATAATAGAAGATATATATATGTAAACAGCCTGTAGCCTGTGTGTCTCTCCCCACCCAATGTAACCACGCATATCATGACCATAACGTCTCATGCCCATGTCAAGCGCGATCATAGCTAAATGCAACAAGTCATAAAGTATCTAAGAATATAATGTCCATGTCCTGTATCCTATACAGAATTACCACGAATATCTCGGAAAAATCCTGTCTCATGAATAGTGTCAAGTGTCCTGGGCCATATGGTACTTGATAAGACAAGTACGAGAATAAAGTGTCACGAATGTCCATCTCTAGATGACCGTACCCAACATTGCGTACAGTGTTGGCACCCGACTAATAATCGGACGCTAAGTACGTCACACGGTCCTAGGTTGAGCATGTACAGCACTAAAATAAAGCAAGGAATATAAGTAATATTACTGCAGAGTTTGGCAAGGTACACTTGCCTGATGTCCGAATACCAACAACTGTCCCTGTATCAGTGGATCCGGTAGGTGCTACTCCAAAAGCTGTAATAAATATCACCGACAGTCTCAGAAGGTATCAAACTGCTAGAAATGCCTGTTCTTACGTCCAATTTGGACACAGGGGCAAAAGGTCATTTCCGGATTAAAGCGGGGTCCACATGTGGGCCACTTTGCACCGAAAAGCGTTTCAGGGTCAAAGGTCTCCAAATTCCGCAAACTCAGTGTTTACAAGTCAGGAACGATGATACGACCCCAACGGAACTTCCAGAATTGGATTCCGATGAGCCGATCTCAAAATCACCCGTCAAGTGGAGCCTGTGGGGCCCACGATACGTGATTTTGTCAACGTTCTCGGAATCGGACCAAACTTGGGTCACAGGACCAGCGTATTGCTACGAGTCCGATGGCGTAAGTTTTGTCTCGATCCGACGTGCGTACACAAAGTTACCGCATGTTCCAGAAAGGACGGATACGGAGTGTCGTCGGCGGATAAGCGTTGATTCCGGGGTGCACGCACCTCCGAATCGACTTCTGCGAATTCCTACACGACCGTATCAACGTCGCGCACGGTTTGGTTAAGACCGCGTGCGACCAAGTCGTCCCGATTGGCGGGGCGGACTCAGTTTCAGGGTGAAACAGGGCATTATTTTTCCTGTTTTGGATCGCGGTGTGCGATCACTACAGGACGCGATGCACCGAGCGAGTTGCACGGGCACCGAGAGGGTTACACAGTCTACGCATAGCAATTGACAGAAATGAAATCGGAGTTGCGATGAGGAAGAAATCGGTACCTGAACAGGGCTCCGTGAATCTGAATTTCACGTGTCCGAAAGCCAATCTGTGTCCTGGTCGTGTCCTCGCACGCTGCTGGCGTCCGATTCTTCCTCACTCGTGTCCGCTGGATCTCGGAGTCGAGTCCCAGGTTCTGTCTCCGGTCAGTGGAGCGACACTTGGGAGGCGTCGGGGCCGGGTCGACAAGGGGGTGCTCGGGGTGTCGACGCCGCTCGGGGCGACAGCGGGGCCGGAGGGGGACTGCTGGGCGACGTCGCTCGGGGCGACAGCGGGGCCGGAGGGGCGACAGCGAAGGGTCGAGGGGCTGCTCGTCCGGTGGGGAGCACAGCGAGGGTCGTGGGCTGCTCGTCCGGTGGGGAGCACAGCGAGGGTCGGGGGCTGCTCGTCTGGTGGGGAGCACAGCGAGGGTCGGGGTCGATGAAGTCGGCTGGGCTTGGGCGCGGCGGAGGATCTAGGGTTTCGGCACGAGCGGTGGCTAGGGTTTGGCACGAACGCCGAGGGAGGGTTTTATAGGCTATGCACAGAAGAATCCGGCGGCTAGGGTTTCCCTTGCGGGTTTCGGGTCGGGTTGGTTCGGTTCGGTTTGGTTCAGCAACCCAATAGCTCATTTGAGCTGTAAAACTCGTTTTCGGGGTCCAAATAATTCACCGAAAAATACCGTAGGTCCGGTTCTCCATTTTACACAGTAAATTATTAATTCCAGAATATTTTACCAATATCTAGCAGCACTAGAAATTCTTTAACCCATAATTTCCCTTGCTATAAATTCCAGAAGAACAACGAAAATACGAAAAAAAATTTATATTGAAAATAATTCTGAAATTTAGGGTGTTTACAATCTTCCCTCCTTAAAAGGATTGCGTCCTCGCAATCAAATAATAGGCTACCAAATAAAGAATTTTGGAAATACAAGGTGGCCTAGTTTACAACTGCCTCCTCGAACAAGTGGGGGTATCGCTGGCGCATACTATCTTCTCGTTCCCAAGTCGATTCTCCAGGGGAATGATGTTTCCATGCTACATGAACCAGTCTGATCGTCTGTCCCCGCAATGTCTTCTCACTGACGTCGAGGATGCCAACTGGTTGTTCCTCATATCTCAAGCTTGGGCCCACTGCAATCTTTGAATGATCGACTACGTGACTTGGGTCGGTCACGTACCTTCGCAGCTGCGAGACGTGGAATACGTCATGCACTCCCTCTAAGGATGGAGGTAATGCAAGACGATAAGCCACCTCACCAACGCGCTCTAGAATGTCAAATGGCCCAATATACCTTGGGCTCAACTTGCCTCTGCTCCCAAATCGAATAGTACCTCGAGTGGGCAAAATCCTCAAGAATACGTGATCTCCTTCTTTGAACTCTAGGGGACGACTGTGTATATCTGCCCAATGCTTCTGTCTGTCCTGAGCTGCTCGTAGATGGTTCTGTATCTGCTTTACCTTCTCCACTGTCTGCGTTACCAATTCAGGACCCAGTATTTGACGTTCACCAACGTCACTCCAACATATAGGTGATCTGCACTTCCTTCCGTATAAAGCTTCAAATGGTGCCATCTGGATGCTGGCCTGATAACTGTTATTGTAGGAGAACTCCACTAAGTGGAAATGATCTTCCCAAGATCCTCCAAAGTCTAGCATACATGATCTCAACATGTCCTCCAATATCTGAATGGTGCGCTCCGATTGGCCATCTGTCTACGGGTGGTATGCCGTGCTGAATTTGAGTCTGGTGCCCAGACTCTCTTGCATGCTTCTCCAGAAATGAGATGTAAATCTCGAATCTCGATCCGATATGATACTAACAGGTACTCCATGTAATTTGATGATTTGTCGCATATACATGTCGGCTAGTACCTCTGTGGACTGTCCAACTCTAAATGGCAAGAAGTGTGCCGATTTAGTGAGTCTATCCACAATAACCCATACTGCATCTCTTCCGCTGGGGCTCCTTGGGAATCCTGTGACGAAATTCATCGTGATATGTTCCCACTTCCATTCTGGTATAGGAAGCGGCTGTAACATACCTGCAGTTCTCTGATGTTCGGCCTTTACTTGCTGGCAGACTAAGCATTTGGCCACAAATCTTGCGATCTCTCTTTTCATTCCATGCCACCAGTAATACTGTCTCAAGTCTCGGTACATCTTGGTTCCTCCTGGGTGAACAGAGTACATAGAGCTATGTGCTTCAGTCATTAACTCCTGTCTCAATTCTCCATTTGGAACATACAGGCGATTTCCAAACCTCAATGTCCCATCTTCGTGAATGCGAAGTCCTGTCTGTATGCCGGCTTCTGTCCTTTCTTTGAGTCTTCGGAATCTAGCATCGGTGGGCAATGCCTCCTTAATCTTCTCCACGAGTGATGACTGAATCTCAAGGTTAGCCATCAAGCCATTCTGTCCCGGTATAACCACTTCTATCTGTAGCTCCTGTAAATCTCTCAATAACTCGGGCTGCATCGTCAAGAAATAAGCCGTAGGCTTCCTGCTGAGTGCGTCTGCAACAACATTCGCCTTTTCCGGATGATACTGCAGATCTATGTCAAAATCTACCATCAATTCAAGCCAGCATCTCTGCCTCATGTTAAGCTCCTTCTGAGTATACACATACTTCAGGCTCTTGTGATCAGTAAAGATTTCTACCCTCTCTCCATAAAGATAGTGCCTCCATATCTTCAATGCAAATATAACTGCTGCTAGCTCCAGATCATATGTTGGGTAGTTCTTCTCGTGGACCTTCAACTGTCTCGACGCATAAGCAATGACTTTGCCATGTTGCATCAAAACACATCCTAGTCCACTGCCTGATGCATCACTGTAAACAACAAAACCTCCTGACCCTGAAGGAAGAGTCAAGACCGGTGCTGTTGTTAATCTTCTCTTCAGTTCTTCGAAGGCCTTCTGGCAGTCCTCTGTCCATATAAACTTCCAGTCCTTGCGTGTCAGCTTTGTCATCGGTTCTGCAATCCTCGAGAAATTTTCTACAAACCTTCGGTAATATCCCGCAAGTCCGAGAAAACTTCTCACCTCTGCGACTGATGTGGGTGTAGGCCAAGTCTCTATCTCCGCAACTTTCTCTGGATCCACTGAAAGTCCTTCTCCTGAGATGATATGTCCCAAGAAAGGTACTTTGTCCATACAGAAGCGTATAACTTCTCCTGTCTCAAGGTCTCTAAGACGATTCTGAGATGCTCCTCATGCTCTTCATGGCTCTTGGAATATATGAGGATGTCATCTATGAACACCACTACGAATTTATCCAAGAACTGATGAAAGACTCTGTTCATTAAGCTCATAAATACTGCTGGCGCGTTGGTTAAACCAAACGGCATCACCAAGAACTCATAATGCCCATACTTCGTCCTGAAAGCTGTCTTCGGGATGTCTTCCTTCCTCACCTTGATCTGATGATAGCCGGATCTAAGGTCAATCTTCGAGAATATCCTTGCACCACTCAACTGATCGAATAGATCATCAATGCGTGGTAAGGGATACCTGTTCTTGATGGTTACAGCATTTAGTGCCCTGTAATCAATGCACAACCGTACTGTTCCATCCTTCTTTGGCACAAAGAGTATGGGTGCCCCCCAAGGTGAAACACTGGGCCGAATGAAACCCTTCTCCAAAAGATCATCAACCTGTTCCTTCAACTCCACTAACTCCTTAGGTGCTAGCTGATAAACTGATGAAGTGATTGGCTCTGCTCCTGGAGTTAAGTCTATTATGAATTCTATTTCCCGATCAGGCGGTAAACCTGGAAGATCATCAGGAAATACATCCATAAATTCTGATATGACTCTTGGGTAACCTGTCTCCCCTTCTACAGATAATACCCTAAGAGTAGGCTGAACTCCTTGCTCTACTGCTCCTCGGAGAAACTCAAATTCTGGATGTCCTGGCGGTCTAAATATAACCCGCCCAAGTCGGCAATCAAGAGTCGCATGGTACTGACTTAACCAGTCCATACCAAGTACGACATCATAATCCGGCATAAAAAATATCAGAAACTGCGCTCGCATTTCTCGGCCACATACGACTACAGAACATGATCTACAGACGTCACTAACCGGAATAATTCCACCTCCCGTAAGAATCCTCTTCATCTTCGGGAGGGGTGCGGTAGCTACTCTATGGGTGGCTACAAAGCTAGCTGCTATAAATGAATACGATGCTCCAGAATCAAATAATGCTACAGCTGGTAATGAAGCTACTAGAATAGTACCTGCGATGACCTCGCCTGCTGTAGCCTCCTCCTCAACCGCTAAAGTGAATGCCTGTCCTCGCCCCTGTGCTGGGCCTCGCTGCTGCTGAGCCTGCTCGAATAAAGCTGCCTGTGGTGCCAGGGGTGGTCTCTGCTGGTTCCCTCCTGGGGCTGGTGGTCTGACCCCACCAACTCCTGTCTGCTGGGCTCCTGCTGCTGGATAAGCTGGTCGTGGTGCAGGCAATGCTAGTCTTGGTGCTCCATCTCTGCGTTCGAAACAGTCCCTGGAAAAGTGCTGGCTGGATCCGCAGCTCAAACATAGTCCCAACTTATGCCTGCATTCCTTCTCAATGTGTCCTACCTTGCCGCAGTGGTGACAAGTAGGAAGAGGTCTGTCCCTATGTGCTGCTCTATCTGGCATACCCCTCTGGGTTCGCTTTGCTGAATCCCCATGTGCTGGCCTGGATGGTGCTGATGTGATAGGCCTCTTCAGATTAGACTCCCTTCTAGTGACGCGCTCCAAGCGTCGGGCTGCTGCAAGGACATCGGTATAAGATGTAGGTGCTACCGATCCAATCAATCTCTGAAGCTCGAACTTTAAGCCGTCAAAGAACTTCTCTGCTTTTTCTTCTTCCGTCGAAATCAATGTCGGGGCAAAGCGGCTCAGGCGAATAAATTCTGCATTGTATTCCTCCACTGACATGCTGCCTTGGATAAGGCGGTTGAACCTGTCTCTGAGCTCTGACCGTGCAACGGCTGGAATGTACATCTCTTGGAAAAGTCTGGAGAACTCTTCCCATGTGACTCTGTCCTGTCCAAGCCTCCTCTCTTCTGCTAACCACCAGTGATGCGCATTATCAGTTAACTGCATTCTGACGGCAGTCATCCACTTCTCTCTTGGAAGTTCAACGGCTTCCAGCTGATGCTGAATGTTTGTGAGCCACTCATGAACTTCCGTTGGCCCTTCTTTACCAGAAAATGTGCGAGGCTTGAGATGACGGAAATCAGTGATAGATCCCGTCGCTGTTCTCCTTGTTGGGGGATTTGCCTGCTCCAATGCGGATACCAGGCTGGTCCTCAGATACTCGGCCTCCTGCCGATGGGCCTCTTGCTGAATCTGTTGCTGTGCTTGCATCATGGCATACATCATCTGGAATATTTGTTGCCCGTCCATGGCTTGTCCGGGCGGAAATACTGGCATCTGGGGAGTGAATTGTGGTGGAGGTGGGATGTCATCTCTCCGGAACCTTGGATTAGGCTGACCGGTTTGATCACTCTGCGATGCTTGTCCTCCATCCCCTGGTGTCACTCCGTCTCCATAAGTAACCACAGCGTCATGTGACATATCCAAAGGAATATCATCTCTGTTCCCGGAATCCATTGCTCTGCAATCAAAATATAAACTGTAAGAACGCACAGAGGAATCAATACAGGATGCAGTTCAAGTAAAAATTTCAAGTCGATATAGAGTTCAACGATGGATTAAATAATGGATGAGATCCTAGAACTTATCCTATCCTTAGGACAGGCTGGTTCAGTCCCTAAGTTGAAACTGAACAATTTAGTCGTAGACCTGCATGGGCCACCACAAAAACCATGTCACGCCCCAGTCCCAAAATATCGTGGGACCGATCGCGTGATAATGGCCAGCAGTACGCACCGATGGACAACCCAATTTAATGGATCCATCAGGGCATACTTAAGCTGTAAAATCAAGTCTACGACAATCATGGCATAACTAATCTCATCCACACAAGATATAAAATATGATCCACAAAATAAATAAGGAATGTAAATCGTCATCTAGTCTCACAAAGTACTTCGGGGAACAACCCGATAAATATCTAGTACAATGGTTCAACAGACCAGAATATAAAAGACTGAAATAAATAATAAAAGCTGAGCATGGAACATGGATGCTCAAGAGAAGTCTTCAGCTAAGACCTCGTCCTCAGATGGTGGTACAGCTCCTGGATCAGCTCCTGCTCCGGTCCCGTAAATCTCGGGATAAACCTCGTCTGCAAAATCTGGGGACAAAATCCGGATCCAGGTCCTCAGGGGACATAGCAAGGTACAAGAAAGCTCATGCCAAAATGAGTAAATAAACAGTGCAGCAAATAAATAACTAAATGAAGCAATAGGGTAAATATGTAACCAATCTAAGTGAAATGCAAGTGAGAGCATCACTAGTCTCAGGCTGAGCCACTACAAGCTCTGTGTCGGGGAGCCGGTAGCGGTAATAACCGGTAGTGGGTCTAGCTCTGCTACGAGAGTCTACGACCTCTCAATAATAGAAGATATATATATGTAAACAGCCTGTAGCCTGTGTGTCTCTCCCCACCCAATGTAACCACGCATATCATGACCATAACGTCTCATGCCCATGTCAAGCGCGATCATAGCTAAATGCAACAAGTCATAAAGTATCTAAGAATATAATATCCATGTCCTGTATCCTATACAGAATCACCACGAATATCTCGAAAAAATCCTGTCTCATGAATAGTATCAAGTGTCCTGGGCCATATGGTACTTGATAAGACAAGTACGAGAATAAAGTGTCACGAATGTCCATCTCTAGATGACCGTACCCAACACTGCGTACAGTATTGGCACCCGACTAATAATCGGACGCTAAGTACGTCACACGGTCCTAGGTTGAGCATGTACAGCACTAAAATAAAGCAAGGAATATAAGTAATATTACTGCAGAGTTTGGCAAGGTACACTTGCCTGATGTCCGAATACCAACAACTGTCCCTGTATCAGTGGATCCGGTAGGTGCTACTCCAAAAGCTGTAATAAACATCACCGACAGTCTCAGAAGGTATCAAACTGCTAGAAATGCCTGTCCTTACGTCCAATTTGGACACAGGGGCAAAAGGTCATTTCCGGATTAAAGCGGGGTCCACATGTGGGCCACTTTGCACCGAAAAGTGCGTCAGGATCAAAGGTCTCCAAATTCCGCAAACTCAGTGTCTACAAGTCAGGAACGATGATACGAACCCAATGGAACTTCCAGAATTGGATTTCGATGAGCCGATCTCAAAATCACCCGTCAAGTGGAGCCTGTGGGGCCCATGATACGTGATTTTGTCAACGTTCTCGGAATCGGACCAAACTTGGGTCACAGGACCAGCGTATTGCTACGAGTCCGATGGCGCAAGTTTTGTCTCGATCCGACGTGCATACACAAAGTTACAGCGTGTTCCAGAAAGGACGAATACGGAGTGTCGTCGGCGGATACGCGTTGATTCCGGGGTGCACGCACCTCCGAATCGACTTCTGCAAATTCCTACACGACCGTATCAACGTCGCGCACGGTTCGGTTAAGACCGCGTGCGATCAAGTCGTCCCGATTGGCGGGGCGGACTCAGTTCTGGGGTGAAACAGGGCATTATTTTTCCTGTTTTTGGATCGCGGTGTGCGATCACTACAGGACGCGATGCACCGAGCGAGTTGCACGGGCACCGAGAGGGTTACACAGTCTACGCATAGCAATTGACAGAAATGAAATCGGAGTTGCGATGAGGGAGAAATCGGTACCTGAACAGGGCTCCGTGAATCTGAATTTCACGTGTCGAAAGCCAATCTGTGTCCTGGTCGTGTCCTCGCACGCTGCCAGCGTCCGATTCTTCCTCACTCGTGTCCGCTGGATCTCGGAGTCGAGTCCCAGGTTCTGTCTCCGGTCAGCGGAGCGACGCTTGGGAGGCGTCGGGGCCGGGTCGACAAGGGGGTGCTCGGGGTGTCGACGCCGCTCGGGGCGACAGCGGGGCCGGAGGGGGACTGCTGGGCGACGTCGCTCGGGGCGACAGCGGGGCCAGAGGGGCGACAGCGAAGGGTCGAGGGGCTGCTCGTCCGGTGGGGAGCACAGCGAGGGTCGGGGGCTGCTCGTCCGGTGGGGAGCACAGCGAGGGTCGGGGGCTGCTCGTCCGGTGGGGAGCACAGCGAGGGTCGGGGTCGATGAAGTCGGCTGGGCTTGGGGGCGGCGGAGGATCTAGGGTTTCGACACGAACGGCGGCTAGGGTTTGGCACGAACGCCGAGGGGGGGTTTTATAGGCTATGCACAGAAGAATCCGGCGGCTAGGGTTTCCCTTGCGGGTTTCGGGTCGGGTTGGTTCGGTTCGGTTTGGTTCAGCAACCCAATAGCTCATTTGAGCTGTAAAACTCGTTTTCGGGGTCCAAATAATTCACCGAAAAATACCGTAGGTCCGGTTCTCCATTTTACACAGTAAATTATTAATTCCAGAATATTTTACCAATATCTAGCAGCACTAGAAATTCTTTAACCCATAATTTCCCTTGCTATAAATTCCAGAAGAACACCGAAAATACGAAAAAAAATTTATATTGAAAATAATTCTGAAATTTAGGGTGTTTACACCCCGACTGGTATAGTAGATCAAATCATGGTACGCTATGGCACGGGATTCCCTAGGGAGGTAGCAAATCTCCCCGGAAATCAGTGTCTGTACATGCACAAGATATCAAAGAAACAAGTCTTGTACAAGCTACACCATGAATAAGGAATAACATCTCATGACGAGATCCGTCTACACTAATCCGTGTAACCAGCGTGTCAAGAACATGGATATTTACACTAGATACAGGGAACATAGAAGATATCATAAATTAGAAACTAATCAGAGAATGTACTCGCCTTTGGTCCTTAGCTGGTGAATACCGAGGTCCTGTTCCAGAGTGTCGCCTGAAGGAACCAACAGTCCTAAATACATATAATAATAATACAATATTTGCATCAGAAGCTATACTAAAGACACAAGCAAATACTAACTCAGGACTATGCCAGGTATGGCACTGGTCAATCTAGGGTCATCTAGTAGGGATACGTATATATAAAAACACATATATAAGCCTATCAGTAATTTGTACAAAATAAGTATATAATATATACACTAAATAGATGTATATAAATTTATATATATTCGTATACCAAAATATATATATGTATCTATACAATCAAATATATATATATAATTATACCAATCATACTTATACTATATACAGGTAAATATACCAATTTACATTTATATATATAAAAACCAATACAACATATAGATATACATACATATACCAATACGAAAACATAATCTACATATATATATTTATACCAAAATTTTATATACAAAATATGTATAACTGTATACTCATGATAGAATTATAACATATATATATTGTCAACAACATTATTAATATACTAATACTAATACCAAATTAAGTTTATACTTTGTATATTAGGAATATAATAAAAGCATGTACAAAAAAAAATATATTTTTATACATATATACAAAATATATATGTTGAAAGTATATACAAAACATATATACATATATCAATTTTTATATATAATGAAAAATATATTAAGTGTATGCAAATATATATATATATATACATATACCAATTTATTTACTTAAATACGTATTAAATACGTATATATATATATCAATTATATTAACCATATACATATACACTATGTATTTACATATCTACTAATTTGAAAATACACTTTATATAGATATATACATGTATATATATACTAATTTAAAATACACATATACATTTACACATACACATACACATTTACTACAAATACGTATTTATATAATATACCTATACATATATTAAATACATACATATATGTATATACGTATGTATATACATACATATATATATACACAGGAAGAAGGAAGAGGGAGAGGAGAAGAATTGCTTACAGTGGCTGCCGGCCGGGGAGGGAGCAGGCCGGCGGGGGATGGCCGCACTGGAGGTGGCTGGTCGGAAAACTGAGCAGCGGGCCGCCGGGGTACAGTGGGAGAGGGAGCTCGGCAGGGAGTTGGAGGAGCTCGGGCTTGGCCGGAGTGCTGTGCTGGGAGGTCCGCCGGAGAGGAGCTGCCAGCGGAAGGTCGGCTCGGGAACAGTGGGAGAGGACTCGACTGGTCGAGTCAGTCGACCGGAGTTGTGGGGTCGGGCTCGGCCGCCGGTGGTGGTGGTGATGGAAGCAGCGGGAAGAAGAGTGGTGGTGACAGGCCGCCGGACGCGAACGACAGAGGGAGAGGGAGAATTGCCGGATGGTCGGGGCAGCCAGCGCCGGAGATGATGGATGGAACACAGCAGGGAGGGGTGTAGTGGCCGCCGGAGTGTGGACAGCGGCCGCCGGGGTGCAGTCAGCGGGGAGTCTGCCGGATGCGGGCAGAGCTTGGCCGCCGGAGCAGTGGACAGCCGTCGGGTTGGCCGTCGGGTTACTGAATGGGGGGTGAACAGTGTTCCCCCCTTCCTCTCTTTCAAATTCAAACTAAAATAAAGAAGAAGAAGAAAAGGAAAGAAAGAGAAGGAGAAAGGAAGAAGGAGAAGAAGAAAAGAATGGAGAAATTTAGAATGAGGCTACGGTTGTGGAGGCTTGAGGAGGGTGGGGTTTCCTAGGTTTTCTAGGGATTAGGGTTGATGTTACTTTAAATAGGGGGGAGAGGGTTTGTAAATGAAAGGTGGGGATTGACCCATTAAATGAGTGGTCCAGATTGGTCATGAAGAATTTCATGTGGGGATGAGGGGGATAAAATATTAAGGATTCCTCATTGGTTTAAACAAATGGGTGTTTACACCAAAAATGCAAATTTGCAAATTAGCCCCCTTAAATTTGGATATTTGCACAGACGCATGAAATGATAACAAATTTGCGGGCGATTCGGTGTCTGGTGTTTTGTAGGGTCAGAGGGCGCTGTAAGTTTGGTACGGGCTCAATTTGGCAGGGCACTGGAATTAAATTGAGATTTCAGAATCGGTTAAAATAGTATCCTCAATTTAATTAGAAATAAATGCAAGTTATTTTCAAAAATTAATTAGGAGTACATGGGACCAAAATTAGGTCAGGTCATCAATACCAATAATGAAGAAGACTCAGAACAGGATATTACCCTAATTTGGGCCGCACGAAAAAATAGGTCGAGGTTGCCTCCAATTTTCGATTGGAACGCACAACGATAAAAATAGGAATTTATTAAATAACGTCCGCGACGAATTTTTTTTTTTTTTGCGGCTAGAAATAATGCATAGAGAGCATAATTATGAGTTGCAAAAATAGCAGAATGGAAGGCAGGCATGTGTAGGGCAAGATTGTGAAATTTGTTTGGAAGACATAAGTCAGGATAGCGCTCCAAATATCGAAGCAAAGGCAATGCACAATAATTAAATAAATACGGTAATTAATTACAATCTCCAATAAATAAAATTATAAATAAAATAATTAATTACAGAATTTCCACAATTCGGACAGGTGTTCCTTTACTGGGCTTCTAGGTCAATCTGCTAGCTAAAAATAAATGAACACTGCATCTAATACTATAATTAATTACACACCACTTAATTATTTAATTTAATATACCCATCACGCAATTACTAAATTGTAACTACAATAATATTAAATATTATAAAAAGTCAAAAATACCCCGATTTTTGGAATGTGGTAGTGACAAGTCTACCCTCCTTAAAAGAATTTCGTCCTCGAAATTTAAAGTCCTCATAGTAGTGTTTACTCATACACATTATCTTTTCCCTCAAAGTTTAAATTCATCATCCATGAAATCAGTTAATATTCCACAATGTCTTTTCACAATTTCAAAATTCTAAAATTTTTGCATAACCTGAAAAATCCTCAAAATAAAATCAAAGTCCATTTTTATCAAAATTTTCTTGAAAGTTTTAGTTAATAATTCAATACTCGAATTTTAATATCCACTCCTCTAACTTGATTTTTATCAATGCACAATTATAAAATGTAACCTCGTCCCACAAGTTTGAATTTAAATATTTATCCATCAAAATTTTATTTCTCGATTTCCTCTTCCTCAAATACTCAACAATGCGATACTTGAAGATTCTCTAACTGCAACATCCCATATAAAATTCTAAAATTCATAACTTGCAATTAAATAAATATATTGATAAATCTCCAAAAATTTCCCATTTTAATAACCAATTTAAACATGTTATAATTCCTGGAATTAATAAACCACCAATTATGCCATGTTAATTTCTTAACCCTCTATTTAAATCAATGTTTATCCTCGGATTTTAATCATCTTGTCTCTCTTGTCAAGTCATAACTCTTTCATTAATCTTCGTCATGGTTACACCCCAATAATCATGGTCTAAGAAAATCTTTACTACGATCATACAACATGCAACCTAAGAAGAATATGTACGGTCATGGTGTCTTTTGTCATGGTATTGCAGTCTCTGTATCAGGTTGTACTACTAGCTACATTCTAACAAAATCATGAATACAAGCTACAGTACTAAGGTATCAGTCAATCAATCAAATAGATAGGAACAGAATGAAGGAAAGAACAGAACCTGCTAACACATTACCTGCAGTATCTCCTATCTCTAACATACACTCAACTCTAGCATATTCACTAACTAATTCTTATTCCTATACACTGGTACCCATATCAACTAGTCATTTATCCACAAGAACCATGAATATATCCATATTGCACACACATGTCCATTAACACCTAAATCTGATGCCAAGAATCTCTAATATAACCATGATTCAATAATGCATCCAAGTTGATACCTCTATCTCCTTAGTACCATACCCTCTGTCAGTTCCCGTTCCTACTACAATTGTCCATACTATTTTCTCATCACTCCAGTGCACACCAAGTGTAACACCATACTAAGTGCTAAACCCTTTCTAATACAACTCTAGATGGACACCCAAGTCAGTCCGCGGTGCCACCTCAATCATGCTCAAGTCATCAGATCCTTACACCTGTATATCATCTACTCATATATTAATATTCATCTCTTATCTACCATAAAATTAATCCTCAAAATAATCGTTAAGGTTTAACTTCTCGATCAACTTAAAAATGATTGCATATACCTCCTCAAAATCAGATACTCAAATATCGAAAAAATTTAATCACTTTTAAAATCCTTATAGCTTTGACTATGTTTATTGAATTGAATTCGAATACTCAAAATTTTAATAACATAAAATCTTAACTCCTCTAAATTCTTAAAAATTAAAATTTATTCCCACTCTTCAAACTATAAATTTAAATCCTCAAGTATACACATAGATACTCCCAGTCTCTAATACTCAAGGTCCACACAAATACACCAATCTAATTTTTATCACACGAAGTACTTACTGTCATTAGCACCTTGCTCAACAAATATTTGATATAGAATCACTAGCACTATTGGTAAGGTAACACTAGCTTCATCATTAGATTATCTCATCAAACTTATTACAAATCATGATCACTTGCACTTTCTATAATACCCATGCTTTACTTCAATCTCAAGGGCAGGCATATGGTTCCATATCTCGATTGATGTATAAGCATATCTCTTAAACCTTTTACTGCCTGTTAAACTATTCTGTGATATATTTCACAACTTTCATTACCAATCTTGATATTTCTCTACTTATGGCATCTCATTAAAACCCTTTATGTATATACATTTCTTTACTCTTGATCCACCCCAATATCAATCATCAAATTTGAACATCATGCTCCATTAATCTTTAACGAAATTCCTTGATACTTAATTATTTACATAGATCATCCAATTACATAATTTAATGATTATCTAGGACTGGCATGCTGGTTCTGATACTAACTCTTGGAACCTTCACTGATACTCTTACTCCTCTTTCTATAATACCAATACTAATTATAATAACACCTATCATAGAACTATAGCTATAAGGTACTATGCTATGGGTATCTCTAGATTAATGCCTAATGCTCCCATGTCCAACTAGGAAACACTTACAAACTCACAAGTCACACTCAGTCAAACTAATACAAAAATTGTAAGTCACTAATTATCACACTAACAAGGATCCTTAAGGAAATAAGGCTCAAAAGAACTGGGTTAAGGACGGAAGGTATCTTTATTGCTAGTAAAGAAAAGAAGCGATGGAACAAAGTCCTGGAACAACATAAATAGATAAGTCTTGAGATGATACTTTAAGAACCAATTTAAGATACAACCTGATAATCATACACGTCTGTCAGAAATTATGACACACAGAATCTTCGCCACGCCAGTAAGCATAGATGCGATAAACGACAGGTTCCGTAACTAAGGTATGCAACCCTATAATCATGTCATCTAGAATCCTCGCCACGCCAACCGGTATGGCTGCGAGAGACTCTAAGTTTCATAACTATAGTATGTACATCCAAGTCAGGTTTCTACGTTCTCGTTACCACAGCTAATATGGCTGCGATAAACTCTAGGGTCCATAACCAAAGTAGACGTTTTACCTTTCTCACTGTCCTCATCAACATATGTCATCAGATGATACCGTAAATTTTAGCCCGTAAAATTTATCTCGATATGAAATCAACTCAACAACGATACCAAGAATTAAAGTTAACAACTGGTCAACAAGAATCAAACTCAATATCAACGAGTGAGAACGGACGGAAACAAGGGCGAAGGAATTAAATTGGAAATTATAATAAGATTCTCATGGGGTCATCCCAGGAAATCTTTCAAATAAATTGTGATTGAGTATCCTCTCTCATCCTAGTATCCTATGTCCTATATTCTATAGCAGGCACGCGGTAGTACAACTAATACGTCGCACTACCACGACATCGCACAACTTGCGAAGTCTGACCTGCATGGGCCACCACTAAAAACGTGTCACGACCCGCACCCGGTTTAGGGGCACGAGTGCGTGGGTACGTCCAGCCTACGCCGCAGCATCGGCGGTAGAACGCTGTCTAGGTCAAGTAGCTATCTAATCAACTCACATGAATACCCAACTCCATAAGGAGACGTGGATATCATAAAATAATGCTAGAAATACTCAATCACATAAACTAAAGTACGATGAGATATCAAGGCAAGCAAGGAATACAAGACAAGTCTAACGACAAAATAATCATACCTGCAATCATTAACTTCCAATCCCCAAGTGTGTCGGAAACCAGTCTACTAAGGTCACAGTCTGGAAAAATATTATCCAGTCAGGAAGGAGCAAAGTACATCTCTAAATAGCAGTTCTATATAAATGACATAAACTATGTAGCAGTTCTAGATGGAAATATACCAGATGCATGTATAGGTACGAGAAATATACAATGAAAAGAAATACTGAAAATACTGTAAGTAAATGCAGGAAAAGAAACAATATGTCAACGAGCAAGAAACCTATGACTAAGTATATGAGTACTAGCTTTAACATGTGATCGGCTTGGGAACTTGATCAGGCTGGTTACATGTGATTAGCTATGATTCATGGAAGGTCAGGCTAACCGTTGGTTAGCTATGATGCATGGAGATGGTCAGGCTAATCACACGTAACAGCTATGAAGCATGGAGATGGTCAGGCCGCACCCGACGTGAGATGTGGGGTGAGCTATGATGCATAGAAAGTTGGGTATGATCACATATCTACACTAAAATACTCCCCAAACCCCCGACTGGTATAGTAGATCAAATCATGGTACGCTATGGCACGGGATTCCCTAGGGAGGTAGCAAATCTCCCCGGAAATCAGTGTCTGTACATGCACAAGATATCAAGGAAACAAGTCTTGTACAAGCTACACCATGAATAAGGAATAACATATCATGACGAGATCCGTCTACACCAATCCGTGTAACCAGCGTGTCAAGAACATGGATATTTATACTAGATATAGGGAACATAGGAGATATCATAAATTAGAAACTAATCAGAGAATGTACTCGCCTTTGGTCCTTAGCTGGTGAATACCGAGGTCCTGTTCCAGAGTGTCGCCTGGAGGAACCAACAGTCCTAAAGACATATAATAACAATACAATATTTGCATCAGAAGCTATACTAAAGACACAAGCAAATACTAACTCAGGACTATGCCAGGTATGGCACTGGTCAATCTAGGGTCATCTAGTAGGGATACGTATATATAAAAACACATATATAAGCCTATCAGTAATTTGTACAAAATAAGTATATAATATATACACTAAATAGATGTATATAAATTTATATATATTCGTATACCAAAATATATATATGTATCTATACAATCAAATATATATATAATTATACCAATCATACTTATACTATATACAGGTAAATATACCAATTTACATTTATATATATAAAAACCAATACAACATATAGATATACATACATATAACAATACGAAAACATAATCTACATATATATATTTATACCAAAATTTTATATACAAAATATGTATAACTGTATACTCATGATAGAATTATAACATATATATATTGTCAACAACATTATTAATATACTAATACTAATACCAAATTAAGTTTATACTTTGTATATTAGGAATATAATAAAAGCATGTACAAAAAAATATATATTTTTATACATATATACAAAATATATATGTTGAAAGTATATACAAAACATATATACATATATCAATTTTTATATATAATGAAAAATATATTAAGTGTATGCAAATATATATATATATATATACATATACCAATTTATTTACTTAAATACGTATTAAATACGTATATATATATATATCAATTATATTAACCATATACATATACACTATGTATTTACATATCTACTAATTTGAAAATACACTTTATATAGATATATACATGTATATATATACTAATTTAAAATACACATATACATTTACACATACACATACACATTTACTACAAATACGTATTTATATAATATACCTATACATATATTAAATACATACATATATGTATATACGTATGTATATACATACATATATATATACACATATATATATACACAGGAAGAAGGAAGAGGGAGAGGAGAAGAATTGCTTACAGTGGCTGCCGGCCGGGGAGGGAGCAGGCCGGCGGGGGATGGCCGCACTGGAGGTGGCTGGTCGAAAAACTGAGCAGCGGGCCGCCGGGGTACAGTGGGAGAGGGAGCTCGGCAGGGAGTTGGAGGAGCTCGGGCTTGGCCGGAGTGCTGTGCTGGGAGGTCCGCCGGAGAGGAGCTGCCAGCGGAAGGTCGGCTCGGGAACAGTGGGAGAGGACTCGACTGGTCGAGTCAGTCGACCGGAGTTGTGGGGTCGTGCTCGGCCGCCGGTGGTAGTGGTGATGGAAGCAGCGGGAAGAAGAGTGGTGGTGACAGGCCGCCGGACGCGAACGACAGAGGGAGAGGGAGAATTGCCGGGTGGTCGGGGCAGCCAGCGCCGGAGATGATGGATGGAACACAGCAGGGAGGGGTGTAGTGGCCGCCAGAGTGTGGACAGCGGCCGCCGGGGTGCAGTCAGCGGGGAGTCTGCCGGATGCGGGCAGAGCTTGGCCGCCGGAGCAGTGGACAGCCGTCGGGTTGGCCGCCGGGTTACTGAATGTGGGGTGAACAGTGTTCCCCCCTTCCTCTCTTTCAAATTCAAACTAAAATAAAGAAGAAGAAGAAGAAAAGGAAAGAAAGAGAAGGAGAAAGGAAGAAGGAGAAGAAGAAAAGAATGGAGAAATTTAGAATGAGGCTACGGTTGTGGAGGCTTGAGGAGGGTGGGGTTTCCTAGGTTTTCTAGGGATTAGGGTTGATGTTACTTTAAATAGGGGGGAGAGGGTTTGTAAATGAAAGGTGGGGATTGACCCATTAAATGAGTGGTCCAGATTGGTCATGAAGAATTTCATGTGGGGATGAGGGGGATAAAATATTAAGGATTCCTCATTGGTTTAAACAAATGGGTGTTTACACCAAAAATGCAAATTTGCAAATTAGCCCCCTTAAATTTGGGTATTTGCACAGACGCATGAAATGATGACAAATTTGCGGGCGATTCGGTGTCTGGTGTTTTGTAGGGTCAGAGGGCGCTGTAAGTTTGGTACGGGCTCAATTTGGCAGGGCACTGGAATTAAATTGAGATTTCAGAATCGGTTAAAATAGTATCCTCAATTTAATTAGAAATAAATACAAGTTATTTTCAAAAATTAATTAGGAGTACATGGGACCAAAATCAGGTCAGGTCATCAATACCAATAATGAAGAAGACTCAGAACAGGATATTACCCTAATTTGGGCCGCACGAAAAAATAGGTCGAGGTTGCCTCCAATTTTCGATTGGAACGCACAACGATAAAAATAGGAATTTATTAAATAACGTCCGCGACGATTTTTTTTTTTGTGCGGCTAGAAATAATGCACAGAGAGCATAATTATGAGTTGCAAAAATAGCAGAATGGAAGGCGGGCATGTGTAGGGCAAGATTGTGAAATTTGTTTGGAAGACATAAGTCAGGATAGCGCTCCAAATATCGAAGCAAAGGCAATGCGCAATAATTAAATAAATACCGTAATTAATTACAATCTCCAATAAATAAAATTATAAATAAAACAATTAATTACAGAATTTCCACAATTCGGACAGGTGTTCCTTTACTGGGCTTCTAGGTCAATCTGCTAGCTAAAAATAAATGAACACTGCATCTAATACTATAATTAATTACACACCACTTAATTATTTAATTTAATATACCCATCACGCAATTACTAAATTGTAACTACAATAATATTAAATATTATAAAAAGTCGAAAATACCCCGGTTTTTGGAATGTGGTAGTGACATGGTCTGATATGGCTAAGGATCTTATCCATACACAAGGAGATCTTACCTACAATCAAGTCCTAAAGAAAATTAGAACCGAAGAACAAATTAGATTGAGATCTAAGCCTAAGACTGAATCTAAAGCTAAGGTAAACCTTGTAGAAGGCCAAGAAAAACCCAAGTCTAATTTTTCTTATAAATCCAAAAAGAATTTCTTCAAGAAGAAGAAAAACTTTCAGCCTAACCACCAAAACCATCATCACCAAAACCAAAAACCTAGAAACTTCAGTCAGACTCAGGATCAAAAGAGATTTTATTTTGTGTGTGGTAAAACAAACCATATGGCCATCAACTGCTACCATAGGAAGAAGAAAGCTGTCCAAACCTCCTACAAAGGAAAGGGATCAGTTAGACCAGAAGCGAACATGCTTCACAAAGTTTCTTCGAGTTCCTTCAGGTCTGTAAGCTTTCAACCCCTTATTAACCTCTCTTACCATTCTGATGATTGGTGGTTGGATTCTGGAGCTAATGTTCATGTTTCGTTTGATTGCTCCTGTTTTTCAAACTATCAGGAATCAAGTGGAGGATGTGTGACCCTAGGAGATGGCTCAACGGCACAAATTATTGGAAGAGGAAAAGTTATCCTGAAGATGACATCAAGAAAAATCTTAACTCTTCATGATGTTCTTCATGTGTCGTCTGTCAGGAAAAACCTAGTTAGTGGATCCCTTCTTGTAGCCTCAGGATACAAAATTGTAATGGAGGCTAATAAAGTAGTTTTTTCTAAGCATGACTCTTTTATAGGGAAAGGCTTTGTAAAAGACGGTCTTTTCATTTTAAGTACAATGAATAAAATATCTGACTGTTCTCTCATTGTCTCTAATATAGAAACTTCAAATGTTTGGCATGGCAGACTAGGTCATGTGAACCTCGGTTCTATTAAAAGAATGATGACCTTAGATCTTATTCCCAAGACTCCAATAGATGACAAACACAAATGTGAGATTTGTGTTCAAGCCAAACACACTAGATTACCTTTCAAATCTATAGAAAGAAACTCTGACCTTCTAAAACTTATCCATAGTGATGTATGTGACTCAAATAGGATTTTGACAAGAGGCGGTAGAAAATACTTTGTTACATTTATAGATGATTATTCAAAGTATTGTTACATCTACCTTCTCAAAACCAAAGATGAAGTTCTAGATAGATTTAAGGTCTACAAATCTGAAGCTGAGAATCAATTAGAAAGGAAGATTAAAATCCTTAGATCTGGTCGTGGTGGAGAATATACCTCAAACGAAATGATTAACTTCTGTGAAGAACATGGAATAATTCATGAGGTAACTGCTCCATATTCATCTCAATCTAACGGAGTTACTGAACGCAAGAACCGCACTCTGTTAGATATGGTGAATGCCATGCTTCTCAGCTCTGGTGCTCCTGATAACTTGTGGGGAGAAGCCCTTTTAACTGCCTGTTACATTCTTAATAGGATTCCTAGTAAGACAAAAGATAAGACTCCCTATGAGTTGTGGAAAGGTAGAGCACCTAGGATTAATTACCTTAGAGTTTGGGGATGCCTTGCTAAAGTCAGAATTCCTGAACCTAAAAAGAGGAAGATTGGTCCCAAGACTGTAGACGTTGTTTTCATAGAATATGCCTTAGACAGCTATGCCAATAGATTTCTAGTGACTCACTCAGAAGTAAATGAAATCTCTAACAATACCATTATAGAAGCAAGAGATGCAGTTTACTTTGAAAATATATTTCCTTTTAAGGATAGAAGTTCAATCTCTTCCTCCATACCCTCTACTAGTTCTCAAGTCCAAATACCTAGCTCTCAATCTGAACAAGACTTAGAACCAAGACGGAGTAAAAGGAATAGGATTGAGAAAAATTTAGGAGAAGGATTCTTCACCTTTTTGATAGAGGGTGATCCCTCAACTTATGAAGAAGCAATGTCATCTCCTGATGCTCCCTTCTGGAAAGAAGCCATTAACAGTGAATACAACTCCATCATGGAGAATAACACTTGGTTTCTAACAGATCTACCTTTAGGCAATAAACCAATAGGCTGTAAATGGATTTTCAAGAAGAAACTCAGAGCCGATGGTACTATAGAGAAATACAAAGCTAGATTAGTTGCTAAGAGTTTTACCCAGAAGAAAGGGTTAGATTATTTTGATACCTACTCTCCTGTAGCTAGGATCACATCCATTAGAACTCTTTTGGCCTTAGCATCCATTCATGATATGTTAATCCATCAAATGGATGTAAAGACAGCATTTTTGAATGGAGATCTAGAGGAAGAACTTTATATGGACCAACCTGAAGGTTTCATTGCTAAAGGTCAAGAAAAGAAAGTTCGCAGACTAGTAAAATCCCTCTATGGCTTAAAACAAGCTCCCAAACAATGGCACAATAAATTTGACAAACTAATTTGTGAATATGGTTTCTTGTCAAATGAGTATGACAAATGTATATACTCTAAAGGTACATGTAAAAGTTGTGTCATTTTATGCTTGTATGTAGATGACATCCTTATCCTAGGTTCATCACTGGAATTGATAAATACTACAAAGAACTATTTATCTAGCCAGTTTGATATGAAAGACCTAGGAGAAGCCAACTTAATTTTAGGAATGCAAGTGACCAAAGGCAAAGAGGGTTATACTCTATCTTTAGCACATTCAATTGAAAAAATGCTAAAAAGGTTTGAGTTATTTGATAAGAAACCTGTCCTTACTCCTTATGACAGCAGTATTGTACTGAAAAAGAATGAAGGACCACTTTTGGAACAACATAAATATTTACAGATAATAGGCTCCCTTATGTATATAACAAACAAGACAAGACCTGATATTGCATTTGCTATTGGGAGACTAAGTAGATATACCAGTAACCCAAATTAGTCATATTGGACTGCCTTGGATAGGGTATTTAGATATCTCAAGGGCACCCTAGATTACAAACTTTATTTTACTAGGCACCCTGATATCATAGAAGGTTATTCAGATGCAAACTGGGTAACCGACTCACATGATATAAAATCTACTACTGGATATGTATTTACTCTAGGAGGAGCTGCGATCTCCTGGAGCTCTTGTAAGCAAACTATCATAGCTAGGAGTACAATGGACTCCGAAATGATAGCTTTAGATACAACTTGCACAGAAGCTGAATAGCTTAAAAATCTTATTATGCATATACCTGTTTCTCTTAGTCATGTTCCTGCAATTTCTATAAATTATAATAATAAATCTGTTATTGAACTACTAAAGCATGATTCTGTGAATGCTAAGATGAACAGGCACCTGCAGCTGCGCTTCAAGTCAATAAAAAGCCTACTAGGCAAATATGTGGTTCTTGACTATATAAAGTCAGAAAAGAACCTTGCAGATCACTTGATGAAGGGTCTGTCTAGGACTTTGATCCTAGAATCATCGAGGGGGATGGGGTTAAGCCCATAAGTTAGTCACCAGCAGTGGCAACCCAACCGAGTCTGACTGGAGATCCCAAGAAGCCGGTTCAATGGGTAGAAACAAGCTGAACTTAGGTGACTTTATGGAACACTGACTCGAGATTAAAGTCTCATTAAAATAAAGCCCAAGCGGCTGTACATGTGTACAATGACTCCCCATCCCTATGGTGACAGTGTTCCTGTGTGATATGGTTAGGATGAGTTTAAACTCTTAATAGGTCCAAGCTGTAATACTGGGTTGATTCATATCACCAACCATTAAGGACTTACCTATATGAGAGGTCGTGAAGGCCGCGACTATGGGACAGGGCGATCCCAGACAACTCTCATGAATGTGGAAAGTGCGCATGGCCATTTAAAAGCGCCACCCGATAGATCAAGGACCTCTAGCGTACTATGTGTGCTATTTTTCTAAATCTGGTTCAAGAAGTCCGATTCAAGGCATAGTCCATCAAGCACTTTTTCAGATTAAGGCAATAGTCACTACGTGAGATTCAAGGCTGTAGTCCATCTCATCTATGCATAGTATTTTACTGCCCAGATGCTCTCTCTCTATTTACTTCACTCTTATCTCTGTTTCGGAACTTGACCTTTTGGGGGGGGGATTGTTGGTTTTAGTTTTGTTTTTCTTGCAAAAGTTCAAATTCCTCTTCCTTTCTTTAGTCCCACATCGGATGCACCAAAGCCTTCTTGTGTACATATATTAGTTTCTCTCCTTTGCTCTATTAAGTTGTTGTGTGGGGAACCCCTTGGGCCACACGCGCGCGCCGCCGTCGCCGCCCGGCCCGGCTCGGCTCGGCTCGGTTCGGTTCGGCGCGCGTAACGGGTGCGGGTACGCGCCCACATCTGCGGGCGCCGAATGCCGATCTGATTTTCTCTTCGGGTTCGGGCTGGGACCCTAAAATTCTTTTTGCTCCTCTTCATTCTTTCATTTATTTTCTGAACGTTGGAATTAATTTCTGAATGTTACAAATGTTTTGAACCGTTACAATTTTTTATGTCCAGATTCATTCTTTTAATACTCCTGTGTAACGGCTGAATTAATCGAAAATTAATTCAGACCGTTACACATCAGTCTTATATATTCGTCTGTGTGTTTCTTTGTAAACTACTCAGAAAAAATTCTTTACGAAAAACCTCTGTCAACATTCTGTTCGTTCTTCATCGTCTCCAAGCTCTGGGCAGAGCTAAGTTCTGGTCGTTCTCTCCAAGTCGTGTGCGGCAACGAGATACTGGTAGTGCGGAGGTTTTACCACTAGGAGCTTCGGGAACGTCTGCACACAGATCCCGAATAAACTCTTAGGGCAGTGCTTCGTGCACGACCTCCCCAGAGGCCGGTAACATCTGTTTAATTTTAATTTTTTGTATTCTGAAATTTTTCAGTAAGTAAAAGACTAAATTTCTAACACTTGCAACGTCATTGCTTTGTCAACTTCATTGTATATTCCGCATTTGTATTGGAAAAAGAGTTCTAAAATTAAAATTTATGATTTCTACATAACAACTATTTTTTTCAAACTCACAAACAGGATTGGAGATGGTCTTAGCAAACCGTTGTGGTCCCCGGTACCTAACGTTGAAGCAATTAATGCTAAATTTAGGGCCGAACAACACGCATGCATCTTCCAAATTTTTGGCCAATCATTCGAGTAACTTGTTTTGTGTCATCACTATCATATCCCCAGCAGCAGTTACAACCAAAATTATTGTCGATTTCATCGATCCATCATGAATTCGTCAGCAAATGTGCCAACTTGTCATGATCTCTAAAGTTTCCCATGGGCGCAATATGAACTGTACGTGGTTTCTTCATGCATTGCTTGATTGAGTATACTCATCTTCTTCTGTGTGCTAAGAAAAAGAATCTAGGAAAGAAAGAGCATATATGCATGTAGCAGACATTATAATGGAGGAGTACAGAGAGAGCAAAGATATGTCCCTACTTATTCCAATTTGCTTATTATTTGCTTATCCCTTCACAAAGTATCATGCCATGTTTGTTGCATAATTGGTTGGAGACTTAGTACGTGTGCAGCAACTTCTTTTAACTTGTAGCTTTTTGGTCCACTTATGTTCATACATTATAGTCTACAGAATGGAATTCTCTGTCAACATTTAACCAACATTTAATTAAAAAATGTTTGTTGGAAACAGATATATGAGCAATGTGCTGTTTTTCTAACTGAAGATCCTACTGAAAACATATATATATGTTGAAAATCCCTGATAAAAAAGTTTCCATACTTTTAAACATATACTCAAATTGACTTCATTTATTCACATATATATGAATCTCAAAATGGTATATGAGATGCAGGTGATCAATAGATCGAGAGAGAATAAGCGGAAGCAAACACACCAACAATAAGTATTTACGAGGAGTTTTTATTTCTCAAGATAAATTTTAATTTCAACTACAATTGTAAATGTTAAGATATGATTAGATTTAGGGATAAATTTAATTTCAACTACAATTGTAAATGTTAAGATATGATTAGATTTAGGGAATTATGTTCAAATCTATCTTTTTGAATCTCCTATACGGATACGGATTCCTTCTCCTATACGGATATGGATCCGTTCTCTCTCTCTCTCTCTCTCTCTCTCTCTCTCTTTCTATATATATATATATATATATATATATATATATATATATATATATGAGTCATAGTGTTCAAATTTTTACATGAGCCATACACATATCGACCAATAGGAATAGACTTCTACATCTCTTGTGCACCCATGTGCAATAGTACACTATATTCCTATTGGTCCACATGTACATGGCTCATGTTGAAATATGAGCACTATGACTCATATCCCGTTTACCCTATATATATATATATATAATCTAAAATCAACCGGGTGATTTCATATTATGGAACCACCATATGTTACATGGGTTGAATTTGGATTGGGTGGTTGAGATCAAAATATGGTGAGATCCACACATTTTAATCCAATCCACTTAATTTCAATCCAACCCATGTAACATAGGGTAGTTCCATAATATAAAACCACCGGGGTGGTTCTATAGCATTACCATATATATATATATATATATATATATATATATATATATATATATATATATATATATATATATATATATATATATATATTGCAAGTGACGTCTAGCCTAGCGGTTAAGATCGAAGCATACTACCTAGGAGATTACGGGTTCGAGTCTCCTGGCGCCATTTAATTTCCCTTTGGGGGAATTAAGTGGTGGGTTGGTGGTGGGTGCAGTGTAGTTGCGGTGTGCGGTGTGGCTACGGCTACATGAGGCCTTCGGGCCGGGATGCCTTCGAGCCGGGATGTAGCCTTCGGGCTGGGATGGAAACCTTCGGGCTGGATTGGTTGTAAGCTTTCGGGCTGAGTTGTAGCCTCTCGAAGGGACCTGAATAAAATTTACCTTCTTCAAAATATATATATATAGTTGTATATATTTTTTATATTATCTAATAATAAAATTAATATTGTTTATTTGTTTTCATGGTATCAAAGCCTATGGTTTTTCAATTATATCGTTGTTATCAGTGTTGTCACTTCTCCAAAGAACTACGTCCTCGTGACTAGATACAGATACATCGTCAAATATGTTACTCTCGTGAATACAATGTATGTACAAAGTACGAAAAAAATTGAAAAAATACAACTATTACAATGACTTGCGATGACAGAAAAGGAAGATTACAAACTGACTTGAATTTGACAACTAACCGTACGTGCAACCAACTTGTTACAAGAAGAAGAAGACATAATGGAAAAACTTTGAAGTAGAAAGATCGCCAGGATGATCAAAATTATCATTGCTCAAAGCAAGATTCGACCTTCTTCGATCTCCTCCCAAAAAGCAGCAAGTTCAGAGCCATAAACTTCTAAAACACTCCATTGTTACTCTTGCATGAACTGTTCGAACAACACAAGGACTCCTTGGACAGAACTTCGATGCTCTAAAAAATTGCATTAGCTAGCTCACACGTGTGTGTGTGTGTGTGTGTGTGTGTGTGTGTGTGTGTGTGTGTGTATAAAAGGAGAGCCAATCCCTTGAGCAGCTAGCCTACTACACATTAAGGGAAATAATTTTGGAGTTAAATAGCTATTAAATGGGCGGTTACCGTTATAACCCCCTTCTAATAAATGGGCGATTATGCTCCTAGAGCAACCGAAGAGGCATTTATACTAGTAGCCCTGCATAGAGTAGGCCTACGTAGAAACCCCACACAAAAGCGGTAAACAAATTATTATTTTGTAATTCCACACACCAAAGGCCTAGTGCAAATAGTGCGCAACTCAGCACAAAAGCGCCATCTCGCCCTACGCACAAACTACCATGCTACAATGTCAAGCGCAAATGCCTAGTATAAACCGCGCTCAACTCAACGCAAAAGTGACATTTCGTGTCCGATGTGTACGTGCGAAGCACAAAGTGTTCCATCAAAGTACCACTTTGCGCCTTTCATCCGAGTCTGAGTCATTAAGCCCCTTCGGGGCTTAGCTCCTAAGAAAAATCCTAAAGAAATTAGTAACCAAAAATATAAATATTTCTATGAGGATTCAAACCTTACACCTTTAGAAAAATACCCAACCATCTCGACCACATGGGCTACCATACCCTATGTGCACGAGTCAATACAATAAATAACATTATATTAAAATACACACTTAGGATTCTAGACGATATATGACTATCATTCTAGAGTAAAGGTTAAAAAAACTCCAACATTCCCCCCACATATTACAATATATGGACCAAGCGTTCCCATAGTGAATGTACATCACGCATTAGGATATGTCGCCTATGACTTGAATATTCCCGCATGGGTCAAACGACGGTATGATATAGAATAGACTAAGCCTTGAATTCAGCACCATAGTTGCTATTATTTTCACTCACATAATGACATCAAATGTTCCTCTTGTTGCACGTTAAAGTTCATGTGCTGACCTGGTATCGGTGTATGTATTTTGGGTGTCTATGAGACGACATATATCTCTAGTCATACACTTAGGTGAGTTCTTTAGAGAGTTTAACGATTTCCACATGAAGATTTTCACTTATTTGCGGTACTACGCTGGAATGACATGGACCAAAGTCAAGGCCCAACCTCTTAGTGGTATGATACACTGTAGCATGAGGTCCATGCCTCTTTATAGTATTATACTATCACTCTCTATCTTTCAGCTTGAGGCTACATGCCTCTATACGATGCTACTCTACCATGACATGGCCCCAAAATTGAGGTCTCACATCATGTGGTGGCACGCCATTATACCATGGGATACTAGCCCCTTTGTAATGTTGAGCTACCCATTCTTTCTACAAAGCATGCTGGATATTCCAAATATCCAAAAACTCATTAAGGCTTAATGTCATCCTCCTACCAGACTTGATCTATATCAAGAGCAAATAATTGACCACAAAGGTTTGGGGATCCAATCCCATTAATGTTCCAAAGAACTAACCTCTGGACCTGATATTTTCTCAGTCTTCGGTCCTTCTTTGAACCAAAAGTTAAATGCTTAGTAGATTTTTCTTCAAACTAACAGCAAAAAACTTTGTGGTAGAATTACAAAGACTTAATGTCAGAATTCCTTAAAGCTAGCTCATTTTTCTTATTGTGTCCTCGACCAGCCATGCTTGAGGCCTTTAGTGAATGAATTCGCCAGATTATCCTGGCTTTGAACATCAACTAGTACAATAATGCCACCTTTGATGTGCTCATTCGGTACTATGTAATGAAGTCGTACAGTCCCCTTTTTACCATTATAGAGGTTATTAGATGCCACCGCTGCAGTCGCCTGGTTGTCGCAATATATCGGTACAGTATAAATCTGTGCACCAACCAGCAAAATATCATACACGAGCTCCTAAGCTATTCTTCTTTATCTACTGCAGCTGCCAAAGCATAGAAATCATACTCCATAGATGAGTGAGAGAGCAAAGTCTGCTTCTTCGAATTCCACGATATAGTAGCCTTACCCATAGAGAAGACGTATCCTCTTATGGACCTTTCACTCTCTTCTTTTGAGCACCAACTTGCATTATTAAAGCCTTCTACTATTGTAGGATAACCATTGTAGTACAATATATACTTCTGGGACCTCTTGAGATATCTTATCACTCTCTTCACAGCTTTCTAGTGTTCTATACCTGGAATGCTTGTAAACTGACTCAGCATCCCCATAAAAAAAATAATATCAGGCTTGGTTGTACTCGCAGCATACATCAAGCTTCTGATGACACTAAAGTATTCCAACTATCTGACTCTTTTTCCTGGATTTAGCTTCAGCTTATTTTTATACCTGTATTGAATATCGATCTTCGAAAGATCCTAATATCTATAATATATGAGCATCTTCTCTATGTAGTGAGTTGTGACAGAGCAAGTCCATCTTTCGTCCAAATATTTATCTTCAGGATAACATAAGCATCTCTCATGTCCTTCATACATAACTTAGATGAGATAAACTTCTTCATCTCTGTGACGTATTCTAGATATGTACCCAGGATTAGCACATCATCCACATAAATAGACTATACCCCCTCTGCCATCAGCGAAATTAGTACAAACACACTTATCTATCTTGCTGCTCCTATATCCATTTTATCTGATGACCTTATCAAAAATTTTATGCCATATCATGGGAGCTTGCTTTAGACCATAAAAAGATTTTACCAACTTGTAAACTTTGTCTTCAAGATCCTTAATGGCAAAACTTTCTAGTTGCTGCATATAAATCTCTTCGGTCCTATCTTTATTCAGGATTGTTGTTTTGATATCCATATGTTGAATCACCAACTTATGAATAGAACCTAAAGTAATCAACATCCTGGTAGGTAATTCGTACAACTGGAGCATAAGTATCAAATTAGTTAATCCTCTACTTCTGAGAAATCCTTTAGCAACTAGCCTTGCCTTGAACTTATCAACAGTTTTGTCGACCTTAATTTTCTTCTTAAAGATCCATTTACATCTGATAGATTTTGCTCCTTTAGGCAGATTGACTAATTAATACCAAGTGTTATTGGAAGTTATGGAGTCAATCTCGCGATTGACTGCCTCCTTCTAGAAAATAGTATCTTTGGTCTTCATCGTCTCATCCTCATCATAGGTAAGCAGATCTTCTTCCGAAGTTCTTTAGCCTCCTCACTCGCTTTGATGATAGCTCTATGAGTTCTAGTTCATTTATTGTATCTTCAAGTACAACTTGTTCTTGAACTGTAGCTTCTTTGGAAGTTCTTGCCTCCACTTTGTTCACAGTATTCTCCGAAAGATTCACTATAATGATGTTCTTATACCTGGCGAACTTATCTTCGAAGAATTTAGCATTATGAGATTCAATAATTTAAATTATTTTAAGATCAAGGAATCTACTAGTGTCACTCTTCTCAACATAATCCACGAATATGCCTTCGTGGTCCTTGTTTTCAACTTCTGAATCTTTATGTCAGTAAACTTCACATAAGTCAGAAACCCCTACACTCAAACAAAATTTAAGTTGGGTCTAACTTTGAATCAGATTTTATGAGGAGTAATGTCTGATTTGGCAAACGGCAATCTGTTAAGAATGAACGTATCATTAGTGCAGCTTCTACCCAAAAATAGTTTAGAAGACCAACAGTCAAAAAAATTGAATTCATCATCTCCGTCAACGTTCGATTCTTTCTTTCTGCTACTTTATTTGACTGACGAGAATATGGAGTGGTAGCTTCATTGACAATTCGATGTTCTTTATAGAACAATAGAAATTCAATGGAATGATACTCTTCGCCTAGATCACTTCTAAGTATTTTGAGTTATCCCGTTTAACATTTAGCTTCAACCTTGAAGTCCTTGAACTTCTCAAACGCTTCATTATTTAATTTGAAAAGATAGATGAATGCGTACTCCAAAAAATTGTCGATAAAAGTAATAAAAGACTTCATCCCAATCTTTGTTGTCACGCCCCAGTCCCAAAATATCGAGGGACTAGACACGTGGCAAGGCCAGCAGCACGCACCGATGGACAAACCCAATTTAATGGATCCATCGGGCATACTTAAGCTGTAAAACAATAGTCAGGGGTCTAAATCTACTAATCTCATCCACAGAAAATGAATATATCAATATCCACAAAAGGAAATACAAACATCATCATCAAGTCACAAGTACATAAATTGGGAAACAAATCCAATATAAGTCTGATACAACTGTCAAGATACAAGAATAAAGATATCAACAACAATACTGAGTATGGAAATAGTATATACTCAGAAGATACCGTAGAAGTCACTCGACTGCTGGATCTGGTACTGCTCTAGTGCCTGCTACTGTACCTGCTTCTGCTCCTTCTAATGCTCCTGTCCTGTATATCTCTAGGTCGAACCCGTCTGCTAATCCTGGGGACATAATCCGGATCCAGGTCCTCAGGGGACATAGCAAGGTACAAAAAATCTCAAGCCATAATAATGTAGTGTAGGAAATAAATGAAACAATAGGGTAAACTATATAACCATTTAAGTGATATGCAATATGAGAGCAGCACTAGAACTCAAGCTGAAACTACTACAAGCTCTGTGTCGGGGAGCCGGTAGCAGTGATATCATGTGGTTGTCTAGCTCGGAGAGAGACTAAGATACCGGCATAATATAAAATCAACCTGTAGTTGTGTGACTCTCCCCACCCAATGTAATCATGGATCTCATGTCCACGATGTCTCATGTCCATGCCATACAGGATCATAACTAATGCATCCAGTCATATAATATCCAAGCAAAGGAATAAGTCATGAAAACTGTATCCTATACAGAATCACCATGAATATCTCAGGAGGATTCTGTATCATGAATAGTGTCAGGTGTCCTAGGTAAAACGTACTTGAAAAAGCAAGTACGAGAATGCAAAGGGTCACGATATCCATCTCTAGGTGACGTTACCCAACTCCGCGTACGGTGTTGGCACCCGACTATAATCGGACGCTAAGTAAGTCACACGGTCCTAGGTTTAAGCATGTACAACAAGTATATATGTCAAGGAAATAAGTATCAAAACTGCAGAGATTGGCAAGGTACACTTGCCTGGGTTTCCGGTTCCAATTGTAGCTCTGACTTCAGCAGGAATTGTAGGGACTACTCCGGTTGCTGAAACAAACATCACCATCAGATCCAGAAAATATTAATCAGTTAGAAACGTCTGTCCTTGAGTCCAATTTGGAGACAAGGGCAAAAAGATAATTTTGGGTCAAAGCAGGGTCCACATGTGGACCGCTTTGCACCGAAAAATGCATCAGGGTCAAAGGTCTTCAAATCTGTCCAACTTAGTGTCAACAGGTCAGGAACGCTGATACGAACCCAACGGAACTTCCAGAATTGGATTCCGATGAGCCGATCACAAAATCGCCCGTCAAGTGGAGCCTGTGGGGCCCACGACACACGATTTTGTCAACGTTCTCAGAATCGAACCAAACTTGGCTTACAGGACCAGCGTATTGCTACGAGTCCAATGGCGCAAGTTTCGTCTCGATCCGACGTGTGTACACTAAGTTACAGCGAGAACCAGAAAGGTCGGATACGGGACGTTGTCCGCAGATACGCATTGATTCAGGTGTGCACGCACATCCGAATCAACTTCTGCGAAATCTCGCACGTCCGTATCAATGACGCGCACGTATCGGTGAAGACCGCACGCGACCAATTCATCCCGTTTGGCGGGGCGTACTCAGTTCCAGGGTAAAACAGGGCGTTGGTTTTTCTGTTTTTGGATCGCGTTTCACGATCACCACAGGTCGCGATGCACAGAGCAGTTTGCACGGACACCGAGGGGGTCACACAGCCTACGCGTCACAACTGACAGAACGAGAAACAGAGCTACGAGGAGAGAGATATGAGTACCTGAACAGGGCTCCGGGAAACTGCAAATTCTTCGTGTCCGACACGTGTCCGAATCGTGTCTGAGCTAGGGCACAGGTTCTGTGTCGCTGGGAGTGGGGATTCAGGCCGGCGGAGGTCGACGAGGGCTCGGGGAGGTCCAGGGCAGCCGAACGGCGAGGTCCAGAGGCGGAGAGGTGCTCGGGTCGGCCGGAGCTGGGCTCTCGGCGGAGGAGAGGGAGGCCAGGGGAGGAAGAGGGGAGAGGTTCTGGACTTGGGCGACTGCGGGGCTGGGCTGGAGAGCGGCCGACTGTGTCTGGTCCGGTGCTCGGGGCAGCTGCGGGAGGGCTCGGCCGCGGCGCTGGAGGAGGAAGGACGGGGAGGCCGGAGTCGGGCGGTGTCTAGGGTTCAGGGGTGAATCAGGGAAGAAGATGAGGGAGGAGGGGGTTTTATTGGCCGGAGAAGAGGGAGACGGGCGGTGGCCGTTGTGGGGAGAGAAGGCGGAGGGTCGGGGACGCGAGCGGGCAGCAGCGGCGGACGTTCCGGCAGCGGGGAGGTGAGGGGTCGTCGGGTCGGCTGTGCGTTTGGGAGAGGAGGAGATAGCGGGTTTGGGCGGGTGCGGGTTCGGTCGGGCGGACCCGACCCGCTAAGGAGCGGTCGGCCCGGTCGGTTCAGCTGGACCGGGTTCAGGCCGGTTCAGCCCGGTTTGAACCCGGTTCAGCCCGGTTTGAACCCGGTTCATCCAGGTTTGAATTAATTTAATTTTTAAAAAATAGTTTTCTGGCATTTAAAAATGTTTTCGGGGTCCAGTAAATTCCCAGAAAATTACCCTATGTCTAGTTTTTTATTTTACACCATAAAATATTATTTTTATAATATTTTAATATTATTTAACATTATTTAAAAATCAATTAATAATTAAAATATCTTAGTTTAATTAGAAAAAAATCTCAGAAAATTCCAAAAAAATTATAAAAATCCAAATTTAAAAATTCTTGAAAATCAGGGGGTTTACATTTGTGGAGAAGTGATTGAATTCACAAATATTTGGGTACACAAACTCTAGAAGATATGTACTTCGGTTCACCCATCTGAATGACTTTCTTACAATTTTAGTCTGTACACAGACTTCACACTTATCTACCTTCTTATCCCCACATTTGGAGATAAGGCTTAGACTAGACATCTTGTTAATTCTGTTAAAATATAGATGTACTAGTCTTTTGTGCCATAGCTCAAGAGAGTAGCCCAAAACAAACACTTCATTGATAAATTTAGTCAAAGTTATAATTTGCAGTTTGAATATTCCTTCGGTAAAAAAATTCTTCGCAAATTATGCTCTTTTATAGGACATCGCCATATGGCTTGCATTGATGTTCATTCTTAAGATTGCATTGCACAACAGACTTCCAGAGATTAGATTCTTTACAATAAATGGTATACTTTATGTTCTCCAGAGTAAGTGTCTTCCTTGAAGTCAATATCAACACAATAGTTCGGATCCCCATAACTTCAACTTGGGATTTGTTCGCCATTAAAACATTCTTAACAGTTGGTCCATAAGTGGTGAACAATTCCTTATTTGAACACAAGTGGCATGATGCACCCATGTCAATCCACCAATCTGTGTCTATGCCAGATGAGTTAACATGCACAATCATAGCAATCAAATTAATCTCACCTTGCTCTTTCGGTTTAGGTTTTAGCTTGGACCTGCAGACCTTCTTATAGTGGCCCTTCTTGCCATAGGACTAGCAAGCCCCATCGTTGCATGACTTAGGCTTGAAAGAAGCTAACTTCACCTTCAGATAGTTGAAGTTATTCTTATTGTTGTAGGAAGTCTTTTGCTTTCCCATTTGTGTCTCCAGCATGCACCATGTTTGCCTCAGCAAATTGTTTAGACGGATTATATCCAATTTGTTTGACCCCTGACTTTATCTTTAATATGAATCCAGTACAGAAAATCTTCAAGTTAGATCTCCATCTTTTTACTGTACATGGTGGTAGTAAATTAGTTCCAACTAGAGAAAGTTTGGAGACGATGGCCCCCACCATGAATTTGTCTTCCTTCTTCATGTCTTCCTCCTCAAGTTTTTGTTGCAACTTGAGTAACTCCTTGACTTGCGGCAGCATAGTCTTCTCATCTTCAAAATGCATTTTGAATAATTTGTTGACAAGATAAATTTTGGACATTTTTTTGTCGGTCTTGTAGTGTTTCTCAAGAGACTCCCAGATGTTTCTTGCGTTAACCTTTTTGTTGTATGATTCTGCCATTTTATCATCCATGTCATTTAGAATCAACAACTTGCACAGGTTATTGTCTTTCTTCCACTTGTATTGGTTGTCTATCGCGCTAGCAATAACAAGAACATCTTCATGTGAGCTCCGGATCAGTCAACACGTATTCAACATTAACAAGTTAAAAATTGAGATTGATCTTTCTTTTCCAAATATTGTACTATTCTCCATTGAACTTTTCAAGTTTGTTGAAACTTGTGTCGAGGGGAGAGGAATGATTTTCCATCTTCGTAGCAAGATTATTGTGCAAATTTTTCCTTGAGATTGGTACTCCTGTGAATACAATGAACATACAAAGTCTAAAAAAAATCAATAATACAAATATGTAGTTAGTGTTGTTAGCCAGTTCATTTCTGCGCCTCGATCAGATCATTATGATGCCTTATTTCGGATTCTTAGGTATCTTTATAGCTCCATTACGTGCTCATTATTCATGTCTTCTACATCTATTATGCAGTTTCGAGCATTTTCTGATGCAGATTTAGCGGAAGATCCAACCACCAGACGATATACAATAGGATTTTGTTTGTTTCTTAGTGATCCCTCAATTTCATAGCGAAGCAAGAAACAAGTCATTGTTCTATGTTCTTCTGCTGAACCACAGTACAGAGCGATGGCTGCAACCACTAGGGGGCATTCATGTATGGAGACTGCTCTCTGATATGGACATTGCTCCTATAGGACCTATGCCTCTTCTGTGTGATAACATGAGTACTATACAAATTGCAAACAATTCAATTTTTCATGAACGAACAAAGCACATTGAGATTCATTGTCATTTCATCCGGAAACATTTTTTGGCAAGCACTATTTCTCTACCACACGTGACCTCTATTGATCAGCTAATTTTTTTTTTTATAAAGTCACACCTTACACCGTGGTTTCAGCTTTGATTGGACAAACTCATGTTGTTTGACCCATCATGAGTTTGAAGGGGGGTGTTAAGATATGATTAGATTTAGGATTATGTTCAAGTCTATATTTATGTATCTCGCATACGGATATGGATTCCTTCTCGTTATCCAATAATAAAATCAATATTGTTGATTTATTTTAGTAGATATTGGGGTTAGTCCATTAATAATCAGGTTCCAATACTCCATTTGAGAACATACCCCATGTGTGTATACTTTAATATTCGGTTCTATCATTTATAGAATTGTACCCATGTAATATGTTAGTCCAAGTGGTAAGGGTAGTGGGGGATTGTAGAAGCAGACAAGATCGAATCTCTTACATCCAATATTTGTTTTTATCACCACAGTGGTAAGGCCATATGTTACACTCATTAATTATAGGAGTTTCTCTAATTTAAATGCTTTACTTTTACAAGTCCTTTCGGATTCGTAACAGTAGGTTGTTCAGTTCATAACTGACAAGATGGTGGTTTTACTGTATAAGGAGAGCACTCGTACTTGGTATTGCTTAAGAGAAAAATAAAATATTTTACATAAGATGACTAATCTTTTTTGCTTCAGCGCACTGGCGCTTGTTCCGAAGAGGAAAGCAATACAAGGAGTGTTCCAGAAGATTGTGCAATTCGATCTTGTTGGTTCCTAGAAACGAATCGATGAGAAGAAGGTCGAAACTCACTTTGAGCAACGGTGATTTTGGTCATCCCTTCTGCAATCTTTAGCAAACATTTTTTTCAGTTCCTTAATAGCAATTTACACTACTTCAAATTTTTTCAGCAATTTATTCTTCTTATATATTCATTAGTATTAACACTACTATTTGATAACCAAATTCTGGTTCAGTCTCTTACGAGAGTTTTGATAATAGTAAATACATACAACTTTTTTCTAACTTCGATGCGTGTGCATTTGTGCGTACCTACTTTCTCTAATTTTATTAGAACTACCTAAAATTTGAGAAGATGCGTTCAATATAGTCCCGGTAGTACGTCAAACCAAGTTGATAAATTAGCCATAAATGGAGGATAAAACTATTATATATGTACCGTATTATCTATCGCCTCCACAAAAAAGATTGGTGAATGAGCACTAATTAACTACTAAGAGCTAATGTTCAGCATTCGAAATCTAACTTAACTATGTCGATGCTATGTTCAGTCGAGGAGAGAGAGAGAGAGAGAGAGAGAGAGAGAGAGAGAGAGAGAGAGAGAATTATCCACATTTTAGGGACCCAAGCCTATTATTCACTTGTTTTGCTCAAAATTTTAGTCAAAATTATTATGTACATATTGCCGATGACGGATTTTAGATTTTGATATCTGAGACGAAATCTAAATGTGGTACCATTAATGTTTAATGTTCATTTTTTTCATCGACGATTATAGATATATATGTATAATTTGTGCATCTACGAAAAAACCAGAAAATTTACTGTACCGATAATATTTTAAAATAATTAGCTGAAACGAAAGAACTTTTGATAATTTTGAAGTTACAAAAGGTTTCGCCATCTGTGATGGCAAAAATATGGAAAAGTATTATTTTATTTTATATTTTACATTTTCAATATGAGAAAGTGAATATTTTATATTATTTTTAAATTTGTGCCATCTGTTGTTTGATGATAAACAAAAGAATTAAACTAGGTTTATACGAAACCCTTTCTTTGTTTACAAACAAGAAAAAAGAGTAAAATTAATCTAATACGAGGATGTTAAGTACAATAAAAATGATTCTGGGGAAAAATTGCTATAGGAGTCTGATCTGCGGTCGATCACTTTGTTCCTTGGACCACACGATGATGAAGAAGTGCTGTAGAAGAAGAAAAAGCTTCAAAGATTGCAGGTGGGATTGAACTCTCGTTGCCAAAGTTGTCAATCAACACTCTCTGTCTGTGCTCTCTCTCTCTGATCTCTGATTATGCTCTCCCCTAGTCTCTGTGTGTGTGTGTCTCCTCTGTATGTCTGACAAAGGGGTCTCTATTTATAGAGATCAGTCACAATAACTGTTCAGTTGGCGTAGAAGCCTAACTGTGAAGAAAGTTGCACCTTTTACGCGGCAGTTATAATAACTGCTACCCACGTTCGAATGACCTTCTAACTCTGCGTATGACACGTGTCCCAATATAAGGTAACACGTATAACTGCTTCTCGAAGATCATGGCATGCAAGCCAGTAGGTAACTGTCCCTCGCATAGAGATGGTTGGCATAAAAGCCAAATAGCTGTCTTGTTGGCGTAAAAGCCAAATAGCTGTCTTGCTGGCGTAAAAGCCAAATAGTTGTCTTGTTGGCGTAAAAACTTGATATTGCATGAATAATAGATAACCAGCGTAAAAATAGCCAATTATCCTTCCTGATTGAGGTCTTGAGCGTATTCTGGGCCAAATAGCCTTATCACGTACCTTCGCAAATATAGCCTGAGTTGGCGTATTTCGAGGAGATAGCATACGGCGTACTCTTATAGTTAAAAATAGCCGGGTTGGCGTAAAATGCAAGGATGGTAATGTAAGCGTATTACCCTAGTTTTAGATCTCCCAGTCATAACAAAATTATAAAGAATAGAACCAAATCTCGTGCATTTAATGCAGAGATATACCTCAATCTCGTGCATTAAATGCTGAGATATGCCTCGAGCTCTGTACGAGAAACAGCTTTTGACGAGGCATCTGATTTCGTCTTATCTTGAGCGTCAAAACTTATCTCTGCCTATGTAGAATAGGCAGCATATTCTTTGAATGCCTAAAAACGACTTGTATCAAGAATATGTCACTAAACGACAGCCTGGGTCTCTGTGCAAAATCATCATCACAGCCATCCTCTCGATCATCGTGTAGTACTTTTGTTAGGAGTCAGGTTCATTGTTCTGTCTAGCAAATTCATCCGAGAAATACGAAGAGTTCCTCGTACAATTTTACGTTGCATTAAAAAACAAACGTATTTTAAATTTTACGCAGGGAGGTATAGCAACCTTTTTACGCCAAAATAGCCTTGGAGCGTTGCTTTACGCGGGCAGCTCTAAAGCTCTTCTTTACGCCAAACAGCTCTGAAGTTCTGTTTTACGTGGGCTTCATGTATGTTGGGGGTTTTGTCTGTATGATACGCGTACAATTTTCTAGCGTATTTCATGCTTCTACAAGACCCCCTTCAAAGTTTTCAAATTTCTCGTAATTTGAAATACTTTGAATGAAGCATGAAATGGTCAAATTATGTAGCTTCTGAGCGTAAAACCGTAGATCTGTAGCTTCTAAGCATAAAAGCTTCTGAGCGTAAAATCATAGATTTGTAGCTTCTAAGAGTAAAATCGTGGATCCTTGCTCTGCACGTAAAATTATGGATCCGTTACGCAGCATGACTATCCGTTTTTCTTTTCAAATGATCGGCTGACTTGGTCCCAAATTATAACTAATTATGATAAGATCGGATTTGGTTAAGGATTCGAAGAGTTATCTGAACTCTATAAATAGACCTAGGTCGTGAGAGAGAAAAACCCTTCGTCTCTTTCTGAAAATTCTTCACCTCTTTCTGAGAACTCTTCGTCTTCGTCTCTTTCTGAGAACTCAGATTCGCCATGGCGCCAAAACAGTCCTCTGCTGCTAAGGAAAAGAAAGCCGCTTCCTCATCTCGCTCGTCTGCTCAAGCACGAGTGACTCCTACTAGGCCAAGCGAGCCTCGTTCTGAACGAAGTGCTCCGTTGTCTAGCTGTGCATCGGGCATCACAGGTAAAGCTTCGAGAGAAATAGAGAACCCTCTGCACACGTTGTACGTGTATGCGCAAATACGCCTATATTCTTAATGTGTCAGCAAAAAACTCCATATTTTTACAGTCTGGCGTAAAAACTCAGCCTGTCAATTTTTGGCGTATATTGCAAACCTTGTGTTTTACGCACTGGATGTAAATTCTAGCGTAAAACTCAAATTTTGGCAGTCTTGCGTAAAAACTCAGACTGTCAAGTTTTGGCGTATACGACAAGAGTGTAGCACTTTATGTTTTACGCGCTGAAAAAAAAATTCAGCGTAAAACTGACTTTTTCTCTTACTTTTTGCAGTGGACCTACAGATCCCCCTCTGGCTGAAGTGATGGGCTTTGCTGCTGGAATGCTTGTCATGACCTACACCCGAAAAATTGGGCATGAGTCGTGGGTACGTCCAGCCTACGCCACAGCATCGGCGGTAGAACGCTGTCTAGGTCTACTATCTAGATAACAATCCCACGCAATCAATATATAAACCTGTCAAGATCTCAACTCCAAACGGAGGAGCAATATCATAATGATAATCACAAATACTCAATTACGAATCTAAGCACGATAAGATAACACAGAAATCTAACAACTACAAAGTCTAAACAATTCCTACTAAACCAACCACAACATCAATAATAATACAACAATATCCAAAATCATATACAATACAAGTCTCAATCCAAAACCGGAGACAAATCCGGTACCAAAAGCTAGTCAAAACAACAACAGGGTCTTAGTGATCCCGGCTACCAACCCGGAAATCACTCCTAAACTAGAGGGTCCCTGTCTGCACCATCGACAGGCTCAGGTCCATAAAACGTCGGACACCAATCCTCCGGATACTCTGAAAAAAATATGTCTAGTCAGAACTGGAGCAAGTACACCTCTAAGAGCAGTTCCAGTTAAATGATAAAAACTATAAAACAGTTGTAGCAAGTAGCAAGGTGATGAAAATAAAGTATGGAACAAGAAATATACATATCACTGGTGCATAAAGGTAAAGATGCATGAATATCAGAAGCAAGATAGTAATAACTGCAAAATACAAGAAATCTAAGCTAAGATCAAGTCTGTGCACAAGAACGTGTAGTGAGTCCAGCAAGAAATACATGTAAAGAGTCAAGTCCAGAAACTATAAGTGAGACCAGCAAGCAATGCAAGAGAGTCCAGACTATAAAGAATGAACTCGGTGTCTTTGAAATACTTTTTTCGACATGTAAACGGTTAGAGGTAAGTACGGCTCACCGCGCACTGGGTGCGCTGCTGCTATCATTCCAGATTAGACCAGAGGGGGTGATTCCTGATAATTTCAGATGGGAATGTTTAGATGTCTACTCGAGTATTTCTCCGCCCCGACTAATACAAGTGAATTCAAGACCCGACACGTAAATCAAGTATGAGTCCAGCCTGAAACATGAGTGATGCCTGTAGTGATGCCAGTAGGTGATGCCAGTAGTGATTCCAGAATAGAGGCCAGAAACATAAAAAATATGTGTCGCAAGTAAATGAATCCAGAAATACCAGTCCGAGTCCCGTATTGTGCCAGAAAAATCAGATGATACTATACTAGAAGCTGAATCATAATAATCATCAGATAATAAAAACTATCAGAAAATGTACTCGCCTAACGTCTTGAGCAACTGGCGATCCGAAACTGGTGTCGCAAGGACCTATTGCAAAAAGCAAGATTAAACATGGTTCTAATAAGTTAAACAGATATAAAATAACTAAAAATAGGCTTCTAGGGTCGTTCTAGGTCAAACAGGTCAAACCGGTGAAATCTGGGTCAAAAAGTCAACTCGGGGTCCAAAAAGTCAACCTTGGGTCAAATCTAGGTCAAAAGTTGACTTTGGCGGTCAACCAAGTCAACTACGGTCAAACTAGGGTGCCCCTAAAATTCTAGGTCAAAACTAGGTCATTAAGCTAATAAACCCTCAAACTCGCCTCCTTGAGATACCGGGATACCCTCGGTATCCGATACCTCACCCTACGCTATACGCCCCGCCTATACCCGCTAAAACATATGCTAGTACGCGTAAATATATACACAAATACATAAAAACCTATCTCTAAACTCAAACCTAGGCAATTGCTCAAAAACCCCGCTCGAAACTCAATACCTTGGATATCTCAAGGTATTGAGATACCTTGGTATCTCAAGGTATTGAGATACCTCTCTAAACTCAACCCTACTACCCCTCTAGCTAACTATTATGCTTATAGATATATACCTAGATAATAATATAGGCTAGAAAATATATATCTAATACATATATGCATACACCTAGATATCTACATATATACATCACACATACACACATACATATATACCCATATACCTTACCTTACCTATACATATATATATCTAGCTATAATATATATCTAGCTATATGTATTTATATATCTATACTCATAGATAGATATAACTATCTACCTATCTATCTATCTAACCATCTATGTATCTATCTATCAATCTATCTATCTAACTATCTATCTATCTATCTATTTATATATCTATTTATCAATTTATCTATCTATTTATATATCTATCTATGTATCTATCTAATCTATTTATGTATCTATCTATCTAACTATCTTTCTAACTATTTATCTATCTAACAATCTATCTATCTATTAATCTATCCATCTAACTATCTATATACCTATCTATTTAGATATCTATCTATCTAGATATCTATCTATCTAACCATCTAGTATCTATCTATCTAACTATCTATTTATCTATCTACATACATCTATCCCTCGCCCAGCTACTGCGCTTGCTGCTGCTCCTGCTTACACTGCTGCTGCTAACATCTGCTTCTTATACTACTGCTGCTGTGCGCACTGCACAGCAGCGCACTCGCTGCGGCAGCGCTCGCTGCCCGCTGCCCTGCTGCACAGCCGCCTCGACACTCCCACAAGCACACACAGACACACACTTATATCTATATATATATATATATATATATATATATATATATATATATATATATACACACAACTATAAATATATATATACACACACACTAACATATATACTTATGAACACACATAAACACACACACACGTATATATTTATATACTCACTACATATATATACACATATCTATGTATATATAAACACACAAATATATATACACACATAAATCTATATATATATAAGCACACATACACATACACACACACACACACACACACATATATATATATATATATATATATATATATATATATATATATATATATATACATAAACTCACACACACACTCACTCTCACACACCCTCACACACACACAACTATACATAAACTCAAACATATATATATATATATACACGTACACATATATATATAGAAACACATATACATATATAAACACAACACACATAACACACAACAACGCACACAACACTCCACCAACACGCGCCCAACGACCCCTACACGCACAAACACATAAATATATATGAAATATAATCCGATAACTCTAGCACATACTCTCCGAAGCTAACCCAACGTGCGCACAAGCCCAAAACTAAGAAACCACGCCGAAATGGTCGTTCGGTCATTTCGACGAACACGCGGTGTGCGGTTTGGAAAACCTCCTGAAACGCACACCAAACCAACTCGGAATCGGCCCAAAATTTACCCACGAGTTCTAAACAATGTCTAGATCCTAGAAAAATGCTAACTCGTCGATTCTAGGTCCGTGATAAAAATGCGCACGCACATAGAACCGGCGACGATAAAAATCCTAAAAACGCCCGAAATACCTATTTCTCCGCGACACGACTTCACGTGTCCGAACGGAGACACGCACTAAACCTCAAGACACCTGACAACGTCTACCTAGGTCCGTCTAACCTAGGGCATCACCCAAAATTGGTCCAATCTCGGATTTCACCCGAAATTAACACAAAACATAATGTTAAAGCCTCCAAACACAACCAAACTAGTTCTAACTTCCTCCCACTGGTAGCCCTAAGGTTTAGGAAGGTTTTAAACCACTAATTGTACTATATAAGAGTAATTACAAGGGGGGAAATTAGGATTTACCTCTTAGAAGTTGAAATTCCAAGCCAAAGTCTCCAAAAAGCTCCAAATTTACCATACCAAGCTTCCAATCCAAGCTCCAACACCGAATCTAAGATCTACCCATCTAGGTTAGAAAAAAGTGTAGGGTTAGGGTTAACATTCATGGAGAATAGAAGGAGAAGGAGGAGAAAAGACTTACTTGGTAGTGGAAAGAAGAAAGGAAGAAGAAGGAAAAAGTGGAGAAGAAGAAGAAGAAGAAGAAGAAGAAGAAGAGTGAAGGAGTGATGAAGAAATGGGGGGGGGGGGGAAGGCTCGGCTGCTGGTCTGGGAAAGGGGGGCCAGCCAAGCAAGTATTAAAGGGTTACATAATAATGCAAAAGTCCAAAATGCCCTCTCCTAACTTGGGTTTTGGATTTTGGGTTCCAAAAGCACTCAAACCAACTCCTAATCTCTCCAACTAACCTACTAAAAATATAATAAATATTCTAAACCCAAAATAGGTCTCATAAGGGTATGGGTTAGGTCGGACATGGGTCCACTAGGGTCTGACATGGGTCCACTAGGGTCTGACATGGGTCCAGGCTAGCCAAAACCCTAAAACAATCAATAAAAAAATAATACAACCATCAATTAAATATAAATATAAATAATTATAATAAATACACAATTAACCAAATTAAAATAAAAAAATACCCGGCTCAGGAAATAGGGTAGTGACAATGCTGAATTCTAACTACTTGGAGGACTTGTCCCATGTGACTTTCCCTATCTCTGGAAACGAGTATCCTCAAGAAAGGGGAACTCTGATCTCGGCCCAAGGAGAAAGAATGTTACTGAGTATGATCAGTGGAGAACCCTTGACATACATAGATGGAACTGAGTATAAGAAACCAGCTTTCTTATTTGGGGATGTTATTGATAAGCAATCCCAGACCAAGCCCAAGAAGGAAGATTGGATATTTTCTGTTGAGGGCATGATCCTGTATATGCCGAAGATGCCCAGAGATTACCCTATCTTCGCATTCTTCCATGCCACATATCCCAGAAAGATGGCTTGGACTCTGACTCCTGATCTTCATGGCCAGCCAGGGAAGATCTTTTATAAGAAAGGATTAAATCGAGGATCCTTTGTAAGCAGTCCCTCAAGCCCTGTCATGCCCTTCAGAGGATTACTGCCGGGCAGCGTCCCGAGTGAAGATACTTCACTGGTCCAGCCGCTTCAAATAGCAACTTTCTGCAATAACTTTATGGGGCAGGGAGGAGTATACCCCAAGGTTAACCCTCGCACCAGTGGATGGCTTAGCCCCCACAATCTTCGATGGGCCAGTTTGACTGCATGGGCCCTGAAGCACTTTCAGACGGAGCTGGAAAGTATTGGCTTGTTTGAGGCGGTGAGTGCCACTAGTGTTGGGTTGCCTATCAACCCCAACTTGTTCTTAGCTTTGATGGAGCGGTATAACTCGTTCACCGAGACTTTCGCCATTTCGATAGGTGAGTTGGGCCTGGCACTTCATGAGATGGCAGACATCTCAAAGTTGCCAATGGGAGACACTCCCTACGAAGAGTATGTTCCCACAAATAGGGAGCTGAAGGATACCAACCCTCGGGCAATAGCAGTGTACCAAGAGCTGATGATCCACTACCTTGCATGCACCACCTTCTACAGTGAGCCCTCTAATTTAGCCCATATTGACAAATGGGTATCCTATCTTTTCTTCCATCAGGCCAGAAATGCCAAGCAAGACAAGGTTTTAGATAGCAAAGACAGACCTTTGAACCTTCTGAGCATGCTTTAATGCCAGCACAATCGATGATCTCATCGAAGATGCAGGGGCTAGCTCCAGATTAGGTTCTTAAAGAAGAGATAGGGGTTATCCTACAGGAACCAAAGCCTACAGCTATACGAGGCATTGCCGAAAGCCTCTGTCAAGGGAAGCTCAACTGGCTGGCTTCCTCTCTATTTGGCTACACTGATGGGTGGTGCCCGGCATCGCGTCCGCGGATCACCTTCATCGCAACACCTTATGGCCCGCAGTGCGTTTGGTGTTTGGGGCAAGATTGGGCCTACTTCCTGCCATGGTATGCAGGATACAAGCTGGCCTGAGGGCTATCACTGATGGGTTGTTGGCCGATACTGCACAGCATGAAGGATATCCCAAAGTGGAATTGCCATTCTTATATCTGATGGGGTGGTTAATCCTTCACAATACCAAAGTGATATCTCCCGGATCGGCCAGTGGCTCGGGCAATAACTTCCTGTTGAGTTACAGGAATTCTTCTTGGAATGTGACTAGCGTCATAGATTGTCGGCTAGCACTAAATTTTGTCCACAGTTGGAAGTTCTTCTGCATCGTCCCCCCCGTACATATCAATCAACATGGGATGAAACTTCAGGATGCGGGTCAGGGGAACACTATTCTTTCTCCTGAAGCCTTTTACTGGTTGGTCTGCATTAGACCTTCCCAACTGCTGTACAGAAGTGAGGACCACTGCTACTTGGAGCCTTATCTGCCTAGCCATTTTGCCAGACAATTTGGGTATGATCAGTTGCACGTGGAAAATCTTATCACCAGCTTCAAGTTCAAAGGTGGACTTATTGATGGAGCTAGAGGATGGTGGTACTTCATCATGGGTTGTACTGGAGCAACCTTTGCTATGCCCTCGACTTCTCTCTCCATGGAGTTGCACATTCTTCATTCGTACGCTCAGTTTTATGCGTCCATCAATACCTTCCATCGTGATTTTGATGTACATGGAAGCTTCAGAATGCCCTCCCATAAGTCCACCGGAAGAGAGGAGATACCCTCTGTTTCCTCTGATGAGGGTGATGAAACCACCGGTGCAGATGATTATTTGCTGATTTTACCGAAAGGCGTAATAGCTCCGCCAGCAGAGCCTCTCATTATCTCCAGTAAACGAAAGGCTTCCACTCTGAAAGATCCTTCTCCCCGCAAGAAGAAGAAGCAGATTACCAGAGGTCCTAACAGGACTTCCACCAAGGGGGCCTCCTCCAGGAGTGAGCCTATTGTTTCCCCTGTTGGGGATGATTCTTTGATTAGGGGTCATTCGCCTTTTAAAGAAGGAGCCTCCACAGTTCCAGATGACAGTGCTGGAGATTCTTTGCCCGTGATTGCTGCCGCTACCACCGTTACTGGTAGTGCTTCTAAATCGCCTTAGAGGCCGAGCATAATAAGAATCAATATACCTTTAACAAGACAAATAATGGGACTAGCCCCTCCTTCATCTGTAAGTATCTCAAGCGAGATTCTACCCGATGAACCTCGAGTGGATCTGGGTGACGACTAGGATGACGAACCTCAAGCGTCAGTTGGTGTACCCTTGTCTCCAGGTATGACAGTTTGTTTAGCATCATTAAGAAATGATTTAGCTATACAGGCTGTAGACGCAACATACATACCATCGGCCATGGGTAAATGTTGTCTTCACGCTTTTTTTATGAAAATTAACATCAAATTGATATTAACTTTCTCTTATCTTATTTTCAGGCGAAGACATCTCGGGGGGAGGTCGGAGCTGAGGCGACTTCCGATTTTGTTGCGGATCCAGCTGATGAAACGGCGGTAACCACCATCGAAGAAGCATACTTTAAAACTGTTGATCTTGCAACATTTTCAGATGTAATCCCGCCAATAGCAGTTCAAGTCATATCATAGGTGGATGAACCCACCATCTCGACTGTGCCGCCTTCGTCGAGCATGCCAGCAACTTCGACCATTATTGGTGTCTCTTCTTTTGTCGCGCCATCTGTTGAAGCGACGACTGTGGCAACATCCTCTGTCGACGTTCCAGAAAGGAGATTTACCGATATTGTGGTCACTCCCAGCATCCATTCGAGCTTTGCCATGCTAGTTGAACAATATACTAGCATATTCTACCTCACTTTGAAAGAATTGATATCCATGGTACTGGAGAAGAATCTAGGCTTTGATGCTCTGAAGATGTCCTCCAAGCTCACCATAGCGCAGATTAGAAATTTTAATGACGCTGAAAGCGCTAATGTGCTAGAGCAAATAGTTAATAGTTTAGAACAACTCATTAACGAATATTTGCAACTATCCCGAGGTGGCATCGATGACCTGGTTCAGGCTGAGTATGACTCACTAACTATAAAACTTGCTCAGAAGATAGAATCTTTAAACAAATCCATCCAGGAACGTCAACACGAGATGGAGAAAGAGCGAGTAGTATTGGTGGAGATTATTCCTCAGCTAGCCCAGGGCCATGCCGAATGTGAGGGATATGAAGTGAGGGTTCAAGAATTGGAAGCTGAACTCGCTCAGGCAAGAAAGAGGCTTCTCGAGGTATCGCTAGTTCGTGATGTCTTGGAGGGCCAAGTGAAGACAGCTCAACAGAATTTGACACATGCGGGTGTCATCCATGCAAGTTTTGTTGATACTCTGTCCGAACTATCTCTCTTGAGCAATGACGAAACAAGGCTGGAACGGGCTCGCACTAACATCTTAAACTCCAGGAATGAGAGGATGACTACTTTGGTGCAACAGATTCGCGATTTAACTGCTCCTCCCCAATGATGTACTTCTTACTTTTTGCTCCTTATTTTCTCAGAGATAATAAAGATATTTTTTTTGACTTTGTGGACCCATCACTTTAAAATATAAATGATAGGCTTAGATGAAAGTGATATCAGAGGTAATATGAACATGATATACTTTCGGTAAGGTTTCGCTGAATATAAATCTATTCAGGGGTAATATGAACCTGATAGAATATAACCCAACTAAATTTGTATACAAAATACTATCAGAAGTAATATAAACATGATAGGTTTACAAATTAGTTATGCAGATCTATTCAGAGGTCATATGAACCTGATAGAATATGATACAGCTAACCTTTGTAAGTAGTATCGTCAGAATAGAATCTTCACCATACTCCGTTAAGTAAAGGAGATCAAGCATAGTATTTCTTTAGGAATTTGCCGTTGATAGGAGCCATTATCAAATCTTTATTAGGTTTGGCTAATCTGTAAGCGCCATTTGAGAATATTGTTTCTATCACATCAGGGCCCTCCATTTCTTTACGATTGTTTGTGTGAACTTCAGATATCGTACCAGAGGTAAAATGAACGTAGTACAATACTGTGTTTGTTGAGGACATCCCGCTGGGGGATCTTTAGTGGACCTATTATTTCTTGCGCATGTTGAGTGCAAATAATAAGTACGAAACAAGCCCTATCAGAGGTAATATGGACGTGATAGGTTTTAGGAGTAGTAAAGATGTCCAGCTGGGGAATTTTTTGTGGACCCATTATTTTTTTGCGCACGTTAGTACAAGTAATAGGTTTGAGACAAGCCCTGCCTGAGGTAATATAGACGCTGTGAAATATGACTCTGTGGGGATAGTGGAGAGACATATTTTTTTTTAGAGGTAATGTGGACGTGAATTATTCGTTTCCATTGCGGGCATCCCATGGGGTTTTTTTTGTGGACCTATTACTTCTTATGCACGAGAGTGTAAGTAATGAATTTAAGACAAGCCCTACCAGAGGTAATATGGACGTGGCAGTTTTTTTGTGAAACTAACACCACTGGCGTACTTAGAGTTAAGTACGGGTGCTAAGTTGAGATGACAACCGATATCAGAGGTAATATGGACATGATAATTGATAGCCGAAACTCGAAAGGTTTGCTCAGAGGTAATATGGACGATAAACTCATCTGAGAGATATATTATGACAGCAGTTCAGAGGTAATATGAACGTAAACTAATGTCCAAAAAATTTACTAGAGAGTGATTTGTTGAGTGTGGTCCATCCGAATATGAAGATAGACCAAAGGATCGCTCCGCTGGGAAGATTGATGGGACGATAGCTCAGAGGCAATATGAGCATGGCTAGCGTCTAACGAGATTGGTTTGAATAGTCACTGCAGGAGTGTGCAAGTAGACCTAAAGATTGCTCCTTTAGGGAGATTTTGAGGATCCATCGTCCATTGCGTACCCGGGACTCTAGGATACAGATGATGGCTTTCAAGAATTTGTAATAAAGGGGAAAATGTTGCACATAGGCACTTGTTGGGGATGAAGAACCAAGAGTTGATTTGTACATCTGGGTTGTGGACTTATTACCTATGGCGTACCTTAAGTATAGATAATAAGTTGACATGACTAGCACTACCAGGGATTATGCGAACATGATAGTAGAAAGTCGAAGAGCAGAACTTTACTCATAGGTGATATGGACATAAAAAAGTTCTGAAAATATCTTACTCAGAGGTAATGTGGACGTGGTAAGATATGACTCTGTGGGAATAAAGAAAAACATGACAGAGGTAATATGGATTTGACCATTTTTTGTGGTGATGGATTTACTCTGCCTGAGAAAGTGGAGAGACATAGTTCAGAGGTAATATGGACATGAACTAATTGATAGCAACCTCCCGGGATGTTTGCTCAGAGGTCACTTGGACATGGCAAACTCAGCTGGGGGAAAAATGTTTGGACAACAGTTCAGAGATAATATGGACGTGAACCAATGTCCGAAAAATTCACTGGGGAGTGATTTGCTGAGTGGGGATAGACCTGAAGGTTGCTCAGCTGGGGAGATTTTAGGGCCTCATCCTCCGGTACTTCTTGAGGGGGAAAAATTGCCACGTTGGAGTGAGATCGATTTGCAGCGACCGTCTTCTCACTATAAATACAAAGTGATGACTTTGGCGTCGATCAGCTCCTGGATTTTTCTCTTCAGTACATAGCATGCCTTTGTGGGGTGATGAATGTACCGATAAAAGAGACAATATTCTGGGTCATCGACCTTGCCAGCCCTTTCACGGTATCTGATGTTGGGTAGCCGAAGCTTATTTTCCTTCATTAATATATTAAAGATTTCAATGATGTCATCATCTTTGAAGGAGAAAGTCCTCTTTGGCTTTCAGGCTTCTGATACCTGAGTCATACGGTCCTCAGGGAAGGTGGTTATATTTGCATCATCTCCGAACTCAGAGGAAATTCTACCCCCAGCTTTGGATGCTGCTCTGTTTTGCCGAGGGAGACTACCCTCAGACATATCGTCGTTTGGTTCTCCTTTTTTTTTTTTGCCCTTGTCCACAGAAGTTGATTTAGAAGGACCTGCCTCTGGTATTACAGGATCATACTCTGGAGGTTTAGAGTTTGCAAAATATGCGGTATACCCTAACCCAAAACGAGTTCGTTGACAGTAAGGATCACCATACGACGGTATTCTTCTGCCTTTTCCATAATTGAGGCCTTGCTTCAACTTCAAATCATAATTCATGTTTTGCATAATCTTTAAAGCCTGTGGGCTATATCTGTGGACTTGTATTTTCCCAATATCCGACTCGTGAAAATCTTCCTGTATAATCGGTCTATTCCGTATTCGACCGAAGACTATTAGATGCTGATCGTCGCGAGTTGGTGGAACAATAAAGACAGATTCTTCATGTGGCCCAAATGTCATAACGACATTAGATGTTGACGCTACTTCCCACATAATTTCCCCACGCTTGGTAGTTAGGGGCACTAAATCTTAATTTTGACCCCTGACTTTGCGTTTCTGGATCAAAAAATCACGCAGATCAGGGGGATTAACAGAAGAAGAAGAAGAAGGCTTATTCTGCCTTTTTACATCAGTAGGAGCGTGGACGTTAGAAACCATAACCCTTTCTCTGCCATAGGAATACAGCAGTTCACCCATGTGAGTAGCATATGACCCGTCATCCGTCTGAAGTGCGTATTTTCCTAAAAAATGGGTCTTCTTTACGCGGACAAACTTATCCTTGCGTGATTTGGAGTTTTGTACAGGTTCGCATAAAACAGGGATAGTCCTCAAGCGGCCTCCAACGTCACGCATAATCTGAAGAGTGGACAATTTCTTTCCTTGTGGGCATACAAGCCTAGAGGTTGGGAGACTCGCCACTTGTTTTCCCTTAATGTGATCAAATGGACCATCTGCCTCATCATAGATGGGAGATGTAATTTTACGCACAAGGCGTGTTTGAAACTTCTGGATTGGCACTAAGGTATTGCCAGAAGTTTTGTCTGCCATGTCACAGACGGAAGACGAAGTTTTACGCGCAGGACGCGTGTTAGACTTCTGGATTGGCACTGGGACATTGCCAGAAGTTTTGTCTGCCATGTCACAGACGGAAGACGAAGTTTTACGCACAGGGCGCATGTTAGACTTCTGGATTGGCACTGGGGCATTGCCAGAAGTTTTTTCTGCCAAGTCACAGACGGGAGACAAATTTTTACGCACATGGCGTGTTGGCAGTGTTGTCACAACCTTGTTGATCAGTGAGAGAGCTTGCAGGAAGAGTAGAGGACGTCTTAGGTATCCACACTTTACGCAGCTTCCTGTTGTTCTGGACAGAGGGAGAATAAGAGCTACCCCCTGCACGAAGCATGTCTTCGTAAGCAGATTGGTCGAACTGGACGACCAAAGTCTTCTTCGTCGATCCAACGGATACAACATCGTGTTGAGCAATTGCTTTCTCGTCAGATGAGAAAGTCCTGCCCAGCAGAGTCGCCATCTTGTGTTTGATGATAAACAAAAGAATGAAACTAGGTTTATACGAAACCCTTTCTTTGTTTAAAAACAAGAAAAAAGAGTACAATTAATCCTATACGAGGATGTTAAGTACAATAAAAATTATTCTGGGAAAATTGTTATAGGAGTCTGATCTGCGGTCGATCACTTTGTCCCTTGGACCACACGATGATGAAGAAGTGCTGTAGAAGAAGAAGAAGCTTCAAAGATTGCAGGTGGAATTGAACTCTCGTTGCCAAAGTTGTCAATCAATACTCTCTGTCTGTGCTCTCTCTCTCTGATCTCTGATTATGCTCTCCCCTAGTCTTTGTGTGTGTGTCTCCTCTGTATGTCTGACAAAGGGGTCTCTATTTATAGAGATCAGTCACAATAACTGTCCAGTTGGCGTAGAAGCTTAACTGTGAAGAAAGTTTCACCTTTTACACGACGGTTATAATAACTGCTACCCACGTTCGAATGACCTTCTAACTCTGCGTATGACACGTATCCCAATATAAGGTAACACGTATAACTGCTTCTTGAAGATCATGGCATGCAAGCCACGTAGGTAACTGTCCCTCACGTAGAGATGGTTGGCGTAAAAGTCAAATAGCTGTCTTGTTGGCGTAAAAGCCAAATAACTGTCTTGTTGGCGTAAAAGCCAAATAGCTGTCTTGTTGGCGTAAAAGTCAAATAGTTGTCTTGTTGGCATAAAAACTTGATGTTGCATGAATAATAGATAACCAGCGTAAAAATAGCCAATTATCCTTCCGGACTGAGGTCTTGAGCGTATTCTGGGATAAATAGCCTTATCACGTACCTTTGCAAATATAGCCTGAGTTGGCGTATTTCGAGGAGATAGCATACGGCGTACTCCTATAGTTAAAAATAGCCCGGTTGGCGTAAAATACAAGGATGGTGATGTAAGCGTATTAGCCCTAGTTTTAGCTCTCCCAATCAGGACAAAATTATGAAGAATAGAACCAAATCTCGTGCATTTAATGCAGAGATATGCCTCAATCTCGTGCATTAAATGCCGAGATATGCCTCGAGCTCTATACGAGAAACAGCTTTTGACGTGGCATCTGATTTCGTCTTATCTTGAGCGTAAAAACTCATCTCTGTCCATGTAGAATAGGCAGCGTATTCTTTGAATGCGTAAAAATGACTTGTATCAAGAATATGTCACTAAACGATAGCCTTGGTCTCTGTGCAAAATTATCATCACAGTCGTCCTCTCGATCATCGTGCAGTACTTTTGTCAGGAGTCATGTTCACTGTTCTGTCTGGCAAATTCATCCGAGGAATATGAAGAGTTCCTCGTATAATTTTACGTTGCATTAAAAAACAAACGTATTTTAAACTTTACGCGGGAAGGTATAGCAACATTTTTACGCCAAAATAGCCTTGGAGCGTTGCTTTACGCGGGCAGCTCTGAAGCTCTTCTTTATGCCAAACAGCTCTGAAATTCTGTTTTACGCGGGCTTCATGTATGTTGGGGGTTTTGTCTGTATGATACGCGTACAATTCCCCAGCATATTTTATGCTTCTACATCTGTGATGGCAAAAATCTGGCTGATCGATTTTTTAGGTTTTGATTTGTTTTTTGGTTGGTTGGTTTGTTTTCGGCTTTTTTTGGTTTTATGTTTAGGGTTTGTTTTTTTATGTTTATGGTTTTTTTTTTTTTTGGATAGTTGGGTTTGATTTTTTTTTGGGTCACTTATCAAAGTTTTTTTTAACATTCATATTGTAACGTTCATATTTTTACAACGGCTCTTTCTTTTTTATGTCTATAAATTTCTTTCATTCTATTCATTTCTTACTCTACCCACACATACTTAAAAAAATGTCTTCTATTATTTTTTTACTCAACAGAAGGTGACAGAAGCTAGTTCAGCTCACTCACTATATTTAGAAGCTCACTCTTTTGTCATGGATCAAAGTCTAACAATACTATGTTCGATTGGAGGTGTGCTAAATGGGTTAGTTTATGAAGGAGGTTAAACAAAAAAATTTAATTGATCAAAATATTTTGTTTGATAGTTTATGTAATCAAATTATTGAGCAATGTTCTATTGATTATAAATTTATATTGGTACATATTTTTTAACTAATTGTATAAAGTTAGTTAGTGAAAAAGCATGAAAATTTATTCTCGAAGTTAATGTACAAGCAACGTACATTAATATTTATGTAACTTCCCCACCACCTATAATTAATATTGGAAGTAGTATACGTGCTTCTAATCAAGTTAATACTTCTCATAGTTTTTCTCATTAAGTTATTGCATTTACTGAACAAGAACATATAGTAGATAATGGTAATAACGATGATGAAAACAATCATAATTTAATTAAAAATTTAGATGATGAATTTGATGGCAATGTTGATAGTGTTAGCATTTCTGGATTATGCGTTGAAAGAAAATTTGATAATCGTTATGAATTTAGATGTTATATTAGTGATATAGTAATTGCACATAATTTTATTTGTTATGCTACTTTAAACAATGCTAGTGGGATTGTATATAAATATAATGATTCAAGTTATAATTGGAGAGTATACGCTAAAGCCGTTGGTGAAGGTGAAGTTTTTGTTATTGCTACGCTAAAAAATATACATTCTTGTTTAGGTGGACTTAGAACAGGTTCTCATCCATTAGCTACTACTGTATGGGTTAAAAATAAGATTATTGATAAAATTTGAGATAATCAATCGTATAGTCCATCGTATATTGTAAATGATATATATAGAGAACATGAAATATATATTAAATATTGTAAAGCTTAAAAAGCTAGGGAACTTACTCTATCTGAGATAAATGGTAGTTATATTGATGCATATAGTATTCTTAAAGAGTATGGTTTTAGAATTATTGAGACAAATCCAGGTAGCTAATATTTTATACAAACTATAGAAGACAATAGATTTCAAAAAAAATTTATTTGTTTTAAGGCATGTATTGATGGATTTTTAAGGGAATGTTTACCTGTGATTAGTACTGATGCTACTTTTCTTCCCTCTAAATATCAAGGTATTTTATTTGTTGATTGTGCTCATAATCCAAATTATCAATTATACCCAATTGCTTATGATGTTGCTGAGAGTAAAAATATTGATTCTTGGAGTTGGTTTTTAAATGGTTTGAGAACATCTTTTAAAAAATATTTTGATACATGGAATACAATTTCTTTTATATCAAATAAGCAGAAATAATTGATAAGGGCTATGCGTGATATCTTTCCAGAATTGCCTCATTTTTTTGTATTCAACATTTTAAACAAAATTTGAAAAAATTCTTCAGGTTTTTTTCATTTTCAACGTAGTTTAGACTATCTTGCTAGATGTTATAATGAAACAGATGCGAACTATTGTTTGGAAAAAATTAAAGCTGAAAACATAGATGTTTACAATTAGCTCGTTGGAGTAAATAATAAAACTCGTATTTTTTCACACTGGATAATAGCTTATTCTCCTTGCCCAAGAATAGGTATTAACACATCGAACCTTGCTGAATGCTTTAATAACTGGGTTAAAAATTTACGTGATAAACCAATAATAACACTACTTGATGGGATTCGAGCCAAAATTATAACACTTCAAGACAAGAACCGAGAAAAAGCTAAAAATCTTCAAACTAATTATTGTCCGAAGATGTTGCAAACTATGGCTCTTATTATAAAAGAAAATCACTGGCTGCAAACGTTGAATATAGTTAGATATTTATTGGAAATATTGGATTGTAAAACAAATAGAACATATGTTGTAGACTTAGATAAAAAAATTTATTCATGTTTAAAGTGGTATAATATTTTGCTTCCATATGTACATGCACGTTATGCATGTAAGTCCAAAAATATTAGCATCGATAGTTTTTATCCAGGTACTTTTTCTAAGGAAGCATTAAGAAGCGTATATGAGCCGCACTTGGAGCCAATTCCAGTCCCTTACAACCTCCAAAGTACATTGCTTAGAGTACCAAATGTACGACGCAAGGCAGAAAGACCAAAGAAGAATCGGATCATAGCGAATGATCAAGCTTCAAGAGATCTTCGATGTAGTAACTGCAATAATTTAGAACACAATAGAAGGAGATGTACAAAGCAACAAAGAGAATAAAGTTTGTATGTAATTTTATTTTATGAGAACAATATGTAATTTTATTGAAATAAAAGATAGTTACATTCAAATAAAGTTTATATTGATATAACATTTTCATCGACCTCTCTTGTCTAATTGTCGATAGTTCGGACGATTAATCTCTTTTAGATTGAGTCAGTCCCTCCTTTCTCGTGTATTCTCCGGGGCCGCATCATCACCACCTCCTTGATTGTCCTCTACTTGAGATGGCATCGGTGCTGTTGGAGTTGTCAAGATATGCGTATAGTTGGTAACTCCGGAGACGAATAGGCTATCCCACTGAGAATCTCCCTCGTGGGCCCACTAAGTAATGACCGCACCGTCCGGCCCCTGAGAAGTGCCCCAGTCATCCCAATGAGAAGTGTCTTAGCCAGCCGCCTGAGAAGTGCCCTCACCAGCCCACTAAGTAGTGCCTACACCAGCCGTTGCTTGAGGAGTGTCATCTTACAGTGGCAGACTATCAGCCTGATACCAAACATAGGTATACTTCCTAGGGGGCGTGCTTGTAATTGTCCAACAAGACCCTGAGGATAATCTGTTGGAATACGTAATGGAGGATTGGGAGGAATCGGACCTATTTGTATAGCAACCAAAAATTTGTCAACTGTTATGCGCAACGGGTCGCTCACTTCATGATTTTGGTATGCCATATTTAAATTTGGAAGCTGAAATATTAAGTAGAATTTAATAAAGGACATATAAATAAGTACTACGGAGACAGACATTTTCATATAAAAAAAGGTACCATCCCTTCTACATAATCATAATAGCTACGGAGACTATGATCATCTATGGCTCGATGTTGGAATCAAAACTCCTCATATTGGTAGGCTCTGTTACTGATAAGAGGAGCTCCTCACCAAGATCTATATGAATTATTACCAGAGGCTACACCATTACAAATTTTGAGCATATGATTTCTTATCATTTTTGAAGTAAAATTTGTTAAACTTTTGAAATAACTTACCATCTTGAATAAAGGACATCATTTGAGACAAATATGCCACCTTATGTGTCTCAAATCTTGAATTCCACCCAGGAATCAATCTTCATGCTCTGACAGTTGTATTGCCTCTACCACGATTGAAATATGGTGGTTTATCAGGAATGTATTGTATCATCTAGAACTGTCGTATAACACGATCAGCTGGATGATACATGATAAGATCGTATAATATTATAAAAAATCTATGTAGACTCAATCCATAGGCTGTTGTGATTATCTCAGGAGGATTCAGCCCAAGCCGGTATAGTAAAAAAATAGCCTATTTTATGTGAAAAAAATTTAAGATTTCATGTGAAAAAAATTATACGATTTCTTGTGGAAAAAAATTATAAACATGTTGACTATATAAAATAAATAAATAAATTATCTCGTAAAACCTTAGTGAATCGAATTGACCCGATATACAGTAATATCCTTATGAGCACATCGAGCTGGATCTGTTGCAGCCTTTATCCAGCGTAAAGCAGATGGAAAGACACCTGCATCGGTATCAATACGGGATACTGGCCTGCCGATATAGAAGTGCTCATATGACCAAACCTAACAAAATTATATTATATAAGTGTACATATATCTTTAGTAAATAAAATTATGTGAAAATTTTATACATGTATTAATGTCATACATCCACTCAAATTTTTCTTTCTTTTATTCACTGAGGTAAATTGCACAAAAGTTGACATGGAGTTGTACACATATGCCAACGCAAATGCTCCCCATGCATGACATGTAGGTTCTGCTAGATTGTGCAGAAAGGGTAAAAAACATAAATTTATCCTAGCTCCTGAGTTTGGAAACAAAATACCGTTGATTAGACCTGATAAGTAAGCCTTGGTGCAAGCATGAATATGAACAAAAAATTTAAAAATAATATCAGTTAAACTAAATAAATATATATATATTACATAAATAATAAAATTAAATGTTATACTTACCCGATTCGTATCCACTATAATTTTTTCCTCACAAATACGATCTAGGTGCATAAAGTTGTGACGGAGCCACGAAAGCGTCACAAAACTTTTACTATAGATGTTAGGCGGCTCAACGCCTAAGTACTTCCTAATCACAATTTTGCCACAAAATGACTCATCATCATCAAATATTATAGGTTCACCCGTTATAGGTAATCCTAAGATATTTGCCACATCTACTAGCAAAATGGTCATTTCTCTAAATGGTAACTGGAAGGTATTTCTTTTGGGCCACCACCGCTCAACTAAACTAAAGATCAAGTCTATGTCGTGACGTAGAAAGTATATATGATCAATATAATCAAAACCAAATACGTTCACCAATGCATATTCTTCAGTCAACATCAAGTACCCAACCTCCTCCTCATAACATCATGCGACATGCTCCCGTGCTCGTATAGTTTCAGGACAATCGAATTACTATATATGAGATATATAAACGATGTTATTATTAGACATATAAAAAAATATAAATTATATTGACTAAAATAATTAAATTTTAATATACCTGTCCAGAAAATACTAAACTAGAAATGTGCGACTCATGTTGCTGGATAATCATATCAGTGGTAAGCCTTCCCGGAATACGTCTATCGTTTTGGGTATTCATTTGTAAAATATTAGTTCGGATTTAGATTCAAAAAATATTAAGATTATGGTTAAGATTTCTGCTAAAGTTAGTGTAAAACCCCTAATTCTAAAAATTATATTAATTAATTATTTAATGGATTTGTAGTAATTATTAGCTAATTAGGAGAAATATTATTTATTTAATTTTTATTTTAGGTGTTTGTGCATTTAGGGGATTTTTGGAGCAATTATAAAATTTTTCTAATTTATTTCATGTAGGAGACCTTATGGACAGTTGATAGCTTAAGGGTATGCACAACTATAATTTCTAGAATTTTCTATGTATGTATATATATATATATATATATATATATATATATATATATATATATATATATATATATATATATATATATATATAGCTTATTATAAAATTTAATTAGTAATGAAAATGAAATAAGAAAGAAAGAAAAAGGAAAAAAAAGAAAGGATAAATAAAATCCTAAATGGATCTAGACCTTAAACCCTACCCAATATCCCTACCCGCTAACCTATTTAACCCATTAAGATCAGCCGCAGCAGCAGCTTCCCAAAAATCCACCCGCGTGAACGAACAAACCCCCCCCCCCCCCCCCCCGCTCTCTTCCTCTCTATATATATATATTAATCTTTACAACTCAAACCCTAACCGTAAATCTTCCTCTTCCCTCGACCCTTGAGCCGCCGTCGCCGCCAAGACACGACACCGCCGCCTGGAGGTACCGTGCCGCCGACATCCAGCCGCCCACCGTTCGCGCTCCGTCACGCCACGCGCAAGCACCGCAACAGAAAACTGCAGCGACTTACCCATGTTCATACCTCGATTCCTGTACCCTCGCTCGACCAAACTCGACCCCGTCTTCATCGGTATATACACGACCTAACCCCCTTCCAATACTGTGTATTAGTTTACTTCGAACAATGCATAAACCTAGGCAAAAATCAATACCAAGTCGAGGAAAAATGACAACTTTTAAATTCAGAAATTCTGTTGCGATGACCTATGTTCATGGACTCGTATCTCCCACCACAGAGATCCGAATTTGGTTTTTTCTTTTTGGTATGCGAAGACCACCAAACCTAGTTTAATTCCTGTCAAATACAATTTTTTTGTTGCTGTATGTTGAATTAAAATAGTTGGAAAACCCCGAAAATATACTTTTTACAACATTCCAGAAATTACGATACGGAGCACGCCCCGCCAAATTAGACCGTCCCGTCGTGTACCAAGTGTACCAAAAGGTGTGCGCGGTATACCCGGATGTGTGGGCTTTTGCGAAAACTGATTTGGACGCGTGTGCGCGTTAGAATCAGCCCGTATCCGTAGAAATTTCTCGTATCATAACTTTTACAAAATCCTACGCATGTATTGCATACTCGTCAGAATGCGAAGAAAATTGCACCACTGGACTCGTGGTATCGTGTCGGTCCTGTGACCCAATTTTCACGTAATTCTGAGACAGTTGACCAAGTCGCCTATTGGCGGGCCCCACAGTTGACTTTTTAGGCGAATTTGTGTTCAGCTTATCGGAATCTACAATTGGATATACCGTTGAGTTTGTACTAACTTTTAGAGTTTTTTTGACCTATAATTTGTCCCATTTAGAGATCGTTACCCCTGGCACGCTTTTCGGTGCAAAGTAGGCCACATGTGGAGTCTACTTTGACCCAAAATTATCGTTTTGTCTCTGTGTCCAAATTGGATGAAAGGGTAGTATTTTTTAGCTATTTTGCTAATTTCGAAAACGTTGGTGATGTCTATTTCAGCATCCGGAGACGTTTGTTGAGAGCCATTAGTTTCTGATCCCGTGTCCTTGACATTTGGACGCCTACACCATACAGATTTCTTGCCAGACAAGTATACCTAGTCATTGTACTGTTATGTATATTCCATATGTTGCATGCATCTTTATTTTCTGTCATTTTTTCATATATTTTAACTGTTATATAAAATGCGCATCCAAGGAAACTTGGGTGCAATTATGTATATGCATTGACCTTGTTTATGAGACTGCCCCATTATCATAAAGCATCATTAGGTTTCATTTGACTGTGACACATTTTTACACGAGTTGTGAGTCTCATATAGATCACGGACGTACATATTGACTAATTATCGGTACGTGTGGGACGTGCGTTAGGGATAACTGTTGTTAGAAACTTTGTATGCTAGTAGACTTAGCAGTTATTAGAGGTATTATCGTGTCATGGATGTGACATGCTTAGAGTATGGGATGGAGAGAACAACAAGTAAGGCGTCTGGGCTCCTTTGTACTTTCCTTTTGTTTCGCCCGGATTCTCCGCCGAAGAAACGGGTGGTGATGACCGCTATATATTATATATTATCAAGCGGACTCTGCCGTTCAAAAGATGAAATGCTTTGTAGGCCCCTGGATCTCCAAGAGAACCATGCCAATCTCATTTTTAGCTAGATAGCCCATGCGTTGGGAAAGTTGTTCTTAAACTGCATTTACTTAGACGGTTAGGCGACCCATTGGATATTTATTTCAGTACTTTATTGGCATGCTTTTATGTATCTTGTTATGTCCCTCTAAGGACCTGGCCCCTTCCAGGTGTAGCTGTTCATGAGTATTCGCAGGAGCGCAGATTCGGATGGTTACATATGTTTCGAGGAGGTCTTCTCTTCGAGCCCCATGATTGTTAGCTGGTATTCTTATATTATTTTTATTGTGTTGCACTTATACATTCGAGTTGGTAGTGGATTTGTTTTCATCCAACTATCATCTTTAGATACTTTGTATTGAGATCTAGTTTCATAGATATTGGTTATTTATCTATTTATGATTTTTGTGGATGAGATTTAGATTATACCCTGTGACTTGTGATAGATTTATACCACTTGTGGATTGACATTCATAATACAGCGTACGTATGCGTTAAGGTTTTCATATATTGGAGTGCCATAACCATGCGGCTGGCATGCTTACGTGTCCTAATCCTACGTATTTTGGGACTGGGGCGTGACATGTTTTTAGTGGTGGCCCATGCAGGTCGAGAGCATATTGTCTCGGTTACTTTACTGTACCGAGCAAGCCTACAAATATGATTAGAATATAGGATCTCATCCACTATTGACTATGACTCGCATTCTTCCAATCTGTTCTATTTGAATAGTTGCATCCTGCTTGATTCATGTACTTCCCTAATAGTTTCTTGAGTATATCCCCCTCCTATAATATAGAAGTCCCTATTGTTAGATGATAAGTAGGATAACCTTCCTATTAAGAGTACAGCTAAAGTGTTGACACATCACTGAGTTAGAATACTTAATGAACCATAGCACCCTTACCTGTAGATGGATTGACCATTATCCCTTGATAATTAGGGATGACTTGAGATAGTATAAACACTACTAGAGTCAGTTAGAAATTTGACCATAGTGTTTGACCCTAGCATGAAGGAACCAATAGAGATCCAAGATTTAACAATTGGACTAAACCTAACTTTTATAGTGAGATAATATTAGAACTATAAACTTAGATCATTGTCTTATTATTAGTAGACAGCACCTTAGGAAGCCTAGAAGAATGTAATCAACACATTTTTTTTGATCATACCTCGAACATAGCAACTAGCATACCACACCCCCTTAGAAAACCATAATGCTATCTAGAGTCCTCTATTTTAATTTCATATATTGTTCCTCTGCGACCTTAACGTTCGCTAATTGCACGACGGCTAAATTATGTTCTTCTTTTCTTCATCTTTCAACTCATGCCACCTGACACTTCTGATTGTAGACCAAGTGATTTTATTCTATGTTAGGATATATAGTTTGCTAAGGTTATAGTTGTAATCTTGAATTTTACTTTTCTGTGCTTGGTAGTTAGAACTTGATAGTTGAGTATTCATTTAGATTATAATTTATAGTTATACCATAGTTTTAAATCACGTAATTGTACCCCCCACCTCGATACGAGTTATATCCCCTTTTCCCTTGAGGCTAGTAACCTTTCCATTCTTGCTATTGACACTTGTTCCATAAGCACTATGACTAAGACTTAAGATGACCAATACCTATATAATGCAATAGGATACCCTAAAAGGTACCCAGATCTTTTTCTCGTGTACCCCAATAAGAGTTTCTGCCTTATTTACAAGTGCAAGATTATTTCGTAGAATCTCCTTTAAGGCAGTTACAGTATTAGTTTATTATTTTAAGTTGGGTAGTATGCCTCACAATATAGTATCACCTAGTCCTCTTGACTCATTGATGAAGTATAACTGAATGGCACCAACTATATACTAGCATAAGATAATAGTGTTTGTTCAGACTATAGAACTTAGAGGCTATAACTATATTTGGTCGACTAGAGACTTAGACAAGGAGTTGTATGACAACTGTAGAGATTGTAGAGTCTTATCTTCTTTATGAAATTAAATTATTTGTACTTCTTTTATCACAATCTAGCGTACTTATATTTGTTATACTACCTTGACGTATGCTGCTATTATAGCCTAGTTTTGCAAGCTTATTCCTTATCGAGCTTGTTCATGATACATGTATTATTGGAGTGCTACACTAATACATTGTCTAAATCAGAATCGATGTATTAAGGTCTAGCTAACCTTAGTGCGCTTGGTTTGCTCTTCGCATGACTACTTTACGTGGATTGAGATATATAGTAGTAGACGAATATACTTGCCCCTGGACATGTCTGACATATCGTATCGGTTACATAACTATACTGATACGAGCATGCGAATAAGGATTTACCAAATAGAATTTCAATCCACAACTGTCTTGACAATTCCTATTGAATTCTTTAAATGCCTTGATCCCCATACTTCTATTCTATTACCTCTCCCATGAACTCTTTATTATTGATCTCCGTCTTCCCTTATTTTAGAAAGATAAAACCTCGTGCTTGGTATAAGTTTGATATACATATAGTACTAGATATACCTATAGGCCAATCGTATTATTTGGTGGCTATCTTTTATAATTGATTAAGGGCATATCATATATGATATAAATGGTGTTAAAGTTTTGAGGATTGAATGACATGAGTAAATAAATTAAGGAATATTTTTCTTAAGTGTATAGTATTATATGATAGATGGGTAAATTCTAAGTTGGATAGAAGTCGCATTGTTATTTTGAGGTTAAATTCTTTTAGATTGTGATCAAGTAGGATTAGATTGAGAGATTAAGTCATTTTAAATGTGGAGAATTTTTGAAGAAGGAGTTAGATGATGAGTATTTAATGAATTTTGAAATCTTGATATGTCGGACCAAATATTTATACTTTAAGTACATGATTTAAATTTTGAATATTGAAGGTAAATCATTAATTTGAATTTTGAGGATAAATATAGAATTTCAGACTTGAACATTGGAGGATTGAATTTAAATTTTTTACAATTTGATGATTTGAATTAAGAGTTAAAATTTGATTGTTGGATTACCTATTTAAAATATTGAGGATGTGAATTGAATTTAAAATTTTGAAGAGTACAAAATTCTTAAGTGAAAAATAGGAATAATATTTGATTAGAATTATTTTCTAGAGGAGATTATGATAGATGGAGATCGTAATGTAAAATTTGATATGGGTTATTTAAATCTTGAAGATGTCATATAGATTTAGCTTAAATTTGGATGTAATTATTTAAAAATTGAGAAGAGATTACAATATTTTGATTAAACAGAGGTTACCTTAATTTTGAAAGTGATTGTGATAGATTTGATTAGAATTTTAATTATCGCAAAGAGATTACGATTGACTTGCCTTATGTACATGAAGGATAAACAAATTATGCCTTATTTTAATTTTGAGGACAAAATTATTTTAAGTTGGGTAGATTGTAAACTCGCTCACCCAAAAATTAGGCCTACTTGGTTAGATAGAGAAACTAGGGCTAGTTTGTATCCAATTGGAAATAGGACACGACATTTAATTATACAATATTTATATTACTTAGCGCACCTTACCGTTGCTTCGATACTTGGAGCACTACACTAGCCACTGCTTTCCTACAAACTTCACATCCTTGTCCTAGACATGCCTGCCATCTATTCTGACCTTTGCGTAACTTATAAATATGCTCTCTTGTGCTATATTTTAGTCGCACAATATTCATCGCCGACGTTATTATTAAATCCTAAATAATTCTAACTTTGTATCCTTGTGTGTTCCAATCGAAATTGGAAACACAATCTTGACCCATTTCGTACAACCCAATCTATGACAATATTCTACTCTGAGTCCCCTATGCCCATGACCCTTGTGTCCCACCTAATTTTAATCTCATGTACTTCTAATTAATTCAAGAACACCTTACGCATTAATTTTAATTAATTAATCCAATTTCTATCTTTGTGCAATTTTTTCAATTGTTGGACGCTTTTATGCAAAAGAGCATTTAGGTGTCCATACCATTGGACATGACACATAAAAAAACCTAATTCTCCTCCATATGAATCTTCTCCATGAATTTTTAGAATGTGCAACGCAATATCGTCCCCTCATTTAACCTATCCTTGCATTTTAAATAATACAATTTATAGTCCTCCAAACATCCCCATGACAATTAGAAAATCATAGAGGTTAGGATGGAGGAAGGTACAGAATAAGCTGTGATCTCTATCTTATACCATCCTTGACTTCTATCGTGGCTTAGTTTTAATTTCGAGGACAAAATTTTTATAAGTTGGGTAGAATGTAAAATCCATAATTCTAAAAACCGTATTAATTAATTTTAATAATTATTTAATGGATTTGTAGTAATTATTAGCTAATTATGAGAAATATAATTTATTTAATATTTATTTTAGGTGTTTGTGCATTTAGGGGATTTTTGAAGCAATTATAAATTTTTTCTAATTTATTCCATGTAGGAGACCTTATGGACAGTTGATAGCTTAAGGGTATGCACAACTATAATTTCTAGAATTTTCTATGTATATATATATATATATATATATATATATATATATATATATATAGAGAGAGAGAGAGAGAGAGAATAAGGGAGGTGAGATGGCACCTCACTCTAAAAACAAGGGTGGCAGTGACGTGGCATAATCCCAACCACACATTTCATAATTGTCAATTTGCACTTAACCCCCTCCCCTCGTTTGTGTGGTTGAGATTGTGCCACATCACCGCCACCTTTATTTTTAGAGTGAGGTGCCATCTCACCTCCCTTATTCTATATATATATATATATATATATATATATATATATATATATATATATAGCTTATTATAAAATTCAATTAGTAATGAAAACGAAATAAGAAAAAATAAAATAAAATAAAGGATAAATAAAATCCTAAATGGATCTAGACCTTAAACCCTACCCAATATCCCTACCCGCTAACCCATTTAACCCCTTAAGATCAGCCGCAGCAGCAGCTTCCCAAAAATCCACCCGCGTGAACGAACAAACCCCCTCGCTCTCTTCCTTTCTCTATATATATATTAATCTCTACAACTCAAACCCTAACCCTAAATCTTCCTCTTACCTCGACCCTTGAGCCGCCGTAGCCGCCCAGATACGACACCGTCGCCTGGACGCACCGCGCCGCCGTCATCCAGCCGCCCACCGTTCGCGCTCCGTCACGCTACGCGCAAGCACCGCAACAGGAAACTACAGCGACTTACCCATGTTCATACCTCGATTCCTGTGCCCTCGCTCGACCAAAATTGACCCCGACTTCACCGGTATGTACACGACCTAACACCCTTCCAATATTGTGTATTAGTTTACTTTGAACAACACGTAAACCTAGGAAAAATTGACGCCAAGTCGAGAAAAAATGACCATTTTTAAATTCAAAAATTCTGTTGCGATGACCTATGTTCACGAACTCGTATCTTCCACCACAGAGATCCGAATTCGGTTTTTCTTTTTGGTATGCGAAGACCACCTAACCTAGTTTAATTTCTGTCAAATACAATATTTTATTTGTTGCTATATGTTGAATTAAATTAGTTGAAAAACTCCGAAAACATACTTTTTACAACATTCCAGAAATTGCGATACGGAACGCGCCCCGCCAAATGAGACCGCCTCGTCGTGTACCAAGTGTACCAAAAGGTGCGCGCGGTATACCCGGACGTGTGGTCTTTCGCGAAAACTGATTTGGACGCGTGTGCGCGTCGAAATCAGCCCGTATCCGCAAAAATTTCCCGTATCGCAACTTTTGCAAAAGCTCTACGCATTTAGTGCACGCTCGTCAGAATGCGACGAAACTTGCACCACTGGACTCGTGGTATCGCGCCGGTCCTGTGACCCAATTTTCACGCAATTCTGAGACAGTTGACCAAGTCGTCTATTGGCGGGCCCCACGGTTGACTTTTTGGGCGAATTTGTGTTCGGCTCATTGGAATCCACAATTGGACATACCATTGAGTTCGTACTGACTTTTAGAGTTGGTTTAACCTATAATTTATCCTATTTAGATAATGTTACCCCTGGCACGCTTTTCGGTGCAAAGTGGGCCACATGTGGAGCCCGCTTTGACCCAAAATTACCGTTTTGTCCCTGTGTCCAAATTGGACGAAAGGGTAGTATTTTCTAGCTATTTTGCTAATTTCGAAAATGTTGGTGATGTCTATTTCAGCATCTGGAGACGTTTGTTCTGAGCCATTAGTTTCTGATCCCGTGTCCTTGACATTTGGACGCCTACACCATACAGATTTCTTGTCAAGCAAGTATACCTTGCCATTTTACTGTTATGTATATTCCATATGTTGCATGTATCTTTATTTTCTGTCATTAGTTCATATATTTTAACTGTTATATAAAATGCGCGTCCAAGAAAACTTGGGTGCAACGACGGTGTCGTCGTGATTATTTTTATTATGTATATGCATTGACCTTGTTTATGAGACCGCCCCATTATTATAAAGCATCATTAGGTTTCATTTGACTGTGACACATTTTTACACGAGTTGTGAGTCTCATATAGATTACGGACGTACGTATTGACTGATCATCGGTACGTGTGGGACGTGCGTTAGGGATAACTGCTGTTAGAAACTTTGTATGCTAGTAGACTTGGCAGTTATTAGAGGTATTATCATGTCATGGATGTGACATGCTTAGAGCATAGGGTGGGGAGAACAACAAATAAGGCGTCTGGGCTCCTTTGCACTTTCCTTTTGTTCGCCCGGATTCTCTGTCGGAGAAACGGGTGGTGATGACCACTATATATTATATATTACCAGGCAGCCTCTGCCGTTCAAAAGATGACATGCTTTGTAGGCCCCTGGATCTCCAAGAGAACCATGCCAATCCCATTTTTAGCCAGATAGCCCACGCGTTGGAAAAGTTGTTCTTAAACTGCATTCACTTAGACGGTTAGGCGACCCATTGGATATTTATTTCAGTACTTTATTGGCATGCTTTTATGTATCTTGTTATGTCCCTCTGAGGACCTGGCCCCTTCCAGGTGTAGCTGTTCATGAGTATTCGCAGGAGCGCAGATTCGGATGGTTACATATGTTTCGAGGAGGTATTCTCTTCGAGCCTCATGATTGTTAGCTGGTATTCTTATATTATTTTTGTTGTGTTGCACTTATATATTCGAGTTGGTAATGGATTTGTTTCCATCCAACTATCATCTTTAGATACTTTGTATTGAGATCTAGTTTCATAGATATTGGTTATTTATCTATTTATGATTTCTGTGGATGAGATTTAGATTATACCCTGTGACTTGTGATAGATTTATACCACTTTTTGATTGACATTCATAATACAGCGTACGTATGCGTTATAGTTTTCATATATTGGAGTGCCATAACCATGCGGCTAGCATGCTTACGTGTCCTAGTCCTACGTATTTTGGGACTGGGGCGTGACAGTTAGGGTTATGGTTAAAATAATTAGTATTAGGTTTATGGTTATGAGTTATAAAAATGTTTAGGATTATGGTTAAAACGGTTAGTATTAGTATTAGGTTTATGGTTATTGATAAAATGATTAGGGTTATAGTTTGGTTTATGGTTAGTGTTAGTGTTTCCTAACCCTAAATCTTAATCATTTTTACTATAACCATAACATTAACAACGTAGTAACACTAACTACGTAGTAACACTAACACTAACATTAACGACTTAGGATTAGCAAAATAATTATGATTAGGATATAATCATAACTATTTTGCTAAAAAGTAGTATTAGATTATAACTAAAATTAAAATTACAACTAATAGTTTTTCTTCCGTCATACTAAAATTAATTAAGAATATTAACTATCAAAACTAAAATGATACAACTATTTTGAAAAATAATTAACATGCGAAATATTAACACTAACACTAACACTATATTATTCATTTTTTGTCAAAATAATTAACATGCTAAATATTAACATGCTAAATATTAACACTAACACTAATACTAAATGATTATGGCTACTAAATTGATACAACTATTTAAGAAGAATTATAAATATAGATATGACTAAAAATATTACTTAAAAATAAATTACAAATCAAACCTTTCTCTTCTGGTTCTCCTTCTCTTCTCTACTACTGCTTCTCTTTTTTACGAATATGTGGATTCACTACTCCTCCTTCCTTCTTATACAACCCACACACCAACCACTCACCCACACTATTAAACCAACCACCATATTAAACCATCCACCCTCTTAAACCACGGTCAAACCTATTCAATATCTTCCACCAACGTTTATATAGTTAACTTCGAACCGATCGTTAGACGAACGTTGGATATGAACGTTGAAAAAATAAAAGTCGTTGAAAGAGCCGTTGAAAAATAGCCGTTGTACATAAACCAACTACTAAATCAACAATCCATAGACCCAACCCAATTTCAAACCGAAATCAAAACCAAATCATTCCCCGATATTTGCCTCTCTTCTTTACTTTGTCTTTTTTTTCATATAAAAAAAAACTAAACCATTAAAATAAACAAAAAAATTAGATGACACAAATAAATACTAGTTTTTATTTTATTTTTTCTTCTTTATTTACTTTTTATTTTCTTATCAAACATTGCAATAGCCGTTTTTTTCTTTAAGTAACAATTTTTTTACAATTTTCTAAATAAATCAAACCTAATTACAAAATAAAATAGTTAACTTCGAAACGATCTGTAAAAAAAAATTTCTACACGATTTGTGTAACTCTCGTCGAAAACATACAAATCGACTTATTATTTAACGAAAAACGATTTCAAAATAAGTAGTTATGGCCGCTCGAAGTCTGCTCGACGGCAGACGTAATATTCTTACGGCAGATTTTTATTATTATTATTATTTTATCGTCTGTTAACGACGAAAAAATTTATGATAAAAATATAATATTTATAAATATAAACATCCAATTGATATTGATATTTTTTCGTAATTTTTTAAACTTTTATGCTTTAGATGGAATTTATACAAATTTTGATGCTTTGGAAACAAATTTCCGAAAAAAATATTTCTAAATATTTCTTTCTAATTAATTTATTTTAATTTTATTTCGTTAAAATAAATTTTCTTAAATCTAATTACAAAACAAAACAAAACTAAATAAATAAAACAAAAATATAACTAATTAAAATAAACCAACCAAAAAAATCAATCAAACCAAACTAAGCAAACAAACCAAACCAAACCAAACCAAACCAAAAAAAATAACCGTGGGCCCCACGGCCAATTTCTGCCAACTGTGTTAGCTGAAATTGCCCCCCCCCCCCCCATTTCAGCCAACGCAGTTGGCGGAAATTGGCCGTGGGGCCCACATTAATTTTTTTTTTTTTTTTTGCTGCTTGTATTTTTTGCCAAATACTATTGGCGGACTCTGACTTTTTTTTTTAATTTTTTAAACTTATTTCGTTTACATAAATTTAATATAAATTTATTTTGCTACAGTAAATTTTCTATAAAAATTTGGTATTCTCTAAAATTTTGATTTTGTGACAACGTCCATCACATCAAGTTCAAGCCTGATGTCATGTCCATGTTCCATCTTATTGAAAACTTCAATGTTTCTAGGACACGAGAAAATAGATTTCGTGTCCAAGTTGTCAATCTCTGCCATACACATAAATTTCTTGAGTTACTACGAAAATTGAAAATTAAATATTTATACGATTCCTTCAAGTACATTCCATTTCGAAAATAGAGCTAGACTGAAAGCTGTGTTATAATTTTTCTTTTTTTATAAAAAAATTTGCTTACATTTTTGTTGTAGAAGATCTAAATTTGGGTTCTTTGTTACTATATTAAAATTTCTGCAATTGTACTAAAACCTTAGAGTTATGATAACACGGATTGGTGTCATATTTTGTTAGGCTGTGTGGAACCTAATTGGTTGGGCTGGGCCCTCCACTTTGATCGCTTAAGTGATTGGATCATTAAGTTCAACTGATTACTCCTGGCAAAAAAAAATCCAAGAATATGTTAAATATTTTATCTTTAATTAAGTTATCATAATATTTTCTATACCTATAAAAGGAGTATTAGAGTGCAACTTGTAAATAATCTTCAGAATCTAGTAAAAAATTTGCCTGCAACATCATGGACGTAGTTTTTCGATTTAAGAAGTGAACCACGTTAAATTTTCATTGTTATTGTGCATTTTCTCATCAGCTTCTTCTTCTTCTCTATTGTTTTTCTTTTTTTACAAATCGAGATCAGAAAATCCTACATATTTGTGTCATAAAACTGAACTACATATATTTAAGATTACATACTGTTTCCAAACAATTTTTTTAACGATACGCACGAAACTTTGTGTATACTGCGTTACATGTCATTTGGGTCCACTGTCCCACACCTCTCCTACGGTTTAATTTCGAAATCGTCCGTCTAAACAGAAAGATTATACATATTTTCGCTGACCACAAAAAACAGTTGAATTAGGTGTTGCCAAATAACTTAATTAGCTTAAGACTGAGTTTTTGTGTTCCGTAGTTAGCTAACATTTATTTATTTATTTATTTATTTTTGGAGCTAATATATAATATATATAGTTAGCTAACATGATTAGCAATCAGAATTATTGGAATATAAATAGTTTTTAAATCAATTAAAACCAAGAGTAATCGAGCAAAGAATATACAATGTAGAGTACTAAAAATAATAAAATGTTCAATTAGCAGCCATCAGCAAATGGAATCTACAGTGGAGGGTGCCCAGAGAAACACACATGCATGGTCTACTATGTGAGGTCCACACACAAAGCGAACTTGGCTTGTGGTCAGAAATTATTATGTATCAAGACCAAGTGGCAATTTCAAAAGCTACTACTAACAAATGTTGTAAAATTCCTCCAAATTCTTGTTACACTTTTTGCAGTCAACGTGACCACAACAGCACTTGCAACATTCCAACAACAAATAACAATAAAAAAAAAATTTAAAGTCAAAAGAAGATTTTCATTGAAAAGATTGAACTATTGGCCATATCCGAACGTATATGGTCCAATATACAAAATAGAGCCTCTATATAAAAACTGCTAGAAATAGGTAAAACAGAACAAATAGTATCGTTGGCCAAAGAGTGGTGCTGCCATATTAGAGGATCTCGGTCTGAATTGGAAGGTGATGTTGGAGTACGTGGACCGGATATCTCGACATTCTTCGATGATGTGTCTAACTCTCCAAAGAACGTCTGATTCCTTGCTATTGATGGCATCGATCAGTATCTTGTAATCCCCTTCAACGATCATGTCTATACAGTTAACTTTCCTGCAGAGGACTAGCGCCAGTTTGAGGGATAGTCCTTCAGCCTCCGGGGGTTCCCTTCAAATTGAGCACTCGAAATGACTAGCGCATGACTCGTCCCCTGCTGTCTCTGTATATAGTGGATGCACCCATTTTGTTGTCGAGGTAGGCACCCTCAAAGTTTATCTTGAATGTATTGTCAGGTGGTGGAGACCATGTGCATGGCAAACCAGAAGATTGTTCGTCTTCGTTGAATATGTTACTGTTGTTCCCGAGGCTAAATCAACGATGAAAAACCGCGTGGTCGAGATCAGAGGTTCACACAAAAAATTTCACTCTGACTATTCTCGATCTCTACGAAGAACTATATATAAGTATCATGTTACAACCTGTTGATACAACAATAACCAGAAAAGGAACATCTCGTTCTTTCTTGCAATCGCAGTTGCAAACGGACAGAACAGAGTTACAACTCACAGAAGAGAAGAAGAAGAAGAAGAAGAGACTTTGCTTGTTGGGGTGATAAAGATCACCGTTGCTCAAAGCAAGATTCGTCCCGACACGATCTGCTTCCAGGAACCAGCAAGTTCACGAAGAACTTCTGGAACGCTCGCTGTCACCTCTGTCTAGACTCGCAAGAACTCCCTGGACTCCAATGGTGGCAGCTGTAGTAACTCTCTGCGCCTCCTAATTTTTGAAGTAAGTTCTTAAAGAGGCACCAAGAGAGTATTTATCGAGAGAGGGTGAAAACCCTATCCGCCCAACAGTTACGGAAATGTATGAACAAATTAATTACGATCCCTAAAAGATATATACGAATTAATTTCAAATCCCACAAAAAACGGATCCAAATAACAGACCATATATTTCCATAACTGTTTAAATATATCCGCAGCAGTAGCAGCACAAGCCGCCGCGCATGCGACAACGCAAGCCGCAGCGCATGCGGCAACCCATGTGCCCCACCACATCCCATGTGCACACCTCAACTCATACAAAGTATTATATTGAGATACCCACTTGACGGTGTAATCAATATGGAACTATTTTTACTAGTCCAAAGGAAACAACACTAACAGTTACTTTTCGTCGAATGATCGTAGGCCGCTTCTAGTCTTGATGCACTCCTGGCCACTCTGTCTGAACAGAAGGTTGTTCGATTGAATAAGTGTGCATTTCTTGCTTTTCATGTTTCCCATAAAAGATAGGAGAAGGAAATGATGGGAAAGGGGTGCTAAAAAGAAGAGAGAGAGAGTAAAAGATAGCTCCGAACCAAAGGAGCTAATATAGCGGGACCAAAGCTAGCATAGGTAGCGCGACCACATGCTATAAATATAGTCAAGTAAGTAAGTATACCGCGAGGAAGGTCCAATGCTAGCTATAGCAAGGGTTAGTAAGAGGCCTAAGCGCTAGCAGCTAAGCTAGCAATAAAGCTCAACGCACAGATGGTGGGGGTTGGAAAGATCTACTATGTTGGCCTGAGATGAAGAGGGATTGTAGCAAATGTGGAACATAGGTGGTTTGATCAGCTTGTTGATGGATTGATTGTAGGTTCTTCCAAACTTTACCTGTAATGGAACAATGGAGAAAAAGGTGATCAAGGGATTCAAGTTGTACCTGACAAATGTGGCAGAGTGGATTGGTGGATGGCAACCATTTGTGAATGTTCTTCCTAGAAGGCAAGGAATTAGTAAGTACCTCCATAGGAATATTTGTACTGGGGTAGGGGTTGGCAAATGTTGTGCAATTTCTACAAGCTCTTCCATTCGGTAAACTTATTAGAAGGTAACTGGTTAGATGAAGGAAGCCTGTGTCTGAAAAAATAGTTATTTGTTGCATCATTTTCTATCTTCATATTTAAAAAGTACAACCAAATAACTTCCCCATATACAATAACCAAAGCTACATACAATCGTTAATTTCAATAATCCAAACACCAGCAAATATGTAAATTCAAGAACTTCACATGCAATGAACAGAAGACTTGATTTGCAATACCCCTTAGTACAACGAATATTGCACTTCGATTCTATACAAAGTACCAAACGCCCTAACTGAGAAAACTCACTCTCACATGTACATGTGCAAATGAGGGAAATATTACATCAACTACCAAGTGTTCCACTGACATCGCGCGTGCACGCACGCATACACAAATATATATATATATATATATATATATATATATAAAAGAAATTCAGATCCCTCTTCTTAAGTACCCTTCTAGTATCTCCGTGATTACAACCGTTAAATTTTGTTTAAGTCATCAAAAATATTAAATTTTAATTTAAACCATTCAAATCGACAATTAATATTAGATAATTTAAAAATGATCCGACGGTTGCTATTCGGAAATGAGAGGATGCATAAGGGAGAGATCCGGATCCCTCCACATATATATATATATATATATATATATATATATATATATATATATATGCTTATTGTATCATTTATTGCACCAAGCAATCTCAGCCACACATTTTTTTGAAATGTGTAATTATAACATATACTGACGTGACAGCAACTTTACAGAATGATTTATGACCACACGTTTCAAAAAATGTATAGTTGAGATTGCTTGGTGCACGAAATATTATATCAATATTATATCAAACAATCTCAACCACACATTTTTTGAAATGTGTAATTATAAATTATTCCATAAAGTTGCTGCCACGTCAGCATACTTTATAACAACACATTTCAAAAAAATATGTGGCTTAAAATTGCTTAATGCAATATATATATATATATATATATATATATATATATATATATTCAAAATCACAAAGATCACAAATTGCACAAAAGAAGCAGAGACCAGTTATATGTCATGACTACAACCAAATGCCTACAACCCTCTTACAACCGCCATGTGGCGCCCACGTGACGACTTACAACCGCCATGTGGCGCCCACGTGACGACTGTTAATTGGAGGAGAGGGGAGAAGTGGAATCCGATGGTTGTCCGAGTGGTCGCCACGTGATGGTCATTCATTGGAGGAGAGATAGGATCGGGGATGGCCCACATAGCGGGGGGTGAGGGGGTTGTAAGAAGATTGTAAGCATTTGGTAGTAAACTTAGCATTATTGTGAACAAGAAGGAGAAGAAATAAAAACAAGAAAGCATCAGCTAGGTTAAGTGAAAAGACCGCCCTCATTTCCACAATAGAAATTTGAAACGGGTCAATAAGAAGACTCGTACCCGCAACCTCCTGGATAATATGAATCAGTCTTAACCACTAGACTAGACATCATTTGCTAACCCTATATATATATATATATATATATATATATATATATATATATAAATAATAATTTACTTTCTTGTAGGATCGATCTCACCTAACCAGCATATATTATGTCTCTCCACCTGCTTAGCCACTAGAGCTAGGAGGCTTTGACTCATCATCATTCCATATAAATATTATCAAAATCACACACTAGATACCATTGTTTACTATTAGAAATTAGGAACAAGACAGCATTTCAAAGGGAGATGGTTTCCCTTAGGTTGTGCAAATTGATTACCTTAAAAAAAACAAAAAACATAAACAAAAACAAAAAACTTGAGGCAAAAAGATTACCTAGGCATCTTACACATAAATAATAAAATAATGTATGAAAGGTACCACAGATGCTGCACAACATTTGGATTCCAGTCCTCAGATGTAGAGCAAGGCTCGGAATTCTGAGAAATGGGAACAAAACAATGTGGGGAGGTTAAGAATCTACTGATTTTGCCTTTTCTTACACTGTACACGCCAATATCAGACCAACAGAAGTCAGGTTATCTTTACATGGTTCTGTACATCAGTAAATGACCGTAACACCAAAATTTAGTTGAGGGATACAGAAAACGATAAAATTAGAAGATTGTATCAATCATGAGCTTCCTCTTCGGAGGTGATTTCTCTATTATCTGTTTCTGCAAATCCATAAACTCTGAACCCTTGTGAGCAAATAGCCTTTTAAGGTTGATGACGGAGAGCTCACTGAAGCTAGCAACAGCCAAATCTGCCTGCACCAGCTCATACCTGCAATTTGAGATGTGATACTATGATTATGTTCCCACAGATCCTAAGTTACTGCATGTACTTGACAAAATATTTGGTCACTAAAATTAGACCCTTACAGCAATGAACAGTCACAAAAGTGAGCCTAATGCAACAATGAGTTAAGATGATAAAGAAGACTAGCTTTCTATTTCATGAACCTTGACAAGATTCATAGTACAATTCTTTAAGCACACTAATCTACAACATTCATATTTACAGAAACCTGCAATCCAGTATCATTATACACAAAACGTTTGTGTGATATATTCATAATAATTAGGAATTAAAAGTAGTAATAGTAGTTAATATGTCTCTAACAGATTCAACTTCAAGGCGCAGTCCACTTACCTGCAAATTACTAGCTAGTTTGGACACTCGCAAGTCAGTACCATACCGAATGTGGTGAACACACTGAAAAACTGGACAGGGCAAATCCAGTGGCATGCCTGTCATTGTGTCCATGTCCATATCTTGTCATATTGTTCGTGTCCATTCAAGAAAGGCAATTATTATCAGATGCGAGACAATCCAACTATCTTCTCAAATTAATGACACACTGACTTATAATATATGCTAGGAGATTATATACTTACGCAGGATGTCGACCAATTAAAGCCACAGCCATCATCGTACAATTATGAGCAGCGGCAACTCCTCTTGGATCATCTTCAAAAACTACACACTTTGAAGGTTTTCGATCCAACTACCACATAAAGAGAATGTAATGAAGAACTTAAAACTTAATAAATAAAGATAGAAGTCTCTGTAACAAAATTACATAAAAGAACTGATAAAGGAACAATGTGATATGTACAAGGAACTAATTCAAAAGTATCTATAAACTCAAAATCTGCATTAACTGAGTGACATCTGACTTTCTTCATGACTGATTTGCATAAATTCTATCACAGACCAGAATTAAAGACACTTTTCCTTTGCAAAACAGTCTCTGTCCAACACTACATGTCTATCATTTTTTAGGACACTTAACAGGTTCCTACTACTTCACTTGGTTTACACAAGTTCAAATGAGTAATGCCTTCTATTGGCAAGAAAGTAAAACTTATACTAAATTATTTTTCCTAGTACAGTTTCAATATTTTTAGGTTGCATCATATACACATTTGTGTCCAACACCCACAGGAACGGAATCAGGATCCAATGACAAGGGGAGCCAAAACTTAAAACACAATTTTCTATTAAAAATGTTTTTGAGAGCAAATACACTCGATATTTCACATTTTGCTAAAACTGTAGTGTGAGAAATAAAAATTTCCAAAAGTTAGTGCTGGCCATTACACTAGTACTTCAAACAAAACTTAATTGTAGTGTACCAAATCACAATTTCAAAAGTTGGGGATGATGTGTGTGTGGGTGTGAGACTGGGAGGACTAATATATCAGAATGTTTGAAAAGGATAAACTATGATTCTTATGAACATTTCAAAAAGTTAGGACGGTGAAGGGCATGGTCCCTCAGGCCATTCTTGGGTTCCATAGTTTTAAGTATCGGCCGATACCGATCCGATACGGCCGATACCGATACAGTTTGGCATGTCCCGATCCGATACCGACCGATACCCGATACTGACCGATACCGACATTAGAGGTTTCTTTTCCGGTCAATTCGGCAAAAAAGATTGAATTAAAAAAGACCAATTAGCAAGGGCGTAAAAGCATAGTAAGGTTGTAAAAGCATATAAATGAGGAAAACTTATCTATCGCATATAAATCAATCGACAATGGTGACTACTATTTCATTCAATTTCAAAAATACTAAGAAACAACACTAAAAATACTTTAAATTAGGCATAAATGTATAAAATATATTTTCTAAAATGTTAATAATTTACTAATAGTTGTTTGCTTTCCGATACCAAAAATTCCGATACTCCGATTCGAAACCACCGATACTACCGATACCGCCGATCCCAATACTCATTGGAATGGTCCGATACCGATTCCGGTAGCGATACTTTGAACCTTTTTCCATCCCTGGACACCCCATATCCATGTTGGAAAATCATGCTTGTGTAATTGCCAAAAAGTAGTAGTTTCCAGATGTCATATAGCAACACTATGCCAAAGATGAAGTCCTAGTTGCATAGGAAAGTGTAACAAAGAAAACAAACAGGGCAAAGATTTTCATTAGGAAAAAAAACATTTAGCAGTATGATAAAAGGACTAACAATGAGTAGTCTCCACACACCTTCACTGCAGCAGACAGAAACCTATGAGCAATTGATTCCATTCCATCCTCCTCAGTCACTAAAGCCTGCATATGCACCGGCACTGTAGGTTAGATACTTAATGCCCCAGAAGCAAGTTTGGCAGTTCAAAGTTTTCCCACCTGGAAGTATTTGCTGAGACCCATCCGATCTAAAGCTTCAACCATATTTCTCCGATCTAGACATGATACAATAGCACAAGGGATGCCTGCTGTATAAAGCGCATCCAACCATTCTCTCAATCCTTCCATTGGAGTATCAATCTGGACAAATGATCTATTAAATAATATGTAGTCATAAAATAGAAAATCTGTTCACGGAAATTAATAGATGGGAGATCTAACTTTGAGAAGATTCTCGTAGTATAACTGTAAAAGCCTTGACTTCAATTTTTCTAGTTCACTAACACTCTTCTCCCAGCACAAAACCTGGAAATTGAAGTGGTAAAAGTTAGCGGCCCATCAGCAACGGATTAAGCAACACCATTATATGGATAGAAATTGAAAGGATAGCACTACAATAAAAAAAAAGCAAGGAAAGACCAAGAGATAAGGCTGCTAAAATATGAAATGTCATTTCAGTTACACTTCAATCCAGTAATCTACATAATCATGTCTATTCTGTCTGATTAACGGGATTCAAGGAGTACAAACTGCCCTCTTAGTATTTGTTCAGCATCATGAGCAAAGGCGTATCTAAGATTTGTAAATCCTGGTAAGAGGATTCAGGGATGCTGAACATTGCTTGCAGAACACTTGGTCAAATTGAGAATTAATCCTGTTTCAAAGCATTACCACAAGAATTTCTGAGATGATATAATTTCAAATCCCACCCATTTTGCAGAAATATGATATTTCAAATAACTAAAATGTATAATTAATAGTGTTAGGAACTTAGGATTACCTCAAGTTTATTTAAAAGGATTATGTTTATCTAAGTCCAAATAGACTATGATTGGTTTCTTGATGTTTAAGAAAATTGGATGGCTAAGATATAATTAAGGGTTTGGGTTTTAGGATATAAATATAGTTGCCTCTTTTGAGAAAACAAAAGGAGAGGAAATATGTAGGGTTTTGGGTTTTTTTAGTGTTTGGTGAGAATTATGAGAGATTGTAATTCTACTAATGTGGGGGGGGTTGTAAGGAGCAACGCCAAGAGGGCACCTTTAATCCTATTGATGGCAACTTTAATGATGGAGACTGCCACACTGGGAGTTGTTCGATGTGATTGTGACTTTGTTCATGAAGATATTGTTGTTGCTGGATTTGGTGAGTAGATGTTTGCTTATTATGGTAAGCTTCTGATTTGGATGTTTGGTGATTTTTCTGTTTGAAGATTGCTGCCTATGAGAAGTACAACTGTAGAGGCCTGGAGTTCCGTGTCGACCAGATAAGGAATGCATTCGGAGTAAGAGGCCTGAATTATTGAGATTGAGTGTCAACATTCAGTTCCTATTTGATCGGTCTACCAGGACGATGTTGTGATACAAAAGTGCAATCCAACCAACATATGGTGGTGATTTGTTTTTGAGATTTTGGTGATTGGGAGTTTGGATAAACATGGATTGTTAGGATTGACCCAAGTTTATTTAAAAGAATTATGTTTAGTAAATCTAAATAGACTAGGATTGGTACATTGGTGTTTTAAAAAATGGCTAGAATTTATTTTAGGATTAAAGTTTAGGCTATAAATATGGGTGCCTCTTTCGAGAAAAGAAAAATAGCAAAAATATGTAGGATATTGATTTTTTGAATGTTTGTTGAGGATTATGGGAGATTATAATCCTACTTGTTAATGATTACTGCTTTTTGGGCTTCAGAGTTAATTCTTTTCTTAATTTTGGTACTTTTCTTTCTATTGCTGCATCTTTTATAATCTTTTATCGTGGCAAATAGAGCTGTTTCATTGTTCTCAAATCAGCCAAAACAAACCTGAAAAATCCAAGAACTATTTCAAAGAAGGCTAAACTTGAGAGGAATCTAAAATAGTATTTAAAGTTCCAGAGAAACTGGGGATTTCTACCTCCTCATTTTGTATGATGACAAAGTAGAAACTGGTAGTTAGTTGATGTTTGAATTCTACCAACAAGCTACTTTACACTTAATTAAGAGACCACAGTCTGCAAAGCCCGTCTTTGATATGGGAAGAGTCATGGGTTCAAGACCCAGGGAGGACATTAAGTGAGTAGCCCTTGATCTCAAAAAAACGTACTTAGAGGTCATTTTTTATGATGACAAAATAGAAACTGGTAGGTAGTTGATGTTTGAATTCTACCAACAAGCTACTTTACACTTAATTAAGAGACCAAGGCCTTATTTGGGAAGAAGTCATGGGTTTGAGAACCAGGGAGGACACTTAAGTGACTAGCCCTTGATCTGATAGAAAAAAAAAACACATAAGAAGTTACGACTCATAGGGAAACACAATTGGTTTCTTCAAAGGTTCAAAAACTAGGTGTCAGTCGTTTGGAGTTTGGGCTCCCAGTTTGAGAATTAGTATTGATAGTTTTGACTGTTTCAGTGGGTTTAGATGGCAGTATTGTGATTCTTTTTAATTTTATATGACATAAAAGAGAATTTTGACAGTTTTGACATATTTTCTAGCATTATTTATATCCATTGAAGTTGGCTTCGTTGAAAAAAAACAATAGATATTGCTGATAGTTCCTACTTCCTAGGAACATTTTAAACTTGCAAATTATATTCCATGTCTCTAGGAGTTGATTAGGAAATTCATGCAAATGATATCCTACAAGCATCTGATTTTTTAAAAAATTATGTTCATGGCAATTTCTTCCTATTAATAGCCAGCACCCAATAAGTATTACATAGAAAGTAGTAAAACATCACGATAATCCTTGTCTTCTGCTTTAAACTTAAAGGTGGGCCAAGCTACCATCATTGATCCAAAAAGCGGTTGCTCAGACCACTATAGTTGGTTTCCTCCACTACTCTGTACTCTGTAGCCATACACTGCAGAACTTATTTGAAGTATGACACCGGATCAGATTGAGTGAATACCAAAAGCAGCCACTGCCATTAGAGATTGGAGGTTAAATTAAATGGGATTGGTTCATGTGTGTGGCTGAGACAAACATACCATAAAGGAACCAACAACATACATGACAAGAAGGATAAGTTATGAAGCTAGCAACTAACATTATATAGTTTCCTGGCAGCACGACTAATCCTGCTTGTTATACCTTTATGGTATGTGCGTGTGTGGGCCACACATGAACCAAACCCCTATTTACATTACCTCCTGTAATATTGGAGCTGACCTCTCTTTCCTTCCAAAGGTGGAGTGATTTTCCCTCTAAACAGCAGAAAGTCAGAAACTTTATAAATTTCATAGAACAGAGAAAACATAAAACTTCAACTGGGACGACCTCCACTTTCACTGTTTCCCTTCTATTTATCAAAATAATGGTCGAATACTTGAATTACAATGGACTTTTGTCATACAAGGTCTTTTAATAGAATTAAGGGTTAATTTTACTGATCCTCTAGGGTTCGAACCGAGTACCTCCCCTTCCCTTACCAAAGGCTCTCAATCATTGGTTTGTCAACCTATTGTTCTACAAGATACTTTTGTGGCAGGTATTGGACCCTATCCTCTCCGACTGGTTAGGGGACTTAAATCTTAGGCAATTAGAACACTTTCAACCTGCACAATAATTCCAAAACCGAAAAACAGAAAACGATCGACAATCATACTAAAATAGCAAATGTCTACTATTTGGATGCGACTAGATTCACTCATCCAAGATACTATCAAATTGAGATTTGCTTAACGTGGAAGATTATGTTGCACTAACATACAGAATCAACATCCGTACCCGTGTCTAGTACATACTGGACACAAATATAGACGGATGCAGCAAGGATACGTTCTGGACACGGGTTAGACTCAACCAAAACAAAACCTGATTTCAGCCCAAGTTAGGGATCTACGATCTTATATCCGCGGAACGAAGAGTTCATACCTTACGATGGCAATTAACAAAGCACGAACAAACTGAAATATCGTATTAAGAAACCATAGTTTGTAGTATCGGCCTACGTCCACTGAACAAGGCGAGTATACTTTATTGAATCATAGGAGAGCCTTACAAGAATCACACAAACAAATACCGTATTGAGAAAGCAGTGAAACCCTCCCTTACGGAGATCTTCACGAATTCTCTCATCTCTAGATTCCATGATGGCTTCCTAGTTCTTCTCAAGCAAAGCCTCCTTAGAATTTCTTTCAAGCTCACAAATTAGGGTTAGGAAAAACCCCTAATATAGCTCTCACAATCACACTTAAGTCGGGACCAATCCGCACTGGCAAAACAATCCCTAAAATCTGACCCGAACACCGGTATACCGCCGGTATGCTTAATACGGAACTTTCCAACCCAAAGTTGTTGGAAAATTAAGTCATTATGAAAATTAAATCATTATCCAGTACACCGGCATAGAGTTGTTGTTGTTCCAATTTGCTCATTTATAAGCACTTGATTTTTGTTTCGACTCCTTCTAAATTTCTCCAATTACCGGATGATGCCCTCGTACTCCATAGTCGAACACGAGCTACACTACAACAATATCCATCTTGGCTTGTCGTTTAACTAGCTACCTTATGAAAGTGTTACCGATGTCTTCGTGCTACTATAGAGTTTAGCTTCTTCTTATTATCCCTTCGCCCACTGATAGCCTTTTGTCCACAACTGCGAACTATCACAACTCCCTTACCGAGGCTGCGAACCTTCCTCACACTTGAGTACATGACATAGAAGTCAAGACGGACTTAAACTTCTCCATACGAATCGCCTTCGTTAGCATGTCCGTCGAATTCACTTAAGTATCGGTATTTATAAGATCTTCTCCTTATTGCACGACTCATGTATCTTGCAATCTCAGAAGACAATGGGCAACATCTTGGTCTTTCTGGCTAGCCTAATACATCGATATGCTTCGTCCGACTATGGTAACAAGATTATTTGCGAGATGAATCATGCTGAATGTGACAAAATAAAGAAACTTTCACCTTCTTGAACCTAAACTCGCTAACTAAGCATTTTAACCACAGGGCCCTTGCAATGCTTCTAGTGCCGTCATGGAAAACGCCACAATATCCTAAAGTGTCGACTTCTAATTGACTAGAAAATTTGTAAGTGTGCATACATAGTCTATAGTTGATATTCTCTTGTTCAAATCACCAGCATAATCAACATCCACAAAACCCTGCAACTGGCTTATCCTTATTCTGACGTGTGAAACACAAACTGAGATATTTAGTACCATTTAGATAGCAAAATATCTACTTCACCGCTTTCCAATGAAGTTTTCCTATATTTGACATGTACATGCTTACTAAACTGATCGCATATGACAAATCGGGACGAGTTCACTATATCATAAATCAACGATCCCACCGTCCTTCTCCTTCGCTGATCTCAAACACTCCTTGGAGGATAACTTGAAAAGACCGACAATATGTGTACTCACATGTCTTATCAACATACTTCATTTAGGATAGTCATAGCTTTCCAGACTTCTTGTCTCGATTTCTTTTTTATCCCAAAGATTTTTCGTGCTTCACCTTAAATCCTTCATGTCAAATTCCGCACTCAATGAACCTTTGACATTTCCGTCGTACTCTTAAAAGCTATCAACATATCATCGACATTTTAGAGGAGATATATCAACTAACCATCCTTGAGCTGATTCGAGTACACGCAATTGTCATACTTACTTTTAGAGAAATTGGTCTTCAATATAAAAGAGTTGAAGCGCTTAACCACTGCCCAGGAGACTACAACCCATAAAGAGATCGCTTGAGTTCACATACATAATCCTTCTTGTCGAACTTCATAAAACATTTGGGTTGTCTCATGAAGATATTCTCTTCCAACTCCCAAAGTAGAAATGTTGTATTCACATCCATTTGCTCCAATTACAAATCCTGAGATGTTGCCAACGCAAACAAAATAAAGACGTATGCTTAACCACAGACAAAAAAAATCTCGGTGTAGTTTATCCCCTCCTTCTGAGCATAGCTTTTGGCAATTAATCGTCTTGTACTATTCATTCTCCTTTTCACTGAATACCCACTTGTACACAATATAACTCTTTGCTTTGGGTAGCTCGACTAAATTTCATATATCGTTCTTCCTAAGTGACACAATCTATTCTGTCGTGGTAACTATCTAACGATCATTATCCTCTTGCCCAATACCCTCCTTATAATTGATTAGATCTCATGTTTCCATGACTAAAGTAAATGACATCATATATTTACAACCATATATTACTGGTGCCTTATGTAACATAGTTTGCAGTATCAACGATATTGATTCGATACAGTCGATACCGATATGGTTTTGCATATCCCGATCTGATATCGATATTGACCGATACCAACATTAGGGGTCTATTTTTCAGTCAATTCGCAAAAAAAATGATCAAAAAAGACCTAACCAACAAGGATATAAAAGCACACTAAGGTTGTAAAAGAATGTAAATGAAGAAAACTTATGTATCGTAGGTAAACCAATCAACAAGAGTAACTATTATTTTATTCAATTTCAAAACTACTATTAAACAACATAGAAAATACTTAAAATTATGCCTAAATGTCTACAATATTTTTTCTAAATTTATTAATAATTATTTGCTTTCCGATACCAAAAAATTTGATACTTCGATCTGAAATCGTTGATACTACTGATATCGTCGATCCTAGTACTAATAGGAAGGGTCTGATACCGATTTCGATACCGTGAACCTTGTTATGTACACGATGTGACCTCCTTGGTGTTATTGTATATGGGTCCTCAAATGGTTGGTTCTCATCCTCCACCTCTGTAATATGTCCATCCACATATGCATCAATAGGTTGTAATGGTGCTTCAGTGTTTGTATCGTCTTGAGTGCCATAATCCTCCACCTCGACTGAGTCATCATTGCATGATGTGCCACTCGCCTCCTTATTCTCTTTTTCCGCATCTTTCAGCATGGAAACCTCATCAAAGGTCACATTTTAGCTAGCGAACACCCTTCTACTTTCTGCATTCCCCAATTTGAAGCCTTTAACTCCTTCTTGGAGCTCCAAGAAAATACATTGTTTTGACTTTGACTCCAGTTTGGTTATCATTATGCTTCACGAGTGAATAGGCAGGGCACCCATACCTCCTCAAGAATCTGAAGATCAATAGTTGTAGATGGGGATCTGTTTACAAAATAGTAGGGATGAATAATTATCTCTATCCATAAGTCCTCTTAAAGGCTTACCCATAACTGCATATTTATGGGTCTCTCTAATAGTGTCTTGTTCATGCGCTTCGCTACCCCATTCTGCTCTGGACATCTTGGAACCGTCCAATGCCTCTTGGAACCGTCCATTACCTCTGTATACCTTGCTCCTTGGAAGTCTCGAAAGTCCTTCGAAGTATGTCCTGAAATACTTCACCATTCGCCCTTTGTGCTTCTCTGCAACCATTTTTTACTCTCGGAGTCTAGTAAACATATCTAACTTGTATTTCAGGAAATAAATCCAAACATTCCATGAGAAGTCATCAATGAAAATGACTTCGTAGTCAACCTCCCTTTGATCGAATATGTAATGACCTTCATATGTCAGAGTGGATGTAATCGATAAGTCCTTCAGTTTTGTGCATTACCTGCTTGAAGCTAAACTTATGTTATTTTTCCATCGTGTAATACTTGTAGTAAATAAGTTTGCACTCTTTTAAACCATTCAACAACTCTTCTTTGTGCAACTCACAAAGACCCTTCTCATTCATGTGGCCAAGATGTATATTCCATAGCTTTGCAATATCATCCACCTATTTCTGTGTAACGACAGTTGCACCACTAGTAACCGTGCTTCCCTCAAATCGATACACGTTTAGGGACATCTGTTGTTCCTTATGACACCATGTTGTCTTTAACCATCTCCATAATCGAATCATGGCCAACAAACTTCGTGTACAACACAACTAGAGAAATAATGTTTTTCTTCAAGTCCGAAACATGTTTAACGGTTACAAGTGTCTGAACCCCACCATCAAACATACAAAGCTTGATGTCCCCTACGCCAATTGTCTTGGAAACAACGCCACAACTAAACTCCTTATAGGTGTTGAAGCACTCCATATTCGGACATATATAATATGATCACCCTGAGTCAAGAATCCAAGCTTCAAAAAAATATCCTTCTCGCTATGTACTCTAAATCCTTCTCTTCATCTTCCGTTGCAACGCTAGCATGAATCGAAATGCTTGTACCGATACATGTATCCTTCCTTTCTAATCATTGTTTGTACTTTGGATATTACTTCTTCATGTGTCATGATTTCTTGCAGAAAAAACATGCATCGTCATCATGTCCTGATAATTTGGATTTCTCATGTTAATCTTGTCTCCATCTCTATTCTTCGACATTTTCCTTTCATTGGCAATCAACCTTGATGCCTCCTTCGTTGGATTTGGCCTTCTCATGACGTCATTATTGAGAAGTGTCGTTGTAACCTCCTCCACCTCGAGTCTCCTTTGATGGCAACTCTAAAAGGGGGTAAATAGAATATAATAATAATATCCAGTAAAAACTAAGGCAAGTTACCAACTAAAAACTTTAGCAAGTATAGAAAATAATCAGAGTAAGAAGGCACAAACACTAACACAGCGATGTATACTGATATCACTCGTGGAGGACAATCCAGTCCCGAGAACTCTTGCTCGATGTTAATCAACAATTTTAATGAATAGTGTACAATACATGCTTTGATCTGAAGGGCACGCCGACTTCTTAAAACCACAATCTTTGATCCGAAGAGCTTGCCGACTTCAACCAACCACAAGTTTTGATCCAAAGAGCTTGCCGACTTCAAACAAAATGGAAATCAAGCTTTACAGCTCAAAAGACTTCTAACCGAGATCGCACTTGGCACTAGAATTCTAACCAAGATCGCACTTGGCACTAGAAGGCTAGAAATTGTACTTGAAAATAGGAAGGTTTATAGCTCATAATGAGTTGATTTGCAAGTGAATTGGTTGATGATAAATAAGTAAAATACTTGAGTATTTATAGGGATATAGGTGACCGAGTTCGAGCAGAGTTTGGTCCCCAAACGTTCAAAAATATGAAGGTTGACACCCTATTCCCCTGGAGGAACGAGAAACTAGGATTACTGGGTCACAGGGACCGAGTTCGGTCCCAGTGTTTCCAGAATGGTTCATGACAGTTTTGTGGGTTTGGGTCAGGCTTTGTTTGGTGGACTAGATTTTTGTTCCTAGTGCTAGTACGACTCAACTTGCATTAAGTCCTAATAAACAAAGGAAAATAGATAACAAATGATAAAATCAAGAGCACTTTGTTGACGCCAAATTTCTGACATTTGAGCAGACTTGAAGATGCCTTTTTTCCTCTAACGGCAGTTATCCAAAGATAAAAAGATCTGCAAATCTGTATACATTTTGGAGGCTTCGCCCCCAAACCCCCAAGGGAGGTGCTACTCCCTCGACCCCCATCCGCTGACCGAAAAACGGAACCCCCCGAGTGCGAGGCTCCAGAGAAGTTGTAGGTGGTTCAGAGAAACCCCCTGGTATAGCGCCGTCTTTGGCACATGTTTTCTTCACTGCATATGTCCATATCCGATCTTGCTTATTGCTTTTCTGCAAATACATGTTAGACGAACAAAGCAATATACAGAAGCAAATATGATAACATTTAAAACATATTTGGACAATGCTAAGTTTAAGTTATCAACATTATAGACATTGCATGATTGTTAGTATCATAATTTTAAGTATTTATATGGTTATCATAGATAATATTAAGTCCTAATTCTGAATTCTAATTAAAATCAATAGTTGATCCAGTCGATATGTCCATGTATCAAACTTGTAACAACCTTCCAAGGCCAACTAATGCATTTTCATCCAAATTTTGTACCAAATAACTCATAATGCCTCTTACGTACCCTTCATAATATCAAATCAACTTCCGAATAGCATTACACACCATGATTATTATTATTTTTGGGGTGTTTGACATATTCTAACATCACTTTAACTAGTCTAACAAAGTTAGGTATAAGTCTCAAAGTCTTAGGCTTGTAACTTTCTATCCAAACCTATTAATGACTGCATAAGTTAATCGAGTATGTAACAAAACATAGTAAATGTGAATAAATCCTTAAGCTTATGTATAGCATATATACATAAGAGGAGCTTAGTGTCATTCTTTTAATCATGCAATTTATTCCTATTGTAATAGTACAAGTATGAAGGATATGTGTATATATACATACACTCATGCATTCATATTTATATATATACAAGCATGTCATTTATATTACTAACAAAGGTAGGACCCAATCCAATTAGAATTTAATTACGATCTTGTATATATGTGCCCATGTCGCATCCTAATTCCATGTCAATGTATCCGAATTTCTTTCTACACGTGTTCGTATCATAATACTAAATTTATTAAAATCGACGTGTCCGAATCGTATTCGGTTCGTGTGTCCAACACATCTTTTTTAATATATTGTGTCCACGTGTCAGTATTGCTACCGGTACACGTGTCCATGTCATTTCTTCATGACAAGTATATAAATTATTCTAGATTTATACTCATAAAGGAATTAATTTTAAATAAAACATGACAAAAGACAAAATTGAATAAAAATGAAAAGAGATGTGTGAGGGCTTGCCTTGGAAGATTTGGGGATTTGAAATTGGGGTAGGGCTTTGACCTTGCTCTTCTTCCCTAACTCCTTCTGCATCATCTTCTTCCTTTTCCATCTCTCCTACTTTTTTAAAAAGGGAATTAGGACTTAGAGATGGTGATGGAGATGATGATGTTGAAGACGATGGTGGTGGTGATGATCAGTGGTGGGGAGCCAGCGGAGGAGTGTCGGTAGGCCGGAGGGGGTGTTGGCGGTGGTGCACGGGCGCGACGTCCGGCTCGACGAAGGTCTGCAGCAGCCGCAGCAGTAAGGAGCAGTCGCAGCAGGAATAGCAGCAGTGGCAGCAGCAGAAGAAGATGGGAAGGAGGGTGAGGAAGGAGGAAGTGAAGAAGAAAAGAAGGAGAATAAGTAGAGGAGAGGTGAATGAGGTGCTGGTGATGGTGGTGGGGTATTGGAAATGGAGAATGAAGGGGAGATGCCATATTTTCTCATGGAAAAATGAGGAAGAATGGGAGGTAGCCAACAAATAAAGTTGGGTGATGAGTCAAAGGAAAAAGAGGCTAGCGTTCGGTGGAGGCTCTCCTCTCCATTCACCAACTCATTTGCATTATACAAATAAACCCTCCTACATCAAGAATTTGCAATAATACCAATTTGCAAACTGAAAATTGCATAAGCCTATATATATATATATATATATCAAATAAAATAAAATAAATAGTAAAAAAAATACAGCGGACGTCTAGGGTCGACCAGAGGAAGTCCTAGGCGCGCCTAGGCGGAGGAAATTCAGGTTCCAAAACATATTGTTGTTGCTGCTCCAAAAATAAGAGTAAAGCAAAAGAAAAGGGAAGACTGGGGAGACTCACCTCCGATTCCGGTTGCTGCTGCTCCAAAGTCAGGTATTCTTCTTCCTCTTCTCCTTCCTCTTCTTCTCCTTCTTCGTTTTCGTTCATTTTTTCTGCTCTTTTTCTTTCTTTTTTGTCTGCGTTTTTTTTTGCTGCTACTATTTCTTTTATGTCAGTATTTGTTTCTGCTACAGTGCTATTGGTTTTGTTTTTCTCACATGTTTTTTTTTGGACATTTTTTTCTGCCTTGCTGCTGCTCGTTTCTTGCTGTTGCTGTTGATTTTTTTTTTTAACTTGATACAAAAATGGACTTGATACAAAAATATGAGGTAATTAAGAATATTGAATGAGGATTTGACTGGGTTGGCATATGCACCTGGTTGGAATATGATATTGATGGTGGTATTGAATTATGAGAAAAGTTTTGGTAAGTAATGGTGATATTGAATTATGAGAAAAATTTTGGTAAGTAATGGTGTGACAATAATATGCATTAATAAATAATCAATGCATTTTTATTTCTGGACAGGCGCCTAGGCAAGACGGGTGGCATGTCGTCTCGCCTCGCCTAGCGCCCAGTACAACATATATATATATATATATATATATATATATATATATATATATATATATATATATATACACGTGCCACACCCGTATCCTAAAATTTTGAAAATGGCCGTATCCGCACTCGTGCAACATAGGTGGCAGACTAGTGCACTGCTCAGTTAGATCGTTTCAAACTAGGATTTGGTTACATAGAATTCTGTTGCTAGAGTTCCCAATCTTGGCTGTACACCTATTAGCTTTTGTTGCTTCAGCTTGCACTTGTGGAGTTCCAAGAAGACTTGAGATCCTCATGGATCAAGTGTTTCCTCTGATTCCAAATGTTTATCTGCACAATGATTAATCTATTCTAATGGACTATTTCATCTTGGAGGATTTTCCTCCGGCTTCCATTGCTCGAGTTTTGACCTCTCCTATGGAACAATGTTGGCACATCCTTTCATCAATTTGGGTGTAGAGCCAGTATGATACAACCATTCTCCAACAATTTGCCTGCGTCCGTAAGGTGTAGCGAGAAGGTAACTGCAAACACATCTTCAGAAGCATAAACATCATCATCCAGATTGGATGGCCTCTCAATCCCATAAGACGGTGAAAGCTTAAGTGACCTAGCACACATCTAGAGACATGACCTAGCAAGTTACCCTGTCGAAGTATTTGTCAATGGTGGGGCTGGTATCAATTGAGGAAAATGGTTGAACATGTGCCGCGGAGATCATACAAGAAGCTGTTAGGAAGAGTGAAGGATATTAGCCAAAGAAGTTGCTAAAACAAAGGTACATCTAAAATAACATGGATTAGGACTAAAAAGGATTTGACATTTGCTAATATTAAAGACAATATAGCTCTCGAGTCTTCACAGAATAAAATGGGCACACGGTTTATGTAGTAGATTCTGAACTTTTGCAACAAATTTTCCCTCTTGTTGTTCAGTACGTAATAGTGAATGCCTGAACTACAATGAAGTGTACAACAAATGATCCTTAGTCTCATCATAATGTTAAGTTTTGTTTTAGATAACTTCATACCCTAAGGGACAGTGATAATTTTCAAACAAATATATATAAGAATGAAAGTTGAATAGGAGATAGAACACGCAATAACCTAAGCATAAAAACAAAACAAAAAACAAACTTAAAGAGGAGATGCAAGAGGTTGGCATATGCATGTCTGCGATGGCAACAAGACAATGTTACCTTATCAATAGCAAGCAAAAGAACCTTTTTTTTTTCCTTTAGTAAAAAAAACTAATGACAGACAATGACATTAAATATACAAAATATATATCATTAAAGCAAGGGAAGTATTATTACTACAATAAATAATTCACAACACAACCGTGTAATGCAAATTACCTTCTGTAAAATATGGTCAGCAGTTGTGTGAAGAATGGCCTTTTGTGTAGAAGCATCATTTGGGATCTCTCTCCCTGCTCAATATTCATAATATTAGCAACAAAACATAATAATTGTAAGTAATGCATTAGAAATTATTGAGTTATTTATATATGTCTCTGTGTACTAATGTTGTATATGTGTATTACGGTACGCAAGTGATTTATCCAATGTCCACATTCCTTATTTTTATGCTTAATCAGATATAAGGAATCCATAAGTATATATCTGCATTCATTTAGTTAAACAAAAAACATTGACACCAAATCTAATGCACAATATAGTACATATGCAAGAGTAGATGTACCATAAAAAAGTTGACAAAAAATATTGTATTTGGATATCAAAAAATTGATAAGTATCTGTTTGTATTTTCTACACCCTTCGATTAAACAGTCCATCTAACCACAAGTCGAGTAAGTACTGTAGAAATGGGTTGCAGTATCGTCCGCATCATATTAGTTTTCGCATGTCCGATTCAATACTAACTTCCACCAATAGGGACTATGGAGCTCTCTTTCCCAGTCAATTTAGCAAAGAGAACTTAAAAGAAACGAGATTCGGTTGTGCAAGAGATCAATATTCTACAATGTGTCTGAGTCCTTTATAGCACACTATGACCATTAGCATTTGTCGAAGTTGTATATCTATAATTTCACAACATTCGTTCATCTTAATATTATTTCATTAGAAAAGAGGGATGGTCATTCATTCACTCTTTGGTGTAACGTTTCATAGAGATTAATGCAATTTCTTATAGCAAATTGTAACATTCTACCTCTTCGTCTAGACTATTTACAGTCTAAAAAAATTTGGAGGACGCTCCTTGGTTGCATGAGCTTACACTGCAATCCAAATGGAAGGTCTACCTATATGCTAAATGACTACCTAGGTTTTATGGCATGACCCTCACATGTTCATAGTTACCTTGGCTATAAATTTGGCACCAACCTAGAGGATTGACGTTAGGTCGACAGTCGGTCATAAAACTTTGTCAAATCTTGAATGAAGCTTTCTTATTCTCCATAGCCGACCTCATTTTGATGGGATAAGCCTTGGATGATAATGATGGGAAAAAAAGTTAAAATTATTGATTGTGGATGTGTTGTCTAAAGGCAAGTAGATAAGCAATAATATGTATTGCAGGTGAATTGACTTATTAATGTTGGATATTATTTTATTCAAACTAACGAGAACAACAATAAATATATAAAATTATTCTTAAATGTATCGAATATTTTCTAGTTTTTAAATATTTTTTATTATTTTCTAGTTTCTTTAAACGAATAACTTTGAAACTCTTAGCCGGAACCGATACTCATAAGAAGGATCCAAAACTTAGTCCAATAACAATGGTGTGAACCTTGTCACAGAAGAGTCATCAAAAAGTTCCTAGATTAAATAATATATCTTCTAAAGATAATAAGCTAAGAAAAGTTTGACCTTGTATCATAAAATGTAATGGGGTAATGTGTGCAAATTAAGTATTCGAGACTTGATATTTTATCACATAATAAACATGCATCCCACTTCCCAAAGGTACGGTATCGTTTCATTTACTTGCATTTAAAGAACTAAGTAGTTCAATTGATAAAGGCATGCAGACATGAGGCATAATTATTTAAGAGTACACATATGTTCATCTGCAAGCATGTATGCAGACATCTACTTACTTTTATAATTAGACAGTTTACATTCCTCATGCATAAATACATGCATCAAACGTCTGAGGTTCTGAAATATGAAATTTGGATTGTTCCATTTCAGACAATCATTTCAAATTCAAAGGTGCAGGAACCCGTTTGTAGTCAAGTGAGGGTTCAACATGAACAAACATACAATTAAAACTACAACTAACATGATGAAGATCAATCATATATGTAGAATGATGAATGATTGATGAAACTCAAGTCTTGGATCAAATTAGAGCATACCCATTTCAGAAGCAATCTGTCTCCAAGCATCCAACTTCACAGAGCGAGTGTCAGCCTAGGGTGCACAAGAAAAAATGTCACTTTTTTTGTGAGAGAGAATGAATGTCATGTTACATAAACATGAACATATATGTATAAGAATGTAACGTCATGCATGACTAAGTAATTTTGGAACCTTCCACAGATCAAGTTTAAAAGTGCAACTTGCATGGAATATCAAACTTGTAAAATTAATGACATGAATGTGCATGTGCATTTTGATCATAACTGTTTGATATGCTTTCCATGCAACTATGCACACTAAAGGACCCTACTTAAGGACTAGCGAGCATTTCAGTCCATCGTCTGGAAAAACTTCAAGAAAACAAATAAAAAGAAAAATGTGAGCCATAAAGGGTCGAACCAGGACTCATAAATGAGGGGGGCAAACTTAAACACATATTCTTCACCACAGTGTGTCTGTGGGTGTGGGGCGCAATACACTAAGGCTGGGTTTGGGATTGCTTTTTGGAGGCTACTTCTGCATTTTCATTTCTTGGAAAGCGGTCCAAGGCTGTTTGGTTAATAGTAGCTTATCAAAATCTTTCCAGAAGTCAGTTCGATTTTGGGGCAACTTTTGACAGCAATCTCCACCTACGGTCAAAAGCTGATTCGTTGTGGGCTCTTGAAAAGCAGCACAATCCCAAACCAAGCCCAAGTATTTCATAATTTTACTATTACATTATTACCTATCTAAATTTTCAAATGCTAGTGAGGCAACCCATATATAATAATTTTAAGAAAATTATAGTACAACTCATGAAAAATTTCAAAGATTAGGGGGATATGCCCTCCCCTCACACACACCCTCAGGCCATGTTTTAGGTTTGTCTCTGCAGACAAACTAGTTTACAAGTGTATGGGCCTTCATGGTTTTCAACTCCTTTGTATCAGAGAATAATGTAATTCCTGAATTGGAAGCTTTCTTATAACAGCTCATTTCGCACTTATGATATCCATATCAAAATTGCATGTAGTTTTCAAAATGGAAAGCATGATATTGACCAACCCATTTGGCCTCATAATTTTCAGAAATGGTAAGTGTGAGTGATTCCACCATTTGGCTAACCTTTTTCTCTTATTAAGCAGTGAGATACAAAATACGTGTTAGAAGCTGCGGTAAAATAGGATAAAGTTGATAGTGGCATATCCATCATATGTCCAGCGATTGACACCTAACTAATGGTTAGTCAACTGGGATTTGTTAACCACATATTATAATTTCAAAACCAACTGTTAGTCAATCGTGGTTTGAGATTAGGATTAATTAATCATCTGTTAGTCAAAAGCGGCTAGAAAACCATAAGCAAAAAAGGACCTCCATTGACTTCGGCTTTACTAACGAATGAATCAGCTCCGTTCAAATCCATATCATGATTACCGCTGAGATTTTAAAACCTCCATATCCCTTGCCCCCATACATTTCTATTAATCACAATCACTTCTTGTATGCCTCTGATTCTCAAATCAAATTCCTTTTAAGTGCATATGGTCTCCTTACTCATCTGCCTCCGTAACATACGACACGAGGATAAAAACTTGGATTTATGGATGATACTTCCAACACAGGAGGCGATGGAGGTGGCCACTGAACATCAAAGAATAAATTTCAGCATCGGATTGGAAGTCGCGGTGGTGATCTTCAATGGGGGCTTTGGGATTGTGGATGAGCTTTTTAGTATTGGACAACGAGCAACGTCAATGATCATTGGATGGATCAAGCACGCGTTTCTCGGAAGTGAAGATGGTGGCTGTTGGATGGGGCATTTTGGAGTGAGGATGATATCCCCTTTCTCAGTTTTGAGAGGTGAAGATGGGATAGGTCAAGACAATCACCTGTGACTTTTGACCACGAGATAAAACTCAAAAGTTATATACATGGTAACTCCCCCAAAATATAACACTTACAAAAGTCCCTTTGCTATAAAAGGAAACATCGAACAATTTGTTAATATTTCTATTTACTTTCATAGTATTCAAGTTCGACTTTCTACGAATCAATCTCATCGTACCTCTCAAAGAGGGAGAGGCTACTACCACATAGGAATATGATTTTAATCTAATATAATTTTAATTAAGTAATAGATTAATATTATTTCAAATATATTATATAATTAAAAATAACATTTTAAGCTTATATTACAAAATGTATTCTATTTCTATCAGTTTATTGGAACGAGAGAGAGAGAGAGAAAAAATGACGAGTTCTCTTAAATGGTGATTTAAAGAACACAAAAGTGAGTTTGATTTCAAATCAGAATCATAGTTGTTCTGGAATCACTATGTTTTGTCCGAAATCATTGTAATTGTGATTTTTAAATCACCCCCCCCCCCCCCCTCCTCTTTCTAAAGAACCAAAAATACAAATAAAAAGAAAAGCTTTCCATTGTTTCAATGCTTTCTCCGTCTCACGCAAGGGACCAGGAGTTCCGTCCATAATTCTCTGATGGTCAATGGCGTGGAGTTGCAGAGAAATCTTTTCAGAGTTTTAGTTGAATATCATTGCTTAGTTGCTGGTACAATAGAACAATCTCTTGGAGATTGTCTGAAAGTGTGTCGTATTGCCAGTGTATCGCTCCAATAGCCAGACCAAAAAAAATTTATTTGAATGTGATATCCGCATAGGCCCTATTGGTCGTGTTCAAGGCAGATAAAGAAGGAATTTTGATAGATCACGTATATGCAAAATCCACTTCATATTCCATTCTGTCACTTGTTATGTCAGTAAGAGCAAGAGAAGGAAAATCCTATTTTACACTAGGAAAATGCATCTACTGGCTTCTTAGCATGGCATACAACTTTCACCAAGCATCCAAATTCAAAGAGGATGGCCATTATGTCATTCTAAATAATCAATATTGAAGAAAGGATAATCAACAGGAAAAAAAAGCAAGGTTCAAAGTATCGGAATCGGTATCGGACCATTCCTATGAGTATCGGGATCGGCGGTATCGGTAGTATCGGTGGTTTCGGATCGGAGTATCGGATTTTTTGGTATCGGAAAGCAAACAACTATTAGTAAATTATTAACATTTTAGAGAATATATTTTATACATTTATGCATAATTTAAAGTATTTTCAGTATTGTTTCTTAGTATTTTTGATATTGAATGAAATAGTAGTCATCCTTGTCGATTGATTTATATGCAATAGATAAGTTTTCCTCTTTTATATGTTTTTACAACCTTACTATGCTTTTACATCCTTTCTAATTGGTCTTTTTAATTCAAATTTTTTGCCGAATTGACTGGAAAAGAGACCTCTAATGTCGGTATCGGTCAGTATCGGGTATCGGTCGGTATCGGATCGGGACATGCCAAACTGTATCGGTATCGGCCGTATCGGATCGGTATCGGCCGATACTTTAAACTATGAAAAAAAGCTTATGGGTGGCTTTGCCTAGTCTTCCCCAGCATAGTAAACTCATAACGATTTCAATATTTAAGCAAATGAGAATCAGATTGTTGACCATCCATTTTCCAGGTATTGAAGAAAGGATAATCAACTGGAAAAGAAAAAAGAAATTTTTGGGTGCCTTTCCCTTGTCTTCTCCATCAAAGTATATTCCTAACGACTTCAATATTTAAGCAAGAGGGAACCAGATTGCTGACCATCCATTTTGCCACCCATAGATGTCTAATAGCTTAGCAAGAGAAAAAGTAGTGATCATGCTTTTCCATTGGATACTGATCACAAAGTGGAAAAGCTATCCCAAATTAATGATGGGCATGTAACTTAAGCCTCCCTAATAGAAAATTTACCTTGCAACCATTTTTGAAATAAGTTTTTCCTTAACTCACCAGAGTAACAACTCTCCCTCCCACCCGCCCACCACACACACACAAACATTATAATGGTTGGTGCATTTATCCCAAGCCACCATATGTATCTTCACACACCCCCCTACACCACTTTCATATGTCTCGCCCCTCCTATAAGAAGCTTCTGAGCTGCAAGTTTAGCCTCAATTCCTGAAGAAGAAGAAAAAACAAATTTCAGCCGTGGCCCTCTATACATATTATGAGACTGATTGGCTGCCAATACCTCTACAAGAGTCAAGTCTCCCTAGTGGACAATTTAACCTTGTAACAGTTCCAAATAAGTTTCTCCTTACTCTTCTGAGTTACAAATATCCATCCACACCCCCCCCCCCCCCCCACCCACACACACACTCACTCACACACTACAATGGTTGGTGTATTTTATCCGAAGCCACCAAATGGATCTTCACACACACCCCTACACCACCGTACCGTCTGGCCCATCCCTCGTACAAGAAACTTGTAAGTTGTAAGTTCAACCTCAATCCCTGAAAAAATAATTTTTGGTTGTGGTCCTGTACACATACTATGAGACTGACCGGCTGACTGCCAATACCTCTACGAGAGTTAAATCTCCCTGGTAGACAATTTAATTTTTAACCATTTCCAAATAAGTTCCACACCCCCCCCCCCCCCCTTTCTTTTCCTCTAATGACAATGGTTGATGCATTTTTATCCGAAGCCAGCATATAGATATTCACACACACCTGCACCACCCTTCCATTTGTCCCACCCCTCCTATAAGAACCTTTTAAGTTGTAAGTTCAGCCTCAATTCCTGAAAGAAAAACATTTTTTGGTCGTGGCCCTCTAGACATACTACGAGATTGACCCGCTAACTGCCAATACCTCTACTAGAGTGAGTTTTTAGGCAAAACACATTCTCAAAATCGTTACTATATGGGCTTTAAATAAAACGGATAATCATAGAAAATCTGTCCATCAGTGGCCTAGTGGCCTCACAAGCAAAAGTCTTCTGGAGCACTTTTGACACTTAAGACTCGATTCATCCACATTTTAGTGGGTTATCAACTTACTTTCTATTGATGTTTTCCCGAGGTCATAAAGCCTGAGTATCTTGTGAAGATGATACATCTCCATTTCCCGGACCTTCCCCATGATTATCTGATCATCATATCATTCACAAACATGAGGTTACTAAGAATAGGCACATTCTGATAGATAGGAAGTACTGAGAATAGCTCTCCTACAATTTCATGAAAGAGAAGAATGTTAGAACATGATATGAAAACATATGACGACAGTGGTCACAATGAGAGTGATGGTGAGTCACACTGGTTAAGTACATTGAGAGGTATAAATGGCTCGGCAGATCTGCCATTGAGAGTGACTGAATCCTACACCTTGATGATCTCTACATGTATTACTAATTTACTACATGTTTTCAAAATGGAGACTATAATTTGACCAGGTCATCTCATAGATTTCAAGATATAGAAAGTTGAGCATAAACTTTTTGACAGGAAGAAAAACAACACAATCTTTGCTGGCTCTATAGATTAGTACAATCTACTAGCGTCATGTTTTTGAAGGATGGAAGAAACCATCAGATATTAATTCTGCAGAATAATGAATAAAACTTATGGTTGTTCCGCTAAGTCTTTACAGAAACTAATTTCATGATGAACTTTACTCTATTGGGGCAAATAAATGTAATTTAAATCGAAGGTTATCAACATATGTACATGGCACTCAGTTGCTTGGATAGAAAGATGGTGAAAGACCCCTGAGAAGATCCCAAAGAAACTCAAAATTTAAGAGCCAAAATGGATATGATATTGTAAAAAAAAGGTATTAACATGGATTATCTCTGAACTGAAGTATAGCGGATGCCCCAATACTGTCTGTTTTGTGAGAACACAGCCTGCACATCTGCAACAGTACATTTGGAATATGGCCTTTCCCATTTCCAAGGACTCCCAATCAGCCTCCCCTAGACCCGACCACTCATAATTCAGAAGCCCGTTATTAAGAATTGTGAAAAAAACTAGTAACTATTTCTGTTTTGAGCTATGATATTTGAACCTCTTTGGTTAAAATAACCAAAGATACAAACAAACAAATTCCATTTGAGTAACCAACATGTCTATTTTCGCAATCTATTATATGGATTGAGGTTCTCAACAGGAGCATGTAAAATTTGCCATACATATGTGTGCCTTTACCTTCTCACCTACATTTTCGAAGTTCCAACATGTCTGCAGTGACGGCCACCCTGAATGGAGGCCCTGTGAAACCACCACAGAAATACTGCTTGTTGGATGTCTTTTTATCATTCTTAACTCTCAAACAAACAAGCTTAAAATAAAGTGAGTAATTATTGTGCCTTCTCTCCCACTAGCTTAGGACTAATGATCATAAGAAATCCTTTCAGGAGAGACTAGAAGGCTGAAGAACGGAGCTCTAACGAGCATAAGATACCACCTCCCACACATACTGTTCTTGGGTTGCCTACTGGTCACTCTTAATTATCTAGCAAGCTTAAAATAAAGTAGGAATTTCTAGTTTCTTCTCAATCTTCTCTCCCACTAGACCTCAATTTAAACAAATGACCATTATAAACCCTTTTTGTGAGGGTATAAAGCTCACGTGTGGAACTCCTAAGAAATGGTTTAACCCAGGACAAATGGGGATAAAATCTCTTAACCCTGTTCCTCCAACTCCCGTGTTGGGCGATGTTTAAATTCTAACCGAAGCTTCGACCTGTTAAAGAATGTAAATTTAAGGATAGCTCATGTTGGTGTGCTAAGGAATCCCCTTGAAAAGCTTCATATCTGAGCCCCGTCGAATACCCTTATACATTCTACTGGACTTACCGTGCTAACATCAAGTCTTCAACGTTTCAACCATTAGACTCATGATTTGTTTTCCTTTTGCAAGAGATGATTAAAAATTCTTGAAGGAAATGATGTTGGTAAAGATTCATTAGGAAATAGGAACGAAACAAAGAATTACCACAACATTGTCCCATGAGAAGATAAGGCCAAAAGCTTCATCTGGCTTCATCGCATGCCGAATTCTTTGGAGAAAGCATTCTTGCAGTTTATCATTTAGATAGTCCTTCAAACATAAGATATATGTCAGATATCTATGAACACCTCCCATTTGAGTCTTGACACGCTAAATGTTCTGAATAAAATGGTAAAAATATTATTAAGTTCAATAAATTATATATTTATAGATCAAGAGATACATACCACATCAACTTTTAGGGGACCATCCATTCTAAAAGTCTCAAAACCTTCCCCATACTCAGCTCCAATTACCTGATAAGGAAATGTGCAACAGTCAATTAAAATCACAAAGGACTTCCAGGAAACACATGAGTACTTGACCCCCTACTTATGATTATAAGTTAATAGACTAATCGTACTACTGCATTAAAAGAATGAACATGGAGTTTTACGACTCTCCTGATAAGAGCAAAACTTTCTCAATGTTTATGAGTGGGCCCCCATTGATGGGGACTATGCAATTTAAACTCGCACAACCAAGGCACCAAGTTCCCTTAGACTAAAAAAGAGTCTAGACGAAGAGGTCAGATGACGCAACCATGCATTCCTCCGGTCAAGATTTGTGGTCAAACCCTCCAAATCAATATGTTTGAAGAAATGGTCAGGGGCCCAAGGACAACGTGATTGGGATCAACTATGGCGCAGCAGTTAAGGAATGTGAATCAATGGATTCAAAATATACTATATGGAATTGCATTCATCTCTACAGCAGATAAGGTGTATGAAAACAGTAAGTGAATAGAAGTATTGAAAGCAGTCGAACACTCAGTATCGCGACCCATGATTTATGGTCATAAACAAGAACTGTTTAATAGTGGAAGTGATGCAATATCAACTAGCTTCAAAAAGTTCTCTCTCTTACAACTTCTTCCAATCCCTAACTTCTCTACTGGAACGAGATAAATACTCAACCCTCACCACAACTCCTGATGTTCCGATGCAGTAGCAGTGACTTAAACATGGTTAAGGTTACCTAGATAGCATAACGTTACGGAAATAGTAGTGGAAAACAGGAATGTGTACACCACTTGGCACTGAACGGGACGCCGAAAGTAGGGGTAGGCTTCTCTGAAACCCTTAGGTGGATCGAAGTGTGAGACTAGGAGTAATCTCCCTTGATGATTTTCGTAGGGGCAGATTTCAGCAGTCTTTCCTCAATTAACGGTGTATGCGACTATCTGGTTCCAATCTCGTTAGACGTACATTTTACTAGGATTTTCGAGAAAACTTTGCAAATTTTGGAGTTTAGGTACATCGGCAGTGACAAAAGTTCTTCTTTCTTTTGATTAAATTCGTGCATGGAATCAAGAAACACTCGACCAAACAATATTGAAATTGCTTTATACAGTTAAATCGTTTTAAAAAATTCTTAAATTAGCAAAATTCGTCACCTCCTCCATAAAAACCTTGCTGGGATTGTTTGGCCCACATGCTCTCTTCAAAGCCAGACGATTTCTTGAGCTCTGGAGCTTCCTTCTCTGCCAAAAAAAATTGCAAAAACGAACAAACAAACAAACAAAAAATCAGAAGAAGAAAAAAGACAAAAAAAAAATATAGGGTTAGTAAGAGGAAGAGATAAATTAGTCAAATAAGAAGAAATAATTTACGGGAAATTGGAGGATAGGAGGGATTCTTGAAGGGTTTGGGAGGGAGAGGGGAGGCTTTGGGGAGATTAAGGAGGAGCTACAAAAATGGCACTCCATTTGTGAGGAGATGAGAAGAGAAGCTCGTGCAAGCCTTTTTTTAATATATTTATTTAAGTGTTTTGTCAAAGGATATTATGGATTTTTGTTGCGGGGGTGAAATTACTGAGGAACCCTCAGTTCGAAATGGATCTTTATCTAGAAGCGAATGATACCCGTATATATTGGTGAGCCCAAATGGGTGTTCACATCTGGAATGTGGGACCCATTGGCCTTTCAAAGTGCTGCATGAGTGGTGGGAAATAAAAATTAAAAAACAAAAGCAAAATAATTTATTTATTACAATAATGCTAAGTTTACTACCAAATGCTTGCAACCTTCTTACAACCCTCTTACCCAACCCCGCCTCCCCTTTCCCGGCTATGTGGGCCACCCCCGGCCCTACCTCTCCTCTAATGAACGACCGTCACGTGGTGTTCCGACCACGTGGCGACCATCCGAACAGCCACCGGAACCTATAATAGCAAGGCAATCTCCGAAACTCTTGTAAGAGTTCACGGTAACGTGGTGAATAGTGGTAGTCCAACGTCTTAAGTACGCTCTCCCCTTCCAATGCAACCGCACGTCTCATGTCCACAACACGCAAGTTCAATCACTAACTATGTATCGAGTCAACTATGTAATGTAATCATGTCACATATCTCAAATCACGGGTCCTATCCTGACACAGAAGCCGAAACTCCTGAATGTCTCAGGTATGGCTTCTGCAACATGCAAGTCGTGTCTAGTGTCCTAAAGTCTATCGTGCAAGAGTCAGCACGGACAAGGGAATACGATGACAATACAATCTAACGATACCCGAGTCCGCATACGAAAGTCGGCACCCAAATACAATTCGGACGCTAAGTATCGTAACGGTCGTAAGGTCAAAACAAAGTACATGCAAAGAACTAGAATATAATCAAAAGCTAGTAAAAATGTAAAGCACAGTATACTGGAACAAGGACAATGTACACTTGCCTGGACCTTGGAGGATGGAATGACAATGTCCAAGTAGCGAGCTCGATACGCCAACTACTCCCGCAGAGGTAGAATTCACACAAACGCCTCCAAATGCTGAAAATAATATTATAATTATTTCCAAAATATGCAAAAACAGCTAGGACTGACTACTCATAAATCCAATTTGGACATAGGGACTAAAATGGCAGTTTCGGGTCAAGGCGGTGTCCAAATGTAGTCCACTTTACACCAAAAAATATGTCAGAGACAGGTTCTCCAAAATTGACAAACTTAGTGTCTACGAGTCCAGAACGATGATACGAACCCAACGGAATATCCATAATTGAATTTTGATGAGCCGGTCACGAAATCGCTCGTCAAGTGGGACCGTGGTGCCCGCAAAATGGCGTTTCGGTCAACATTCTCAGAATTGCACCAAACTTGGGTCATATGACCAGCATAAACTGCGAATCTGATGGAATAAGTTTTATTGCGGAACGACAAGCATATACGAAGTAATTATACAAATTCGAAAAAGGTCGATACAAGATATTTTGGCGGATACGCGTTGATTCCGGCGTGCACACACGTCCAAATCAAGTGTCACTACCCCATTTTCAGAGCGGGGTATTTTTTATTTTAATTTGGTAAATTGTGTATTTATCATAAATATTTGTATTAATATTTAATTATTTGTTGTATTATTTTTTATTAGTTATTTTAGTATTTTTGTTAGCCTGGACCCATGTCAGATCCTAGTGGACCCATGTCAGACCCAACCAACACCCTTGTCAGACTTATTTATTGGCTTAGAATAGTTATTTATATTTTTATTAGTTTGTTGGAGTGATTAGGGATTAATTAGAGTGCATTTGGAACCCCAAACTCAAACCCCAATTAGGATGACTTGATTTGGAGGGCATTTTTGTTATCTTGTTTAACCCAACCCTAACCCTAAACCTATTTCCTACTTAGCCTGGCCGAACCAGCACCCCCCTCCCTTTCATTCATTTCCTTTCTTCTTCTTCTTCCTTCTTCTTGTCCACTCTTTTCTTCTTCTTTCTTCTTCCAAATTTCTCATTTCAAGTAAGTTTCCTTCACTTTCTTCTCTTCCTTCTTCTATTTCTTCCATCAATGTAAACCCTAACCCTTTGCTTTCCCCAAACCTAGATGTGTAGAGCTTAGAATTGGTGTTAGAGCTTGGGTTGGAAGCTTGGAGGCTTGGTGTGGTGAATTTGGAGCTTTTTGGAGACTTTGGCTTGGGATTCCAACTCCCAAGAGGTAAACCCTAATTTTTCTCCTTATGATTATTCTAATATAGTATAATTAGTAGTTTAGAACCTTTCTACACCTTAGGGCTATCCATGGGAGAAAGTTGGAGCTTGTTTGGATGTGTTTGGAGACTTTGACATTAGGTTTTGTGTCAATTTTGGGTGAAATCCGAGATAGGCCCAATTTTTGGTGTTGTCCTAGGTTAGACGGACCTAGGTAGACGTGTTTGGGTGTCTTGAGGATAAGTACGTATTTCCGATCGGACACATGAGATCGTGTCGCGAAGATTTGAGCGTTTCAGACAATTTGGGGGTTTTTTGTCGTCGTAGGTTCCGCACACATGCGCATTTTTGCCACAGACCTAGAATCGGAGAGTTAGTATTTTTCTAGGTTTTAGACATGGATTAGAACTCGTGGGTAAATTTTGGGTCAATTTTGAGTAGGTTTGGTGTGCGTTTCACGAGGTATCGTGAACCGCACTCCACGTGTTCGTTGAAATAACCGAATGGCCATTTCGACTTGGTTTCTAGGTTTCAGGCTTGTGCGCATGTTGGTTTAGCCTCGGGGAGTGTACTATAGTTTTCGAGTATATATTTATATATATGTGTGTGTTCTTGTGTGTGGGGGTGAGTGTGGTTGAGTGTGTGTGTTGGTGTTTGTGTAGGTGTTTATATATATATGAGTGTGTGTGTGTGTGTGTGTGTGTGTGTGTGTGTGTGTGTGTGTGTGTGTGTTTATATATATGTGAGTGTGTATTAGTGAGAGTGTGTGTTGGTGTTTGTGTATGTGTAGGTGTGTGTGTTTGTGTGAGTGTATGAGTGTGTGGTTGTAGAGATATATATATATAGGTATATTTATATATGTATGAGAGTGTGTGTGTATATATATATACATATGTGTTATATATATATATATATATATATATATATATGAGATGCTCACTGGAAATCTAAATTTATCGATGGACTTCCTAACCTTTTTACTGAAAGAATTAGGCAAGGGTTAAGAAACCAAAATAATGGTATTATTCCTTACACTAACTACACTTATGGAAATTTAATTAATAAGTGTATTGAGGAAGGATTGGCTTTATGCAATGACTTAAAGCTAAAACATCAATTAAAATCTCAGAGACTCTCTGAGAAGAAGCAACTGGGAGAATTTTGTGACCAGTTTGCAATAGATACTTTTAAACCTCCTAATACAAAGGGAAAAAAGAAAGTTAATGATTATAAAGAATATAATACGAAGCCTTATAAAAGAAGGAAATACCCTTCTAAGAGAAAAGAATCTACCAACAATAAGGAAGGTAGAAATGTTCGAAAGAAAAAATCTTCTAAAAAAGTTATTAAATATTACAAATATGGTAAATTAGGCCACTATGCTAACAAATGTTATACAAAAAAGAAGATTGAAGAAATTGAAGATGAAGAGTTAAGAAATACTCTTTATAAATTAATGATTAATTCAGACTATGAAGAAAATAGTTCATCTTATGATGAATCCACGGACAATTCCGAAATTGAATGTGGTGAGAATTGCCAATATAATGAATGTATTACAGATAAAGATGTTAACTACTATAAATCTATAGTAGAAATGAATGGCTTGTCAATCAATACCTTAACTCTTGATGAGAAAAAGGATATTATTGAAGCCTTATTACATGATAATATTAATCCTGTAATTAAAAATAAAATTATTGATTTTATTGGAACAGAGACAGAAGGTTCTATTACTCCTATTCAAAGTCCTACTGAAGCTTATAATATGACTGAAGTTATATCGAGATATAAAAGTAGGCAAGTGAAACCTGTTACTATACAGGATCTTCAGTTTGAAATAAAGACTTTGAAAATTGAGATCAAAAATCTAAAGTCTCAAGATCAGCAGATCCAAAAGAGATTGGATAAACTTGAAATATCTAAAAATATAACCAGAACAATTAAAACTGGTAAATCTTCTGCTAGTTCTTCTCACTTTCAAGAACAAGAAGGGGAGAATTCGGAACAGATAGAACAAGAACAAGAAGTTAGGAACAATTTTCTACAAAAAATAGATTTATTTATTACCCAAAAATGGTATATTAAAATAAATTTACTCATAAATAATGAATATTATATAACTAATTTAATTGTACTTGTAGACAGTGGTGCAGATCTTAATTGTGTTAAAGATGGAGTAGTCCCAGTAAAATACTGTGAAAGAACTACTCAAACTCTTAGTGCTGCTAATAATAAAGCATTAACTACTCCCTATAAGATTACAGATGTAAATATCTGTAAAAATAATATCTGTATTCCTATACATCTAATAGTTGTAAAGGAAATATCTCAGCACGTTATTCTGGGAACCCCTTTTCTGGAAAAACTTATGCCTATAAATAAGATAAATAAAGAAGGTATTACAACTAGTTATAAAGGCAAAAGAATAACTTTTGAATTTATAACTAATACAATTGTCAAAATTCTTAATGAGGTTAATCTAAAAGAAAACCAGATTAATTTCCTAAAAGAAGAACTTGCACAGGTAAATATTACCCAGCAGTTAAAGCAATTGGAAATTCAAAATAAAATTAAACAAGTCGAAGAAGACTTTAAACTACAAACTTGTAGTAATCTCCCTAATGCTTTCTGGAATAGGAAACAACATATTGTTTCTCTTCCTTATGAAGAATCATTTAATGAAAAGAAAATTCCGACAAAAGCAAGACCTTGTCAAATGAATCAAGAATATCTTGAATTATGTAAAAAAGAAATTCAAGAATTATTGGATAAAAAATTAATTAGAAAATCATACTCCCCATGGAGTTGCACAGCATTCTAAGTAAATAATAATGCTGAAAAGGAAAAAGGAGTACCTAGATTGGTGATCAATTATAAACCTCTGAATAAGGTTTTAAAATGGATTCGGTACCCAATTCCTAATAAAATGGATCTACTTAATAGAGTAGTTAAAGCTAGAATTTATTCTAAATTCGAACTGAAATCAGGTTATTGGCAAATTCAAATTGATGAAAAGGATCGGTATAAAACCACTTTACTGTTCCTTTTGGTCATTATGAATGGAATGTAATGCCATTTGGTCTGAAGAATGCTCATTCAGAATTTCAAAATATTATGAATGAAATATTCATTCAACATTCTATTTTATATTATCTTACATAGATGATATCTTAATCTTCTCTAATACCATAGAAGAACACTTTAAACATCTTAGTGTGTTTAAACATTTAGCCATTAAAAATGGGCTAGTAATTTCTGCCCCAAAAATAAAACTCTTTCAACAAGAAATACGATTTTTGGGACATAACATTACTAATAACACAATACATCCAATAGATAGAAGTATTAAATTTGCTTCTAAATTCCCAGATGAAATAACTGATAATAAACAGTTACAGCGATTTCTTGGTGCACTAAATTATGTTTCAGAATTCTACAAAAATATTGCACATGATACAAAATTTTTGTATCAAAGACTACAAAAAAATCCTGCTCCATGGACCAATGTTCATACTGAAGCAGTAAAAACAATAAAACAAAAGGTTAAAAATTTACCTTGTTTACATTTAGCTAATACTAAATGGTTTAAAATTGTTGAAACAGATGCTAGTGATATGGGTTATGGTGGTATACTAAAATAATTAAACCCTACCACTAATAAAGAAATGTTAGTAAGATATCATTCAGGAAAATGGAATAATGCTCAGAGTAATTACTCTACTATTAAGAAAGAAATTCTTTCTATCATTCAATGTATACATAAATTTCAAGATGATTTGCTTAATAAGAAATTTTTATTACGCATTGATTGTAGTTCTGCTAAAACTATTTTAGAAAAGGATGTTAAAAATTTAGCATCTAAGCAAATATTTGCTAGATGGCAAGCAAAATTAGCCATATTTGAATTTGATATTGAATATATTAAGGGAATTAATAATTCGCTTCCTGACTTTTTAACTCGTGAATTTTTGCAGAATCATGAATAAAAGAGATAAGGGGAAGCAGCCATGGGTTCCTAGACCCATGAATTCGGACTCCAATGAGTTTCGATATCAGTCCAAGAAAACTGTTCTTGGAAAAGGAAAGCCCTCTAATAGAGGCATCAAGATTCAAGATCCTGAAGAAACCAATATTTTTACAAACAGGCGGTTGAGGTGGAAACAATCTTCACCCAAAATAATTATTCAGAAGAAATTCTTCTATTGGAAAAATCTGACATCCCAATGATGGATGATCCTTGGAAGCTAAAAGAGAAATATCTGGAAAATAATATGTTTCCAGTCCAAGGAAAAGATCACAATATTTATGAAGGAATTTTGCTGATAACTAAATCAGTTGAAATTGAGCATTTTCATCAGAAGACCAATGATCTTCGCAGTGATGTTAATTACAGCAAAATTATTATTCGATAAATTATTATCCCTCAATCTTGGGGACTTCATCCCAACAGGACCAGACAATTGGTTCATCGTGACAAAGGTATCAATGTATCTTTTACTTATTGGGATTACGTTGAGGCTTTTACTAAAGTATTTTACTTTGACAATAGTAAACAAAAGCACTCATGGTTTATCAGAATTTGTCCTGAAATATTAAAGCAGGACATTCCTGCATGGTTCATCCAATGGTGGTTAAAATTTGGTGCCACTTTGAAAATATTACCCCCATTACTGCAAGAATTATTTGCAGTTTGAACACAATCCTACCCTTTATGTCAGAATGCTGATACTCTTCTGGAGGGAGAGAGTACAATGTATTTCTTTGTCCATTTTGAAATCCCCTATATTTTTAAATGGATTATTAAATATGAATACAATCATTTAAATTTCCCTATTCTAGCCAGAAAATTCATGATCAAATGGTGGAATAGGATTGATGACAAAAAAAAAGTACAAATGGTACAAAAATCTATCAAGGAGAATGAGATCCTTGTGGAAGCAAAATTAAAGAAAGAAATCATTGAAGATAGTCCTTTAAATAAGTTAAAGGAATCCTTGAGAAGAAGAAATTCTCGAATTACTGAGGAGGAATTAAAAAAGAAATATCTTCATTACATGCAAACTCAGTTTGAATCAATTTTTGAGACAGAAAATATGTCTGTTAGCTCTACGAAATCAGAGAAAATGATGGAAGATAATATTGAAGAAGAAATATTCTTCGAAAGAATGCATCATAGAGTCACTACTCAGCACTCTGATGACGACAACAATGACGAGAGCCTACAATAATTGGATACTATTGCCAGAATACGTGGCAATTACTGTTTACTTTATTAAAGAGGAATCTCTCTTTATTCATGACCGACATGAAAATGACATAAAGTAAAAGTTGATGCTGATTGATGCTGACATGCACTCACCAAAGCGATCAGAAGGAATCTACTTACCTGCTGTTGTCGGTTCCACCACCTACATCTGCCAGTTGCCTAAGTCTCCCAATGAAGACACTCTGTATTATAAATAGAGGCGAAGTCCCTCTCTCTGATGTATGCTTTTATTCTGACCTTTTATTCTGTGTGTTTAAGCGTGCTTTGTAAGAGTGTTTGGTTGTAATATTTTCTACTATCAATAAAAATTCCGTTCAAGCGTTTGACTGCTCATCCTCTCTATCCTGGTTCTCCAAATTGGTATCAGAGCCATGATGGCTCAAGGCTGAGATAATTCTACTTCTTCACAAGCATGTGATGATATAGTTCTTATTATATTTCTGTTATAATATTTATTATATGAAAAACTGTTGTCTTAATTAATTATGATAGTGTTAGAAGTTATCGAAGCGATGTGTCTTCTACCTAGTGGGACGACATTAAAGTCGCGTAGCCATATTTCGCCGAGATGACAATGTTCAGGCATAAATCGTTGACAGTCGTGATAGGTCTCTACTATCGTTAGATAAGTTTGAAACAACTAGATTAGTTAAGTAAGACAATAGAATTTCTATAATAATAATCATTAACAGTTTTATAATTACTATATTAGTATACATGTGCGTGATATAAGTAGTACCTCATTTTGCTAATGGAAACAGCTTTAGCAATTGGAACCAATAAAAGGGCCCTTACAAAGGGCAAATCCATAAAGAATGCTCAAAATGTTGAGTATCCTTCTGAAATGGAGGAACTAAATAAATGGACGATTCCAAACGTAAAGCCAAAAGAAATTTACCAAATTGGTACTTTTGACTTTAAATCATCCATTGCTATTAAAATAATAGAAAAAACTGTTTCTGTAAATAATACAGAACACTCGTTTAAATTAATAAGCGAGAAAGATATTGGTCATGTAAGAGAAGCCTATAATTATGTCCATATTGGACTAATACAAGTAGCGTTTAAACCTTTAACTCTACCAGGATTAAATGCTTCAATTATGACATCTTTAAGAGATGCAAGATGTCTTGACTGGAGCCAATCCCTAATGGGAGTAATGCAAACAAGTCTTTGCCATGGTCCAGTATATTTTAATGTTTATCCTAATTTAACTCTGTCAATGACAGATACTCATTTATATGAGTCTGTTACTCTTAATCTAAAGACTAATGGATATAATTTTCTTCCTGGATCAGAAACTATAGCAATCATCTATAGAATTCACTACAAGGTAATGAATACCATTGCCCCAAAGGCTAAACACATTACTAAGCCAAGAAAGACTACTTTTATTGAAACTAATTTGTTAACATCAAATGTAGCAACTAATAGGATAATTAGATGGGAAGAAATTAACTTCCCAAAAGAATGGATCATAAGTCAAGCAGTGTTACCACAACCCATTGTGAACACATACATAGATCAAATCATTCAGACGAATGATGGAGAGGTGGAGGTGAGATTTACCCCACATGATATATCAAGACTTTCAATATCTTCAATATCAAGTCGGAGAATATTGCCTTCAACAATAGGGTCCACTTCTTCTAATAAAGAAGAAATAAATAAAATTCAAATTTTTGATGATGCATTAGCACATCCCCTGTATAAGGCAAAGAGTAAAATAGGCTCACCGACAATGTCGGAAATGGAATTTACTTCTGTTTAATGGATTTTACAACCAATAAAGAAGTTCGGGACATTCTCAATAGAATGTACTATGAAAACATTAATTTTAGACAATGGTTTGAAAAAACCTATTCTCTTAAAAGGCGATATAAATTAAAAGATGAATTTTATAATCATCTAGAAAAATCAAGGTGTTTAATACCTTTCGCCGATTGGTTTATCCAATATTATGTGAATACAGAACTAGCACAAATAAATGTGTTAGAAGAATATTATAAGGTCTGGAGTACCGATGAGGGTACAAGTAGTGGCATAACCAGATCAATGTATCCTTCTAATGAGTCAATTAAATTCGCCGTTAAAAATGTGCCAGATAAAATAGATGCCATTTCTTTCGTCAAAACTATTGACAGCAAAGAAGTAATTATTAAAGAATTACAAAAAGTTGTTAGACAAAACAACTATACTAATGTTTTTATCCAAGTTATGGGTCAACAATTGACTAGAATTGAACATGCTTTGGATAAATTATTGCATAAAATTGATGCAATTAAAAAATTGGATTTTTCGATAAAATCTGGAAAATCTTCTTTGAGGGAAACTTCTAACATCTCAATAAAACCTCCGCCTGAGGTTAAAGAATTTAAAGTTAGAAGAACTCCTGAAGTTACTAAAGAAGATATTAAAGAGCTAATAGCTCAGTTTAAAAAAAACTAATCTTCAGACCATTAATGCTGAAGAAAAAGAATTACAAGAATTAATAACTCATGTAAAGCAACAATTTGCTAATGAAATAATTCATATGAGTGTGTATGTATATATATATGTTAGTGTGTTTATATATATATATATATATATATATATATATATATATATATATATATATATATATATATGTTAGTGTGTGTTTATATATATATATATATATATATGTGTGTATAAGTGTGTGTATATATATAGAGAATGTACTCGCCTAACGTCCTGAGCAACTGGCGAGGATCGAGGTCCGAACTGGCGTCGCAAAGATCTATTACGAAAAGCAAGATTAAACGGGGTTCTAAGGAGCTTAACAGATATAAAATAACTAAAAACAAGCTTCTAGGGTTGTTCTAGGTCAAACGGGTCAAACCGGTGAAATCTGGATCAAAAAGTCAACCCGTGGTCCAAAAAGTCAACTCTAGACCGAAATTAGGTCAAAGGTTGACTTTGGCGGTCAACAAGGGCAACTACGGTCAACTCTAGGTCAAACTAGGGTGCCCCTAAAATTTTTGGAGACCTTGGCTTGGGATTCCAACTCCCAAGAGGTAAACCCTGATTTTTCTCCTTATGATTATTCTAATATAGTGTAATTAGTAGTTTAGAACCTTCCTACACCTTAGGGCTATCCATGGGAGGAAGTTGGAGCTTGTTTGGATGTGTTTGGAGACTTTGACATTAGGTTTTGTGTCAATTTTGGATAAAATCCGAGATTGGCCCAATTTTTGGTGTTGTCCTAGGTTAGACGGACCTAGGTAGACGTGCTTGGGTGTCTTGAGGATAAGTACGTGTTCCCGTTAGGACACGTGAGATCGTGTCACGAAGATTTGAGCGTTTCGGACTATTTGGAAGTTTTTTGTCGTCGTAGGTTCCACACACATGCGTATTTTTGCCACGGACCTAGAATCGGAGAGTTACTATTTTTTTTCTAGGTTTTAGACATCGATTAGAACTCGTGAGTAAATTTTGGGTCAATTTTGAGTAGGTTTGGTGTGCGTTTCACGAGGTATCGTGAACCGCACTCCACGTATTCGTTGAAATGACCGAATGGCCATTTTAACTTGGTTTCTAGGTTTCGGGCTTGTGCGCGCGTTGGTTTAGCCTCGGGGAGTGTACTAGAGTTTTCGAGTATATATATATATATATATGTGTGTGTGTGTGCGTGTGTGTGTGTGTGTTCTTGTGTGTAGGGGTGAGTGTGGTTGAGTGTGTGTGTTGGTGTTTGTGTAGGTGTTTATATATATATATGAGTGTGTTTTTGTGTGTGTGTGTGTGTGTGTGTGTGTGTGTGTGTGTGTGTGTGTATATATATATATGTGTGTGTGTGTGTGTGTGTGTTTATATATATATGTGAGTGTGTGTGTTGGTATTTGTGTATGTGTAGGTGTGTGTGTTTGTGTGAGTGTGTGTGTGGTTGTAGAGATATATATATAGGTATATTTATATATGTATGAGAGTTTGTGTGTATATATATACATATGTGTTATATATATATATATATATATATATATATATATATATATATATATATATATATATATATATATATATATATATATATATATATATATATATATATATATATATATATGAGTGTGTATGTATATATATATATATGTTAGTGTGTGTTTATATATATATATACATATGTGTGTGTACCTATATATATGTGTGTGTATAAGTGTGTGTATATATATATATGGTTGTGTGTGTATATATATGTATATATGTTTGTGTATCTATATATCTAAGTGTGTGTGTATTAGTGTGTCGTGGTGTGCGTGTCAGTGTGCTAGAGCGAGAGGTAGAGAGAGTGAGCGAGAGGAGCAGCTGCTGCAGCAGGGAGCAGCGCTCGCGGCAGCAGCGCAGCGTCGCGGCAGCATTTGCGTGCAGCAGCGGCAGCAGCAGCAGCAAAGCGCAGCAGCGGCGCGACAGCATCGACAGCAGGCCGCGCAGCGCCGCAGCAGCAGCGAGCATCAGCTGCGTGCAGCAGCAGCAATAGCGTGAGCGTGAGCGCGTTTCAGCAGCAGCAGCGCGCGTTCTAGCTAGTTCCCTCCCCCTTCTTATATATATCTATATATATATATATATATATATATATATATATATATATATATATATATATATATATATATATATATATATATATATATAGATGTATATATATATATGTATGGTTATATATATATATATATGTGTGTGTGTGTGTGTGTGTGTGTGTGTGTGTGTGTGGTTATATATATAGAGATATGTAGGTATATATACATATGTGTTAGATATATATATTAGCCTAGATATATAGCTAGGTATATATGTTTATACATAGATAGTTAGCTAGATGGGTAGTGTTAGAGTGGGGTGAGTTAGGTATCTCAGTATCTCGATATAACCAAGGTATGGAGGTATTAGGGGTAAGGTATTGAGGTAACCTAATACTAAGATATATATATATATATATATATATATATATATATAGAGAGAGAGAGAGAGAGAGAGAGAGAGAGAGAGAGATAGCTAGTTAGTTAGAGTTAGAGGGTAAGGTATCTCAGAGATACTAAGATATTGAGATAAGTTGGGTATCGGAGGTAAGGTATTGAGGTGTTTACCTATACACTAGGTTATATATATATATATATATATATATATATATATATATATATATATATATATATATATAGTTACTTAGTTAGTTAGTTAGCTAGTGTTAGTGAGAGGTAAGGCTTGAGTATCTCAATACCTTTGAGATACTCAAGGTATTGAGCGTCGGGGCAAGGTATTGAGTTTTAGCCTAGGAATGAGGTTAGACTTGGTTTTATATATATATATATATATATATATATATATATATATATATATATATATATATATATACGTGCTAGTATATATTATAGGGGGTATAGACGGGGCGTATAACGTAGGTTGAGATATCGGATACCGAGGGTATCCCGGTATCTCAAGGAGGCGAGTTTGAGGGTTTATTAGCTTAATGACCTAATTTTGACCTAGAATTTTAGGGATACCATAATTTGACCTAGAGTTGACTGTAGTTGACCCGGTTGACCGCCAAAGTCAACTGTTGACCTAGATTTGACCCAGAGTTGACTTTTTGGACCAAGAGTTGACTTTTTGACCCAGATTTTATCGGTTTGATCCGTTTGACCTAGAACAACCCTAGAAGCTTATTTTTAGTTATTTTATATCTGTTTAACTCATTAGAACCCCGTTTAACCTTGCTTTTTACAACAGGTCCTTGCGACGCCAGTTCGAATCGCTAGTTGCTCAGGACGTCAGGCGAGTACATTCTCTGATAGTTTCCATTATCTGATGATTATTATGATTCAGCTTCTAGTATAGTATCATCTTATTTTCTGGCACGACACGGACTAATATTTCTGGATTCATTTACTTGTGACATGTATATTTCATGTTTCTGGCCTCTATTCTGGAATCACCTACTGCCATCACATCGTGACTCACTACAGGCATCACTCATATTTCTGGCTGGACTCATACTTGATTTGCGTGTCGGGTCTTGGATTCACTTATACTAGTCGGGGCAGGAAAATACTCGAGTAGACATGTAAACATTTCCAACTGGAATTACTGGAACCACCCCCTCTAGTCTAATCTGGAATGATAGTAGCCGCGCACCCAGTGCGCGGTGAGCCGTACTTACTCCTAGCCGTTTACATGTCGAAACAGGTATTTCAAAGATATGAGTTCATTCTTTCTAGTCTGGACTCTCTTACATTTCTTGCTGGTCTCACTTATAGTTTCTGGACTTGACTCATTACATGTACTCTTGCTGGACTCACTACACGTTCTTGTGCACGTACTTGATCTTAGTTTAGATTTCTTGTATCTTGCAGTCATTACTATCTTGCTTCTGATATTCATGCATCTTTACCTTTATGCACCAGTGATATGTATATATTTCTTGTTTCATATTTTATTTCCTTCACCTTGCTACTTGCTACAACTATTTTATAGTTTTTATCATTTAACTGGAACTGCTATTAGAGGTGTACTTGCTCCAATCCTGACTGGATATATTTTTCAGAGGATCTAGAAGATTAGTGTCCGACGTATTATGGACCTCAACCTGTCGATGGTGCAGACAGGGACCCCCTAGTTTAGGAGTGATTTCTGGGTTGGTAACCGGGATCACTAGGACATCAGTTATTGTTTTTATTAGCTTTTGGTACCGGATTTGTCCTCGGTTTTGGATTGAGACCTTGTATTATTTGATTCTAGATATTGTTGTATTATTATTATTATTGATGTTGTTGTTATTTTAGTAGCAGTTGTTTAGACTTTGTAGTTGTTAGACTTCTATGTTATCTTATCGTGCTTAGATTTGTGATTGAGTATTGTGTTATCATTATGATATTGCTCCTCCGTTTGGAGTTGAGATGTTGACAGGTATATATATTGATTGTGTGAGATTGTTAGCTAGATAGTAGACCTAGACAGCGTTCTACCGCCGATACTGTGGCGTAGGCTGGACGTACCCACGACTCATGCCCAATTTTTTGGGTACGGGTCGTGACATCAAGTTTCGTCGAATCCCACACATCTTCTTTGATGATATGTGCCTTTCAGTGTAATTCACACACAACAAAGTTGCCTCGTTTGTCAGGACGAACACCATATCGAGGAAATTTTAGTTTTGGAAAACGTTTTTTTTCTTAATTTTTGCACTCTAATAATTATTAATATTATTCAAACTAAATTATATTAATTAACGAAATAGAAAGGGGGTTAGTTGAATAGTTTACCAGAGGCGGCGGTTATTGTAACCCCCTGATTTTTCAGAAATTTTTAATTTGGATTTTCCATAATTTTCTGTAATTTTTTAGGATTTTCAAGAATTTATTTTAGATTCAAATATAATTAAAAATATCCCAAACTTTTATTTTATGTTCTAAATAATAAAATATATTTTCTAGAAGTTTTTGGGAATTTTCTGAGTATTTTTAGTATTTATTGGGAGTTATTTAGGCTAATAACTAATTTTTAGGACTTGTAGAATTTATGGTGCAAGCCCAGGAATATATAATGGACCCACGTTATTTTCTAAGGTTTATAATATTATTATATATTTTTTGGAATTATTTCAGAATTTTTGGAATAATGTTAGTATTTATTTTTAGTTTTATGGCAAAACTAGTTTTTAGAGCTTCTCCTAATTATAGTAGAAAATCTATGAATATATAATTATCCCAAATATTTTTCTAGGATTTTTAGGTTCAAAATATATTTTCTGTAATTTTTCCAGATTTTTATGACTATTTTTAATGTTTATTTTGAGTTATTTAGATTTAAAACGACTTAAATAATGTTTTGATAAAGGCAAATCAAAAAAACAAATAATATAACCAAAACCATCCAATCAAATCATGACACGTGTCACCCTATCAACTTTCATTCAGCCTCTCAACATCCGTATATATATATAATATAATAACCCTAATTATCTCATTATTTTAGAGAGAGAGAGAGATTTGGGAGAATTGTCATCTAGGGTTTCTTCATTTTCCAGATGCCATTGCGCATAGCTCCGGACTCCAAATGAGGCCTAGTTTCTTGCGTTAGAAAGATATTGAGGTTATATTTCTAATTATATAAATTGTTTTTCGAAATTATTAGTATTAAATTCTGGAAAATTCGTAGAGCACAGCATGTCCGAAAATAGACGTATTTCGATGTTTTCGCAATTCCGGGAGAACTCGGAATCAGAATCATGAACCGTTTAAAGTTTCGGAAAGCTAATGTCAAGATCAGACATATATTTTTCCCAGAATTTAATTCAAATTATTTACATACTGTTAATTCTGTAGAACTTTTAGGTTAGAATTTAACCATCGGTGCACAATACAAAATTTGTATGTGCCATAATTCCCAAATGAATTTGAATTCGGACGAGTCGTAAATTCCAGTATGTTTTTATGCTGAAATCTACAGGAAATCATACATGAAAGTCGAGTTTGTGTCGGTTGACTTTTTGGTCAACAGATCGCCTCGATTTGCGTGCCATGAGTCTCGAGTTGATAAAATTCAGTTTCTTTGGACAAAATTTAGGAATTTGCATAAAAATCCGAATAATAAGATTAAAATAGGATTTTAGAGTAATTATTCCAGAATTAAATAAATTAAAATAAATTATCTTTTGACGTGATAAATTTGTAATACATAGGCTATTTGGACTGTGACTTGGACTCTGATTCATACCAGCAACAGGACCCCAGGCAAGTGTACCTTGCCAAACTCTGCAGTATTGTTACATATTTTTCTTGCTTCATTATATTGCTGTGCATGCTTAACCTAGGACCGTGTGACGTACTTAGCGTCCGATTATTAGTCGGGTGCCAACACCGTACGCGGTGTTGGGTATTGTCATCTAGAGATGGACATTCGTGACACTTTATATTCTCGTACTTGTCTTATCAAGTACCATATGACCCAGGACACTTGACACTACTCATGAGACAGGATTTTCTCGAGATATTCGTGGTGATTCTGTATAGGATACAGGACATGGACATTATATTCTTAGATATAGTATGACTGGTTGCATTAGCTATGATCTCGCTTGACATGGACATGAGACGTTATGGTCATGATATGCGTGGTTACATTGGGTGGGGAGAGACACACAGGCTACAGGCTGTTTTCTATATATATCTACTACTATTGTGAGGCCGTAGACTCTCGTAGCAGAGCTAGGCACATTACGTGTTATTACCACTACCGGCTCCCCGACACAGAGCTTGTAGTGGCTCAGCCTGAGTACTCGTGCTGCTCTCACTTGCATTTTCACTTAGATGGTTACTTACTTGCCCTATTTATTCCATTTATTTTTATGCACTGCATTTATTTTGGCATGAGCTTTCTTGTACCTTGCTATGTCCCCTGAGGACCTGGATCCGGATTATGTCCCCAGGATTTGAGGACGAGATCTATCCCGAGGTATACGGGACCGGAGTAGGAGCTGATCCAAGAGCTGTACCGCCATCCGAGGACGAGGTGTTAGTCGAAGACTTCTCCTGAGCATCCATGTTTCATGCTCAGTATTTATTTATTTCAGTCATTTATATTATGGTCTGTTGAACCATTGTATCAGATATTTATCGGGTTGTTCCCCGAAGCACTTTGTGAGACTAGCTGATGATTTACATTCCTTATTTATTCTGTGGATCATATTTTATATCTTGTGTGGATGAGATTAGTTGTGCCTGTTGTTGTAGACTTGATTTTACAGCTTAAGTATGTCCTGATGGATCCATTAAATTGGGTTTGTCCATCGGTGCGTCCTGCTGGCCATTGCCACGCGTCCGGTCCCACGGTATTTTGGGACTGGGGCGTGACAGTTAAGGAAACAATTGTGCGTCAACGGAGAAATCTTATCGCAAAGTAGGGTAGATTAAACTGAGATATACGAATTTCTCGATTGCAGAAAGGAAAGTTCTGCCATGGATGGCCTCGGGACCGCTTGAGGGGGGTTGCTGTCATGACCCACACCAGGAATGAGGGTAAGAGTATGTGGGTATGTCCAGCCTACGCCGCAGCATCGACGGTAGAACGTTGTCTAGGTCAATAATACTATCTACACATCTCACACAATATATATAATGTACATGTCATGATATCTCAACTCCAAATGGAGGACAATATGATGATATAATGATAATCAATACTTAATCACAATATAAAACTAAAGTAAGATAAAGGCACGATATAGAATAGAAGAAAGTACCATAGAGTCATAATCCAAGTCCAAGTCTAAATCTAGCCACAACACAACAGTCTCAAATATAATATATATGCCAAAATGTTTAAACTGAGACATATACAATGTAATAATAGAAAAACTAAGCCTCCTCGGTAGCTGGCACTATATCCTCATGCTCTAAGGGAGCAACCTCAGACGGCTCGCCATCTTATGGCCCATAATAGGTGGAACACATCTCCTCTAACCAATCATTTGAAAAAATATCCAGTTAGGATTGGAGCGAAGTACAAAACTCTAAAAGCAGTTCCAAATACATGGTAGAGAATATATGACAAGTAATAGAAAATAATACAAGATGTACAAGTAACTAGGAAAGGAAAATATAACTGACATAAGAAGGTAAAATACTGGAAAGATAAATACAGGCAATATGGAATGAACTACAAGTAGGAGAAACAAGAATACTAACTAAGTGCCTTAGAGTACAAGTTTGTTATGTGATCGGTTTAGGTTGAACACGAATATACCAAGGTAACTCGATTATACGTGAGGTGTATAATCGACATGAACACGAATACACTATAGGCTTGATCACATAACCAACTTCTACTCCCCCGTTCCAACTAATACTCATGGATCTGATCATGACACGTTATGTATACGAATATACTATAAGTACACGGAGAACACGAATAAACACGAGCATAAGGAATACCCGATACATATGATAAAGTACATATAGAAGGAGTATCTGGAGTACACGATAAGGAATAACATCTTCTGACTGGATCCATATAGTATCAGTCTATGTAACAATGTGTCAGAATGAAGTATACAGTTCTAGAACATGTGATATATGCACTATAATAAAATAAAAACTAAGGTGGGTGGCTACGATGAACTTGTCTTTGCTTCGCCAGCACACTTAAAATATGGATGATACATGCTAGTCGCTAGGTGAATCACCCCCTGCATGCTAATAAAGAATATAACGCACCTAGCTAAGGGAATAATCCTAACTTGTATTGCTTGTGTTAGAACATGAAAATAAAACTTTGCTTATAAATAGACCCTCGCATACTACCTTTGCCTGGTGCAAGTAGACCCTGCTATGCCTTGAGTAGAACATTATACTCTTCGTAGTGCACTGTTCACTTATTTACACTACACGTCCCTAGATCATGTCGGTCGGTATATCCCTTTACGGTTTTACTCCTCGCTTTACCCTTAGGCCCGTGCCAAACGTAAATACTTATGTTTTCATAAAATGCATGCTTGCTTGCTTATATGTTAACTTGTACTCGTTGCCTTATTCTAATATTTACCACAATAAAACTTATGCCATAATCAAGTTAACACTATCGCATATCATGTATGCATCTTGTTAGCCAAAAGTCTATCAAATAGTCCTTCTGTGCAATATGAACTTGCAAGTATCCGGGACCGTTGGGTCGCCAAGGCAGTCCCCGCACTAGGGGAATGTATCAGGTCAAGTTGAAAACTGAACGAGAATCATGTCAAGCAAATCAAGAATCACAGCTCGTGGAGCAATGCTCGTTCAGAACAAGAATCATGGATTATCATGTCACGATATAAATCTAGAAGACCAAGACTTGCATGTCGCGGACAACTTGTGTACAAGGTTTCTGGTTTTCGCGGACGGTCGCCGGGGCATTGGGACCGATCCGATCCGGACGAAACGAATCGTATAGTCGTTTAGTAATGGACGGAATATTATATAGCAGGACTCGCCACCTGCGGTGCATATCGTTCTTATCTCGAGACTATAACTCATCCTTTATGTCTATGCCAGCGACTCCTATTCATATAGATAAGTCATCATCGCTTAGCGGTAATCCGCGTGCGAGTCATTGCATTGTAAGCAACTGCTCTGTATAACACCCATGTACTTGTAACTGCATCGGAACACCTAAATGTATATGAATATGAAATACTTGTGCATAATTAAACACATTGAACATCCAATGCAAAATGCCTTATAATTCGTGTAATCGTGCATCAAAACAGAATCTCGTTCATAATATTTGTGTTTGCATATGCTATTCGCCCTTGGATTTCATAATAAATGCTTGTGATTGATTTAACTTGGTTTGCCTTCGACAGGGAAGGACAAATGGTAAGTTGGTAAGTCTCACCGTATTCCTTTATATAGCACGGCGCACTGCCACACGAGTTAGGCTATTCATCATTGCCATAGAATTGATCCTAAGGCAAGACTAGAAAGATAACTTAATAGATGGTGCACAAAATCTATATAACATGTTTGGATTTGTCGAGTGGGCGAGAAGCCTCTCTACCAGTGCATTCATATACTGATAACCCACCAGATTGCTTGCAGGGTGCGAGAGAACCTCGTTCAGTGCGGATCCCTCCTGTGTGCGTGCTAAGGCATGGAGTTCACTCTGGATCCTTGGAGCATTACGTTCGAAACTAAAGCACATATACAAGACATAATGTTAGAACATCGCCTATACATCATTCCACAAATGTAGCCACTTGGCACAATTTTACTGTTTCAGAGAGAGAGAGAGAGAGAGACTTGAGCGACTTATAATCTCGGCCTAGCGCCGCTTGTAACACTTGTTCAATATCAATAAAGAGTTTGCTTTACTTCTATACTTGTGTTATTCAATGCTTCCGCTATTGACGACTCTGTGAACTTGTTACCAATCACCTATGCATTTATAATTCTGCTGCACTCGGACAATCTGTGTGACTCTGTGTCTTAGATCTCTTACTGCATGTTCAGATCATGGCCTTGCACTGGCGCGGCTTACGCTCATGCGGCATCATGCCCAGATGAGTCAAGCGATCATCCCACGAGAGTGCTGGCACGGTGATTCGTACCTAGCGGGGACGACCAATTGCCTGTGGAAGATTGGGGCATGACATAATGTTATCAGAGCATGACTTTACGCCTTTGGACTTTGTTTCAATTTTCTCAGTTTCGAAAGCTCGTTCATGGGTTATATGCATACACTCTCTCTCAATATCCCATCGGAATATTCTAAACAATGAGTCTAAATACTTTTAAAAAGTGCATATGAATGATATGATTGCTTGTACGAAATTATGATGCGAAGGCCTTTATGCCGACCTGTGTTAGGCTTTGTGGGAGTAGACTCGTGCTAGAATTTATAAGTTATGTACGAACCCGAATACCTATACATGATTATCTAGCTGGTTAGTATACGGAATAGAATATCGTTCAAACGGTTAGCTATGCACACAGCCTTTCGGCTAAGTTGTGTTGAGTATTGCGCGCAAAGACCCTTTTGGTACAAGCTAGTTGAAAACAAGATTGGGATATCGTTCAGATAAAAAATAAGTCAGACTTAGAATGGCAACCGATAGAAATATTATCATATTATCGCTTAGGCGAACATAGAGAATCGTGCTTGAATTTTGGAAAATAGCTTGAACGATATTTCGTGCCGGAAGATACAAATCGAATATGATTTACTTGGATGACCATAAACAAAAATATATATAAGAGACTAAGATTTATCAGGCGATACCTAAGTATCGTGCAGAAATTCTAAGGAACGACTTGGTGAATATACTAGCGATTAATGCGAACACGATTGAAAATTTAATTGGGTGACTCGATTCCGAGTGGTGCATGAATTATTTAAAAATGTTCAAACGGATTCATAGGTCTCATGCGATAGTCGGATTGAATAATTGGAGGAATGTCTTGAATAAATGATAAGGCTTATATCGAATTAGGATTTGTGGAAATGGAAATCGATATCTCGGTTAAGAAAAACTTGGTAGAATCTTGGTGGATCATGCGAGCAATTTTGGATTGAAATAAATGAATTAAACTTGAATACAATGTTGCTCGAATATAAGTTAGCCCGAGATTGAATATTGTGGTTCGATGAAAGAGATAAGCAATGACGATTTGACTTGGAGTTTGGAAGAATGATCTTGAATCTAGTTTGAAACGATAACCTTCAAAATCAGTCCCAACGAGAATGATTATCCTGCGGGAGCGCCAACGTGGTGATTTCACGTACGGCAGGGATGATCGAACTCACGGGAATATGTTTGGTGATTATTCTAAACGAACTCGATGAATAGAACGTATCAAAAATGGAGTAGACTTGGGCTTGAATATTTGAAACCTAGTTATTTGAGGAATGCCAAAAGTAGACTATGAATTTATCAAATGGTAATATTGAAGTTGGATGATTTTGCTCGACGAATTATAATCACTACATGAATAGACATGACTTGATAGATTTTATATATATCTTGGATGGAGCAAAAGTAAAATGATAAGGTCTCTCGATCATGCCAAAGATAACCATATTATTCGACGTTCTTGTCTTGGGCGAGCGTAACTCTATGCTCGTGCATGCGTCACACCAGGATTAGGACGATTATCCAACATGAGCGTTGACATGGTAATCTCATGTCCAACGAGGGTGATCGAACTTGTAGGAGATCGGAGAGTGACAACTGATGGATCGTCTTGACTTTTGGTTCGACACGATAAGATAAATTTGCGAATATAAGTGAATTGGGAGTGTTTCGATGATAAATTAGCCTAAAACCTGGAATAAATCATACTTGATTGTTTCATGAACGGATACGTGAATCATGTTGGACGACTTGGAGTTATAATCGAAAGGTTTAGAATTAAATCTTGGCTTGGTGGTCTAGACTTGGAATGGATATATGGATACTATCAAACATACTTAAGGAGATAGACTATGCGAATTACTAGGCTTGTCCTGCAACTTGAATATATAGTAGATTTTACTGAACGGACTCAACTCCTGTACAAATGAACGTGTTAAAATAGTAGGATAATCTATGCTCGATGTTTAGAAATCTGAGTGAAACGATCTTGGATAGAATTTTTTGTGCAAATGAATGGTTTGACCTTAGGAATTGGGACGAGCATCGTGCGACAAATTTGCACGATGAATCGTGTGCTTGAACTTGTACCTATTACCTTGTGAGCTGACCTAGTAATTAGGCAGACGACCTTGTGCCGAGTGAAAGAACCTGTGTGACCAACTTTAGCATATTGCTTGAACAAAGATATAGAACTGGGGCAACAAGACTTAGAGTTAGACTTGGAACGGTAACATGTGCTATATTTCACCTGAACAGATGGATGCTAGTCGATTGATCGGATAGATAATGCTTAACGGTAGTGCAAAAGACTGATTTAAGTTGGAATGGAAATGACTTGGAATTTGATCGAGCCTGCTGGAAATATCATCATGATTGGTAAAATGAGAACCCTTGAGATTTTTCACAAGTAGCTTGTCCGATTTCACTATCACTAAGTTTGGTTGAATGTATATATTTGAGGGACGTCTTGAACGTGTACACAATCCAAGACCCAGTGATATGTTGAACTCGAGTGCTAAGACTTCTCTATCGCTAAGTTGGTTGACATGCATATATTTAAAGAACGCTTTCAATATGTGCACGATCCAGACTCGCAATATGTGGATCTCGAATGCTAGTGCAAGTGAATATCCGAATGGACAAGTACAATGACTTGTATAAGTTTTCCTCAGCCTTAGATCATCATTAACAATGGATTATAATGTACCCAATGTTAAGCGATATATGTTCCGCGCTAAGGCGCAATAGAGATCGAGTCAGAACTTGGATTGGTAATAGATTCATTCAATGAGATCGACCCAACATACACTCGACACGGTATAAAGAACGAGTAGAAAATTGTGTTCGAACGGATCTAGTGGTACCGATTGCTATGCTTGGAATAAATTTGATAATACGATAGAACGACTTACGTTCAGGAAGCCTCGAGGATGAGACTTTTTCTGAGTGGTGTATAATATAATGACCTGTTCCGCTCAAACGGACAACCGATTCAACCTGTAATTGCAAGGCAATTTCTGAAACTCTCGTAAGAGTTCATGGTAACATGGTTAATAGTGGTAGCCCAACATCTCAAGTACGCTCTCCCCTTCTAATGCAACCTCATATCTCATGTCCACAATATGCAAGGTCAATTACTAACTATGTATCGAGTCAACTATGTAATGTAATTATGTCACATATCTCAAGTCACGGGTCCTATCCTGACACATAGGCCGAAACTACTGAATGTCTCAAGTATGGCTTCTGCAACATGCAAGTCGTGTCTAGTGTCCTAAAGTCTATCGTGTAAGAGTCGGTATGAACAAGAGAATACGATGACAATACAATCTAACGATACCCGAGTTCGTATACGAAAGTCGGCACCCAAATACTATTCGGACGCTAAGTATCGTAACGATCATAAGGTCAAAAAAAGTACATAAAAAGAAGTAGAATATAATCAAAAGCTAGTAAAAATATAAAGCACAGTATACTGGAACAAGGGCAATGTACACTTGCCTGGACCTTGGAGGATGGAATGACAATGTCCAAGTACCGAGCTCGATACGCCAACTACTCCCGTAGAAGTGGAATTCGTACAAACACCTCCAAATGCTGAAAATAATATTATAATCATTCTCAAAATATGCGAAACAGCTTGGACTGACTACTTATAAGTCTAATTTGGACATATGGACTAAAATGGCAGTTTCGGATTAAGGTAGTGTCCAAATGTGGCCCACTTTACACCAAAAAATGTGTCGGAGACAAAGTTATACACATTTTACAAACTTAGTGTCTACGAGTCTACGAGTCCAGAACGATGATACGAACCCAACGGAATATCCATAATTGAATTTCGATGAGCCGGTTACGAAATCGCTCGTCAAGTGGGACCGTGGGGCCCACAAAACGGTATTTCGATCAACATTCTCAGAATTGCACCCAACTTGGGTCATATGACCAGCATAAATTGCGAATATAATGGCATAAGTTTTATTGCGAAACGACAAGTATACACGAAGTAATTGTACAAATTCAAAAAAGGTCAATACGTGATTTTTTGGCGGATACGCGTTGATTCTGGCGTGCACACACATCCAAATTAAGTTTGTCGAATCCCACACGTCTGCTTTGACAATATGTGCCTTTTAGTGTAATCCACACACAACAAAGTTGCCTCGTTTGTCGGAACGGACACCGTATCGGGGAAAATTTAGTTTTGGAAAATATTTTTTCTTGATTTTTGCACTCTAATAATTATCAATATTATTAAACTAAATTATATTAATTAATGACATAGAAAGGGGGTTAGGTGGAGAGTTTACCAGAGGCGGCAGTTAGGAAAATAATTGTGCGTCGACGGAGAAATCTCGTCGCAAAGTAGGGGAGATTAAACCCGAGATATGCGATTTTCTCGATCGCGAGAAGGAAAGTTCTACCATGGATGGCCTCGGGACCGCTCGAGGGGGTTGCTGTCATGACCCGCACCCAGAATGAGGGTAAGAGTACGTGGGTATGTCCAGCCTACGCCGCAACATCGACGGTAGAACGTTGTCTTGGTCAATAATACTATCTACACATCTCACACAATATATATAATGTACATGTCATGATATCTCAACTTCATGATGGAGAAAAATATGATGATATAATGATAATCAATACTTAATCACAATATAAAACTAGAGGAAGATAAAGGCACGATATGGAATAGAAGAAAGTACCACAGAGTCATAATACAACCCAAGTCCAAGTCTAAATCTAACCACAACACAATAGTCTCAAAATATTATATATATATATATATATATATATATATATATATATATATATATATATATGCCAAAATGTCTAAACTGAGACATATACAATGTAATAATAGAAAAACTAAGTCTCCTCGGTAGCTGACACTATATCATCATGCTCTAAGGGAGCAACCTAAGACGGCTCGCCATCTTGTGGCCTATAATAGGTGAGAAACATCTCCTCTAACCAATCATCTGAAGAAAATATCCAGTTAGGATTGGAGTGAAGTACAAAACTCTAAAAGCAGTTCCAAATACATAGTAGAGAATATATGATAAGTAATAAAAAATAATACAAGATGTACAAGTAACTAGGAAAGGGAAATATAACTGAGATAAGAGGGTAAAATACTGGAAAGATAAATACAGGCAATATGGAATGAACTACAAGTAGGAGAAACAAGAATACTAACTAAGTGCCTTAGAGTACAAGTTTATTATGTGATCGGTTTAGGTTGAACACGAATACACTAAGGTAACTCGATTATACATGAGGTGTATAATCGATATGAACACGAATACACTATAGGCTTGATCACATAACCAACTTCTACTCCCCCGCCCTAACTAATACTCATGGATCTGATCACGACACGTTATGTACACGAATATAATATATGTACACGGAGAACATGAATAAACATGAGCACAAGGAATACCCGATATACATGATAAAGTACATATAGAAGGAGTATCCGAAGTACACGATAAGGAATAATATCTTCTGACTGGATCCATATAGTACCAGTCTATGTAACAATGTGTCAGAATCAAGTATACAGTTATAGAACATATGATATATGCACTATCATGAAATAAAAACTAATAAAGAGATGTACTCGTTTGTTGTCCTGATCAAATGCTATGACTCGATATTCGAGCTGGTGTCACACAACCCTATATATGAAATACCATGTCAATTTGGTATAATAAAGTGATAAGAATGCTAAATAAGTTAAAATATGATTTCTATGACATTTCTAGGTCATACTAGTCAAACTAGGTCAAACTAGGCCAATACCTTGATTTGAGATTCACACCTAGCTTATAGGTTGATTACAAGTCCAAATTAGTTGATACTAGATGGTACTAGGTCATACCTAAAACTACTAGCTATTAACACTAAGTAATATATATATATATATATATATATATATATATATATATATATATATATATATATATATATATATATATATATATATATATATATATATATATATATATATACCCTATACTAATATAATTACCAATATCTACTTCATCCAGTATCAATACCCTAACTTGATACCCCTTCAAGGTAAAGCAATACCTTAGCTAAGTATTTCTAGTATCTTAACTAATACTTAACCTAACTGACATCAACATTCAAGTTCTTCTTTGATCTATTGGTACACAACCTATATCTAGTACTGTTAATGTAACTCACTCCTGCTTCTACTAATTCTACTGCCTTGGCTTGCATTGCAGTCAACTGAACACCCCCTGATACTCATTAACCCACACCTAAACCACATTATAATCCTCACTCACCTCACCACTCCAATACCCCCATATTATCACCCGACCCTTGGACACAACATCCCCAGGTATCCCCCACACTCCAGTCCATTCCCAAGACTGATACACCAAGTATCAGTGCTTGAGTGCACAAAATAGCCTAACTTCACACTGTCACTTGTGACACTTAGTTAACTGTTGTTGCTGTCTTAATTACTCAATATCAAATACCCGAGTACTATATATGCACACTGCTGCTATAGGTTCAATAATAGTGCACTAAGCTAATGCACATCTTGGCAAATCTCAAACCAAGCTACTGCTGCTAACTCTAATCCAGGTCTGAACAGATGATACCGTTTGCTCACATTTGATCATGTGAACCTCCCTTCCTACATCTGCTACCAGTTTCTCCCCCACACCCAAGCTCTAAACTAGTGTACTGAAGACACATACACACCACAGTCAATCACCACAGGCAACACTTCACTTCATAATTCCTCATTGAACCATCATCAACACACACATATACTTTTTTAATAGATATATATCAACTAGTATACTATATACTAGTTAGTACAATGCTTATAGATGTATATCAACTAGTAAATATATATCTAGTAATGTAAAGTACAATAGTATAAACATACTAGTAGTCATTTTCTCAATAACCTTGAGTGCACAATTAGGATAATCATGATACGCACCCAACCCAAGTACCAAAACTCCCAATTCTCAACAATTATCAATTATACACATCAATTACATCATTATACAACTAAAGTAATTAATTACAAAGAAATTTGAAGAAAAATTACGCTAATATGCACAAATCACCCAAAATAAATCCCGTATCGTAGTGCATCACAAAGTATCATGATACAGCCTACTCATATCCAATTATGGATACATATATAGTCTCACACCACTAATCTAAGTCTAATTAGACCTAATTGTCCTAATGATAAACTCTTGGTGCACCAATCTTGAAATTTTCTCAAATTGGGCACAAATCTCAATGTAGAAGTCATAATAGGGGTCAAATAAACCTAGTTCTTCTTCATATGGGTAGTCCTTAGCCATGGAAGAGTTCCAAATGGTAAAATACATGAATTAAAGTCTAAATTAAAGGAAAATTTAGAATTATATCTATTTGGGATATGGATTCCCAACAAAATGCTCAATGGACAAAATTAGAACAGAAGCTCCTAGCTAATTCTTTCTTCTCCAAGTGTTTCTTTCAGTCCAAGCTCCTATGCTCCTTATATGATGAGAATGGAAGGAATGAGAGTGATTGAGGAAAATTTGGTGGATGGATGAATGAAATTGGGAAAGAACACAATTAGGTATTGAGATTGAAATAAATTATGGAGATGAGAGAGAATAAATCCTCTTATATGTGGCCGGCCCCTATACTCCTCCTCCAAGCAATACACAATGCCCAATTTGCCCTCATTAATTATTCAAGAAGGATATTTAATTAGGTGGATTATTTATGGAAGCTTCTAATACTAATGAAGGCTTAATCTAATCTCCTATTTAATGAAGAGGGATGAGTCTAATGGGCCTAGCCCAAATATTGGGTTCAATGTGTCATGTCAAGTCTAGTTAGGTCCACTAGTGTCAAGTCCAAATAAAATGATAGTCTAATACTAATCAATAAATACTAACACAATATATATAATATAAATACAATACTACATATATATAATTAAAAAATAAAAAAACTATTCATATATAGAAATGTGGTAGTGACAGTTGCCGGAGGTCGGGGGTCTCTCGGGGGGGGGGGGGGTCGTCAGAGTATCGCGACGGGGTTACAACGACAATAGCAGCAGACGTGGCAACAACAATAGTTGTCGCGACATTCGCAGTAACAACAACTTTGCCGCGACGGGGCGGCCACGACCGGATATGGTGCCGACGGCGCTGCTCGTACGACGATATTGGAGGCGAGGGTGGTGGTGATGGGTGAGGTAGGCAGTGATAGTAGCAGTTTAGGGTTAGGGTTTTGGCCAGAGTTTTTATACTATATATATAGTTAGGGGTGAGGGGAGAGTCATTGTCGGGTGAGCGGGTAGGGGGAGCGATCGCTCGGGTCTGCTGGGGTGGGTGAGTAGTTTAGGTTAGTTTGTTTTAAGGGGTTTTTATTGGTTTTATTAGTTTTATTTATTTTATTTTATTTTATTTTTATTATCTTATTGTATTATATATAATATCAAAAAAATATGGTTGTGAATAAGAATCTAATTTTTTTTATAATATTTTACAAATACGTATATACCTAAAATACCTTTCTAAAATATTTATAATTACTAAATATATGAATAAATATTTAGTATAGATTATTGAATCAAAGAATTGTACTTTCTAATTTGCTAAGATATACCAAAAATAAATAAATAAATAATAATAATAATAATAATAAGAATAATAATAGTAATAGTAATAATAAAATTGAAAAAAATTGGGGATTTACAGACAGAGTGCTGATACTAAGATTCGTATCTAGCGGTGTCTTACAAAATTTATGTTCATTCGCAAATTCAGATGATATGGAGCTATGGGTAGCACTCGAATCAAATAGTACGCGAGCAGGTATTTCTTCGTAAAGTAGTGTACCTGTTATGATAGTATTTGAGGCAAGCACTTCTTAAGTCAGTGCAAACACTCTACCTTATGCTGCAGGACGAGGGTTATGAGCGTTCGCAGGTGCTGCCGGAGGAGCCCGTGGCGCTTTTCCATGATTTTGAATGTAATGCTGCTCACATGGAGGATTTATATTCCTACCTCCACTGTTGCATTCATAATATTTATGACCTAGCCAACAACATTTGTAATATCCCCGTACAATGTAATGACCCGTTCCGCTCAAGCGGACGGCCGATTCAAACGACAAAAGTGCAACTACCCGACCCGTGTAATACCCCATTCCGCTAAAGTGGACTGCCGATTCAAACGACAAAAGTACAACATCTTGACCCACTTTGCTCAGGCGAGAATACTCGTTTGAGGCAAAGGATATCCAGACTTGTCCCTTCAGGAGTTTGGCTTAGGCTCTCAGAGGCTCGTTCGGAGTATCGCTCAACCGAGACGAATCATCGCTAAGGTGGGTGGCTACGGTGAACTTATCTTTGCTTAGCCAGTATACTTAAAATATGGATGTTTCATGCTAGTCGCTAGGTGAATCACCCCCTTGCATGCTAATAAGAATACAACACACCTAGCTATGGGAATAATCCCAACTTGTTTTGCTTATGTTAGAACATGGAAATAGAATATTATTTATAAACAGACCCTCGCATGTTACCTTTGTCATGTGCAACGAGACCCCGCTTTGCCTCGAGTAGAATGATATGTATATGATCTTCGTAGTATACTATTTTACTTGCTATACCGCACAACCCTAGATCATGTCGCTTGTTAAGTCCCTTGTAGATTTTACCCCTCGATTTACCTTCGGGCCCGAGTGAACGAGAATGCTTAAGTTTCCTTATGAATGCATGCTTACCTGCTTATATATATATATATATATATATATATATATATATATATATATATATATATATATATATATATATATATATATTACCCCGTTCTAATATTTTTTGCATAAACTATGCTAAGATCGTCTAACACTGCGTATGTCATGCATTCATTTGGTCCTCCTCAAAAGACTATTTAATAGTCATTTCGTGCATGTGTAAACCTGAAAGTATCTGGGACCGTTAGGTCGCCCAGGGCAATTCCTGAACTAGGGGATTACATCATGTCAAGTAAAGAAAAAATCATAGCTCATGATGCAAGACTCATTCAGGTATTCGGATCCTTGCAGTCTTCCTCGAGTGGGCGAGAGGGTGTATGCGCTCTTATTGCTACATCTATCTCCGCCCAAGAGACTAGGCATCATCCAATGGCTAAGTGAATCAAGAATTAACATGTTATTCATGAATCTAGTGAATCTAAAATCCAAGATTTGCATGTCGCGGATAACTTGGAAATATGGTACAGTTCCGTGGACGGTCACTAGGGCACTGGGACCGATCCGATCCGAACGAAACTTTATGATAGTCTCTCGAGCGGGCGGGTTGGAATGCTTTATCTCGAGAACCTAGCATTGCATACCACTCTTGCCCAAGACTAAATTGGTCCTTTATGGCTATGCCAGTGACTCATGTTCATATAGATAAGTTATCCTCGCTTAGCGGCAAACCACATGCGAGTCATTACATCGCATCCAATAAATATGTGAAATGCCTGAACGATCATGGATATGAGATACTTGTATATCAATTGAACACTTCAACATCTTATGCAAACACACTTGATATTTTGTTTAACTTGTGCACCCGAAGCGTAACCTCACTCACAATACAGTATTTGCATATGCTATTGCCTATGAATGCTTATACATGCTCGTTCTCGAATTAACTTCGTTTGCCTTGGACAGGGAAGGAAAAATCGGTAAGTTGGTAAGTCTCGTCGTGTTTCCTCTTATATCATACGACGTACTGCCACACGAGATAGACCTTTCCATATTGCTATGAAACTGATCCTAAGGCAACTAGAAAGACAACATAATAGTTGGTGCACGGAACCTATATTACGTGTTTGGATTTATCGAGCGGGCGAGTAGCCTTCCCACAAGTGCATTCATGTACTGATAATCCACCAGATTGTTTGCAGGGTGTGGGAGAACCTCTTTCGGTGTGGATGCCTCCTTCGTGCGTGCTAAGGCATGGAGTTCACTCTGGAGCCTTGGAGCAATGCGATCCAGAACTGAAGCACATATACCAGACATAATGTTGGAACATCGCCTGTATATCATTCCACAAATGTAGCCACTTGGCACGCTTTTACTGTTTCTGAGAGAGTGGCATGAGCGACTTGTAATCTCGACTATACGCTTCCTGTAACACTTGTTTATATCAATAAATAGTTTGTTTTACTTCAACTTGTGTTATTCATTGCTTCCGCTATTGATGACTCAGTGAACTTGTTACCAAATCGCCTATGCGTAATATAATTCTGCTGTACTCGGACAATTTGTACGACTCTGTAGCTTAGACCTCTTACCGCCAGCCAATGAACCACGGCCTTGCACGAGCGTGGTTCACGCTCGTGCGATATCACGCCAAGATAGGCCAAAGTGATCGTCCCGTGGGAGCACTGGTGCGGTGATTCTCACCTAGCGGGGACGGCCGATTAGCCTACGGGAGGTCGGGGCGTGACAGATTGGTATGAGAGCCTGGCTATACGCCTTTAGACTTCGTTCTGATTTTCTTAGTTTCGAAAGCTCGTTCGTGGGTTATATACACACTCTCTCTCAATGTTCCAAATGGAATATTCTAATAATGAGTCTAAATACTTTAAAAATATGCATATGAATGATGTGATTGCTTGTACAAAATTATGTTACGATTGACTTTTGTGCCAACCTGTGCTAGACCCTTTGGGATTAGACTTGTGCTAGAAATGCGACTTATGTGCAAACCCAAAATGCCTATACAAGTTTGCCCAACTGGTTAGTACAAAAGTCGAATATTATCCCGAACAGTTAGCTTTGTACATAGCCTTTCGGCTAAGTTGTGTAAAGTATCGTATGCCAAGACCCTTTGGTGCAAGCTAAGTGCAAACGCGATTTAGATATCGTTCAGGAATAAGACGAGTTAGACTTAGAATGCCAACCGATAGAACATTCTGGGATTTATCGCTTAGGCGAATATAGGAAATCGTACTTAGATTTTTAGAAAATAGCTCGAACGGTATTTCGTGTCGAAAGATACAAATCGATTAAGGATTTGATTGGATGACTCAATTCTGAGTGGTGTATGGATCATTTAGAAATGTCCAAACAAATTCATAGGTCTCGTGCGATAATCGGATCAAACAATTAGAGAATGTCTCGAATAAACAATAAGGCTTATATCGAATTGGAACTCACATAAATGGAAATCGTTATCTTGGTTAAGGTAACTTGTTGGAAATTTAGAGGATTGTATGAGCAATTTCGGATTAAAACAAACGACCTGAACTTGAATACAATATCGTTCGAATAGAGTTAGCCCAAAAATGGATATTGTGTTTCGAAGAAAGAGATAAATGAAAATGGATTTTGCTTGGAGTTTGGAAGAACGATCTTGAAATCAAGTTCGAAATGATAAATCTCGATATCAGTCCCAACGAGAACGGTTATCCTGCGAGAGCGTCGGCGTGATAATTTCACGTACGGCAGGGATAATTGAACTCACGGGAACATGTTCAATGATTATTCCAAACGAACTCGATGAATGTAACGTATCAAAATAAAATAGACTTGGGTTTGAATGTTTGAAACTAGTTGCTTGAGGAATGATAGAAGTAAGACTATGGAATTACCGAACGGTAACATTGAAGTTGGATGATTTTACTAGACAAATTATAGTCACTGCATGAACAAACATAACTTGGATAGAGCAAAAGTAAAATTATAAGGTATCTTGATCGTATAAAAAAAACTATTACATTCAAACGTTGTGCGAGCGTAACTCTATGCTCGTGCATGCGTCACGCCCGAAGTAGGACAATTATCCAGCGGAAGCATTGATGTGGTGATATCACGTTCAACGAGGGTGATCGAACTTACGGGAGGTCGAGGTGCGACAACTTATGGACCGTCTTGACTTTTGGTTCAACACGATCGGACAAATTTGGAAATGCAAGTGATCAAAAATGTTTTGATGGATAAGTTTGCCTAGAACTTAGAATAATTACGCTTGATGTTTTAGTAATCGGATATATGAATCAGGCTGGATGACTGGAGTTATGAATAACAATTTAGAATTAAGTCTTGGCTTGGTGGTCTAGACTTGGTATGGATGCGAATTCTATCAAAACATATTTGAAGAGATAGATTATACAAATCACTAGACTTGTCCTGCAACTTGGATATACTATGGATTTGACTGAACGAACTCGAACCCCTATGCAAACAAACGTGTTATTGAGAGTAGGATAATCTGTGCTCGATGTTTAGAAATCTGAGAAAAACAAGCTTGGGTAGAACACCCCGTGCAAATGAACAATAGTTTGACCCTAAGAATTGGGGTAAGCTTTGTGCGACAAATTTGCACGATATATAGTGTGCTTGAACATGTACCTATGACCTTGTGAGCTGACCTAGTAATTAGACAGACGACCCTATGCCAAGTGAATGAACCTGTATTACCGACTTTAGCATATTGCTTGAACAAACTATAGAACTGGGGCAGCAAGACTTAGGGTTAGACTTGGGCAAGACGACAAGTGCTAAGTTTGACCCAAACGGAAGAATACTAGTCGGTAAACTGAATAGATCATGCTTAACAGTAGTGTAAATACTTGTTTGAGTTGGAAAGGAAGAAACTTGGATTTGATTGACCCTATCGAAATTATCCTTGTGAATCATAAACGAGACTCTTGAGATTTTCGCCAGTAGCTTATCCGATTTTACTATCTCTAAGCTTGGTTGAATGTATATGTTTGAGGGATGCCTTGAATGTATGTATGATCCAAGATCCAATGAGACATAAAAATCGAGTGCTAAGACTTCGCTATCGCTAAGTTGGTTGACATGCATGTGCTTGAAGTGCTTCGAATATGTGCACGATCCAGACTCGCGATATGCTGATCTCAATGCTAGTACGAGTGAATTTCTGTATGAACAAGTATAATGACTTGTATAAGTTTGTCTCAGCCTTGGATTGTTAAACAAGATCGATTGAAACATACTCCGCATTAAGCAACATGTCCCGCGCTAAGGCACAAATGAGCCCGACTCAGCATATACTCAACACAACGTAAAATAGATCTAGTGGTACCGATTGCTACGCATGGATAGATTCGATAGTGCGATAGAATTGTCTGCCCTCAAAAAATCTTACGGACGAGACTTTTTCTGAGTGGTGTATGATGTAACACCCCGTTTCTCTCAAAGCGGACTGCCGATTCAAACGGCAAAAGTGCAACATCCCGACCTACTTTGCTCAGGCGAGAATACTTATTTGAGGCAAAGGATATCCAGACTTGTCCCTTTAGGAGTTTGGCTTAGACTTTCAGAGGCTCGCTCGAAGTATCGCTCAACCGAGGTGAATCATCGCTAAGGTGGGTGGCTACGGTGAACTTGTCTTTGCTTAGCCAGCACACTTAAAATATGGATGTTTTATGCTAGTCGCTAGGTGAATCACCCCCTTACATGCTAATAAGAATACAACGCACCTAGCTATAGGAATAATCCCAACTTATTTTGCTTATGTTAAAACATGGAAATGGAACATTATTTATAAATAGACCTTCTCATGTTACCTTTGTCATGTGCAACGAGACCCCGCTTTGCCTCGAGTTGAATAATATGTATATGATCTTTGTAGTGGACTGTTTTACTTGCTATAATGCACGACTCTAGATCATGTCGCTTGTTAAGTCCCTTATAGATTTTACCCCTCGATTTACCTTCGGGCCCGAGCGAACGAGAATGCTTAAGTTTTCATATGAATGCATGCTTACCTACTTATATATATATATTATCCCGTTTCAATGTTTGTTGCATAAACTATGCTAAGATCGTCTAACACTGCATATGTCATGCATTCATTTGGTCCTCCTCAAAAGACTATTTAATAGTTATTTCGTGCATGTGTAAACCTGAAAGTATCTGGGACCGTTAGGTCGCCCAGGGCAATTCCCGAACAAGGGGATTGCATCATGTCAAGTAAAGAAAGAATAATAGCTCATGAAGCAAGACTCATTCAGGTATTCAGATCCTTGCAGTCTTCCTCGAGCGGGCGAGAGGGTGTATGCGCTCTTATTGCTACATCTATCTCCGTCCAAGAGACTAGGCATCATCCAATGGCTAAGTGAATCAAGAATTAATATGTTATTCATGAAACCAGTAAATCTGAAACCCAAGATTTGCATGTCGCGGTCAACTTGGGAATAGGGTACAGTTCCGCGGACGGTCACCAGGGCACTCGGATCGATCCGATCCGGACGAAACTTCATGATAGTTTCTCGAGCGGGCGGGTTGGTATGCTTTGCCTCGAGAACCTAGCGTTGTATACCACTCTCGCCCAAGGCTAAATTGGTCCTTTATGGCTATGCCAGTGACTCCTGTTCATATAGATAAGTCATCCTAGCTTGGCGGCAAACTCCGTGCGAGTTATTGCATCGCATCCAGTGAATATAGGAAATGCCTGAACGATCATGGATATGCGATACTTGTACATTAATTGAATACTTCAACATATTATGCAAACACACCTGATATTTCGTATAACTCATGCACTCGAAGCGTAACTTCACTCACAACATAGTATTTGCATATGCTATTGCCTATGAATGCTTATACATGCTCATTCTTGAATTAACTTGGTTTGCCTTGGACAGGGAAGGATAAATCGGTAAGTTGGTAAGTCTTGCCATGTTTCCTCTTATATTGCACGGTGAACTGCCATACGAGATAGGTTATGCCATATTGCTATGAAACTGATCCTAAGGCAACTAGAACGACAATATAATAGTTGGTGCACGGAACCTATATTACGTATTTGGATTTGTTGAGCGGCGAGTAGCCTCACCACCAGTACATTCATGTACTGATAATCCACCAGATTGTTTGCAGGGTACGGAAGAACCTCGTTCGGTGCGGATGCCTCCTTCATACGTTTTAAGGCATAGAGTTTACTCTGGATCCTTGGAGCATTGCGATCTGGAAATGAAGCACATATACCAGATATAATGTTGGAACATCACCTATATATCATTCCACAAATGTAGCCACTTGGCACGCTTTTACTATTTTTGAGAGAGAGGCATGAGCGACTTGTAATCTCGGCTATACACTGTCTGTAACACTTGTTTATATCAATAAAGAGTTTGTTTTACTTTAAATTGTGTTATTCATTGCTTTCGCTATTGACGACTCAGAAAACTTGTTACCAAATTGCCTGTGCATTTATAATTCTGCTACACTCGATCTGTGCGACTCTATGGCTTAGACCTCTTACCGCCAGCCAATAAACTACGGTCTTGCACGGGCGTGACTTATGCTCGTGCGATATCACGTCCATATGGGCCGAAGCGATCATCCCGCGGGAGCGCTGGCACGGTGATTCTTGCCTAGCGGGAACGACCGATTAGCCCGCGGGAGATCGGGGCATGACAACTCGCTTTGCTCAGCGAGAAGACTCGTTTGAGGCAAATAATTTTTTGACTTGGCCCTTCAGGAGTGAGGCTCGCTCGGAGTATCGCTCGACTGAGGCGAATTATCGCTAAGGTGGGTGGCTATGATGGACTTGTCTTTGCTTTGCCAGCATACTTAAAATATAGATGATACATGCTAGTCGCTAGGTGAATCACCCCATGCATGCTAATAAAGAATATAACGCACCTAGCTAAGAAAATAATCCCAACTTGTATTGCTTATGTTAGAACATAAAAATAAAACTTTGCTTATAAATAGACCCTCACATGCTACATTTGCCTGTTGCAAGTAGACCCTGCTATGACTCGAGTAGAACATTATACTCTTCATAGTGCACTGTTCATTTATTTGCACAACACATCCCTAGATCATGTCGCTCGGTATATCCCTTTACTGTTTCACTCCTCGCTTTACCCTTAGGCCCATGCCAAACATAAATACTTATATTTTCATAAAATACATGCTTGCCTTCTTATATGTTAACTTGTACTCGTTGTCTCGTTCCAATGTTTGCCACAATGAAACTTACGCCATAATCTAGTAACACTATCGCGTATCATGCATGCATCTTGTTAGCCAAAAGACTATCAAATAGTCCTTTTATGCAATATAAACATACAAGTATCCGGGACCGTTGGGTTGCCAAGGCAGTCCCCGCACCAGGGGAATGCATCAGGTCAAGTTGAAAACTGAACGAGAATTATGTCAAGCAAATCAAGAATCACAACTCGTGGAGCAATGCTCATTCAGAACAAGAATCATGGATTATCATGTCAAGATGTAAATCTGGAAGACCAAGACTTGCATGTCGCGGACAACTTGTGTACAAGGTTTCTGGTTTCCGTAGACGGTTGTCGGGGCACTAGACCAATCCGATCTAGACGAAATGAATTGTATGGTCGTTTAGTAATGGACGGAATGTTATATAGCAGGGCTCGCCACCTGTGGTGCATATTGTTCTTGTCTCGAGACTATAACTTGTCATTTATGGCTATGCTAGTGACTCATGTTCATATAGATAAGTCATCATCGCTTAGCGGCAATCCGCGTGCGAGTCATTATATTGTAGGCAACTGCTCTGTATAACCCCTATGTACTTATAACTGCATCAGAATACCTAAATGGATATGAATATGAAATACTTGTGCATAATTGAACACATTGAACATCCAATGCAAAATGCCTTATAATCTGTGTAATCGTACATCAAAATAGAACCTCACTCATAAAATTTTTGTTTGTATATTCTATTCGCCCTTGGATTTCATAATAAATGTTTGTGCTTGATTTAACTTGGTTTGCCTTGGACAGGGAAGGACAAATGGTAAGTGGTAAGTGTCGCCGTGTTCCTTTATATAGCACGATGTACTGCCACACGAGTTAGGCCATTCATCATTGCTATAAAACTGATCCTAAGGCAAGACTAGAAAGATAACTTAATAGATGATGCAAAAAATCTATATAACGTGTTTGGATTTGTCGAGCGGGTGAGAAGCCTCCCCACCAGTGCATTCATGTACTGACCCACCAGATTGCTTGCAGGGTGCGGGAGAATCTCGTTCAGTGCAGATGCCTCCTGCGTGCGTGCTAAGGCATGGAGTTCACTCTGGAGCCTTGGAGCATTACGTTCGAAACTGAACCACATATACAAGACATAATATTGGAACATTGCCTATACATCATTCCACAAATGTAGCCACTTGGCACACTTTTACTATTTCAGAGAGAGAAACTTTAGCGACTTGTAATCTCGGCCTAGCACCACTTGTAACACTTGTTCAATATCAATAAAGAGTTTGCTTTACTTCTATACTTATGTTATTCAATGCTTCCGCTATTGACGACTCTATGAACTTGTTACTAATCGCCTGTGCGTTTATAATTCCGCTGCACTCGGATAATCTGTACGACTCTGTGGCTTAGATCTCTTACCGCATGTTCGGATCATGGCCTTGTACGGGCGCGGCTTACGCTCGTGCGGCATCACGCCCAGATGGGTCAAGCGATCATCCCGCGGGAGTGCTGGCGCGGTGATTTGCGCCTAGCGGGGATGGCCAATTGCATGTGAGAGATTGTGGCGTGACATAATGTTATCAGAGCATGACTTTACGCCTTTGAACTTTGTTTCGACTTTCTCAGTTTCGAAAGCTCGTTCGTGGGTTATGTGCATACGCTCTCTCTCAATGTCCTATCAGAATGTTCCAAACAATGAGTCTAAATAGTTTCAAAAAGTGCATGTGAATGATATAATTGCTTGTAAAAAATTATGATACGAAGGCCTTTGTGTCGACCTATGTTAGGCTTTATGGGAGTAGACTCGTGCTAGAATTTATAAGTTATGTACGAACCCAAATACCTATACATGATTACCCAGCTGGTTAGTTTGCGGAATAGAATATCGTTCGAACGGTTAGCTATGCACACAGCCTTTTGGCTAAGTTGTGTTGAGTATCGCGCGCCAAGACCCTTTTGGTGCAAGCTAGTTACAAATAAGATTGGGATATCGTTCAGATAAGAAATAAGTCAGACTTAGAATAGCAACCGATAGAAATATTATCATATTATCGCTTAGGCGAACATAGAGAATCGTGCTTAGATTTTGGAAAATAACTTGAACGATATTTTGTGTCGCAAGATACAAATCGAATATAATTTACTTGGATGACCATAAACAAAAATATATGTATAAGAGACTAAGATTTATCAGGTGATACCTAAGTATCGTGCAAATATTCTAAGGAACGACTTGGTGAATATACTAGTGATTGATGTGAACATGATTAAGAATTTAATTGGGTGACTCGATTATGAGTGGTGTATGGATTATTTAAAAATGTTCAATCGGATTTATAGATCTTATGTGATAGTCGAATTGAATGATTGGAGGAATGTCTTGAATAAATGATAAGGCTTATATCGAATTAGGATTCGTGGAAATGGAAATGGAAATCTCAGTTAAGAAAAACTTGGTGGATCATGCGAGCGATATCGGATTGAAACAAACGAATTGAACTTGAATACAATATCGCTCGAATCGAAGTTAGCCCAAGATTTAATATTATGGTTCGATAAAAGAGATAAGCGATAACAGATTTTACTTGGAGTTTGGAAGAACAATCTTGAATCTAGTTCAAAATGATAACTTTAAAATCAGTCACAACGAGAACGATTATCCTGCGGGAGCGCTGGCGTGGTAATTTCATATACGGTGGGGATGATCAAACTCACGGAAACATGTTTGGTGATGATTCTAAATGAACTCGATGAATAGAACGTATCAAAAATAGAATAGACTTGGGCTTGAATATTTAAAATCTAGTTATTTGAGGAATGCCAAAAGTAGACTATGAATTTATCAAACGGTAACATTAAAGTTGTATAATTTTGCTCGACGAATTATAATCATTGCATGAATGGACATGACTTGATGGATTTTATATATATCTTGAATAGAGCAAAAGTAAAATGATAAGGTGTCTCGATCGTGCTGAAGATATCCATATTGTTCGACATTTTTGTCTTGTGCGAGCGTAACTCTATGCTAGTGCATGCGTCACACCCGGATTAGGACATTTATCTAGCGGAAGCGTTGACATAATAATCTCACGTCCAACGAGGATGATCGAACTTGCGGAAGATCGGAGCATAAAAACTGATGGATCGTCTTAACTTTTGGGTCGACACAATAAGATGAATTTGGGAATGCAAGTGAATTATGAGTGTTTCGATGATAAGTTAGCCTAGAACTTGGAATAAATCATGCTTGATGGTTTCATGAACGGATACGTGAATCATGTTGGATAACTTGGAATTATAATTGAAAGGTTTAGAATTGAATCTTGGCTTGGTGGTCTAGACTTGGAATGGATATATGGATACTATCAAACATATTTTAAGGAGATAGACTATGCGAATTACTAGGCTTGTCCTACAACTTGGATATATAGTAGATTTTACTGAACAGACTCGACCCCTGTACAAACGAAAGTGTTAAGAGAGTAGGATAATTTATGCTCGATATTTAGAAATCTGAGTAAAACGAGCTTGGGTAGAATACCCCGTGCAAATGAACAATGGTTTGACCTTAGGAATTGGGACGAGCATCCTGCGACAAATTTGTACGATGAATCGTGTGCTTGAACTTGTACCTATTACCTTGTGAGCTGACTTAGTAATTAGGCAGACGACCTTGTGCCGAGTGAAAGAACCTGTGTGATCGAATTTAGCATATTGTTTGAATAAAGCTATAGAACTGGGGCAACAAGACTTAGAGTTAGACTTGGAATGGTAACGTGTGCTATATTTCACCCGAACAGATAGACGCTAATCGATTGATCAGATAGATCATGCTTAATGGTAGTGTAAAAGATTGATTTAAGTTGGAATAAAAATAACTTAGAATTTGATCGACCCTGCTGGAAATATTATCATGATTGGTAAAACGAGAACCCTTAATATTTTTCGCAAGTAGCTTGTCCGATTTCACTATCACTAAGTTTGTTTGAATGCATATGTTTGAGGGACGTCTTGAACGTGTGCACAATCCAAGACCCAGTGATATGTTAAACTCGAGTGCTAAGACTTTTCTATCGCTAAGTTGGTTGACATACATATATTTGAAGGACGCTTTGAATATGTGCACAATCCAGACTCACGATATGCGGATCTCGAATGCTAGTGCAAGTGAATATCCGAATAGACAAGTACAATGACTTGTATAAGTTTGCCTCAGCCATAGATCATCATTAACAAAGGATTATAACATACCCCATTTTAAGCGATATGTGTTTCGCGCTAAGACACAATAGAGACCGAGTCAGAACTTGGATTGAGTAATAAAGTCATTCAATAAGACCGACCCAACATACACGCGACACGGTATAAGGAACGAGTAGAAAATTGTGTTCGAACGGATCTAGTAGTACCGATTGCTATACTTAGAATTAATTCGATAATACGATAGAATGGCTTGTGCTCAGGAAGCCTCAAGGATGAGATTTTTTTTAGTGGTGTATAATATAACAACCTGTTCTGCTCAAGCGGACAGCCGATTCAAACGGCAAAAGTGCAACGACCCGACCTGCTTTGCTCAGCGAGAAGACTCGTTTGAGACAAAGGATTTCCCAACTTAGCCCTTCAGGAGTTCCGGCTTAGACTTTTAGAGGCTCGCTCGGAGTATCGCTCGACCGAGGCGAATCATCGCTAAGGTGGGTGGCTACAATAAATTTGTCTTTGCTTTGCCAGCACACTTAAAATATGGATGATAGATGTTAGTCTCTAGGTGAATCACCCCCTGCATGCTAATAAAGAATATAATGCACCTAGCTAAGGGAATAATCCCAACTTGTATTACTTGTGTTAGAACATGAAAATAAAACTTTGCTTATAAATAGACCCTCGCATACTACCTTTGCCTGGTGCAAGTAGACCCTGCTATGCTTCGAGTAGAACATTATATTCTTTGTAGTGCACTGTTCACTTGTTTACACTACACGTCCCTAGATCATGTCACTCGGTATATCCTTTTACGGTTTTACTCCTCGCTTTACCCTTAGGCCCGTGCCAAACGTAAATGCTTAATGTTTTCATAAAATGCATGCTTGCCTGCTTATATGTTAACTTGTACTCATTGCCTCATTCCAATATTTGCCACAATAAAACTTATTCCATAATCAAGTAACACTATCGCGTATCATACATTCATCTTGTTAGCCAGAAGACTATCAAATAGTCCTTCTGTTCAATATGAACCTGCAAGTATCCGGGACCATTGGGTCGCCAAGGCAGTCCCCGCACCAGGGGAATGCATCAGGTCAAGTTGAAAACTGAACGAGAATCATGTCAAGCAAATCAAGAATCACAGCTCGTAGAGCAATGCTTGTTCAGAATAAGAATCATGGATTATTATGTTAAGATGTAAATCTGGAAGACCAAGACTTGCATGTCACAGACAACTTGTGCATAAGGTTTCTGGTTTCCAAGGACGGTCGTCGAGGCGCTGGGACCGATCCTATTTGGACGGAATGAATCGTATGGTCGTTTGGTAATGGACGGAATATTATGTAGTGGGGCTCACCACCTGTGTTGCATATCGTTCTTGTCTTGAGACTATAACTTGTCCTTTATGGCTATGCTATCGACTCCTGTTCATATAGATAAGTCATCCTCACTTAGCGGTAATTCGCGTGCGAGTCATTGCATTATAGGAAACTGCTCTGTATAACACCCAGGTACTTTTAACTGTATCGGAATACCTAAATGGATATGAATATGAAACACTTGTGCATAATTGAACACATTAAACATCCAATGCAAAATGCCTTATAATCTATGTAATCGTGCATCAAAATAGAACCTCGCTCACAATAATTGTGGTTGCATATGCTATTCACCCCTGGATTTTATAATAAATGCTTGTGCTTAATTTAACTTGGTTTGCCTTGGACATGGAAGGACAAATGGTAAGTTGGTAAGTCTCGCCGTGTTCCTTTATATAGCACGACGTACTGCCACACGAGTTAGGCTATTCATCATTGCTATAAAACTGATCCTAAGACAAGACTAGAAAGATAACTTAATAAATGGTGCACGAAACCTATATAACGTGTTTGGATTTGTCGAGCAGACGAGAAGCCTCCTCACCAGTAAATTCATGTACTGATAACCCACCAGATTACTTGCAGGGTACGGGAGAACCTCGTTCAGTGCGGATGCCTCCTGCGTACGTGCTAAGACATGGAGTTCACTCTGGACTCTAGAGCCTTGGAGCGTTACGTCCGGAACTTAAGCACATATACAAGACATAATGTTAGAATATTGCATATACATCATTCCACAAATGTAGCCACTTGGCATACTTTTACTGTTTCAGAGATAGACTTGAGCGACTTGTAAGCTCGGCCTAGCGTCACTTGTAATACTTGTTCAATATCAATAAAGAGTTTGCTTTACTTCTATACTTGTGTTATTCAATGCTTTCACTATTGACGATTCTGTAAACATGTTACCAATCGCCTATGCGTTTATAATTCTGCTACACTCGAACAATCTGTGCGACTCTGTGACTTAGATCTTTTACCACCTGTTTGGATCATGGCCTTGCACGGGCACGGCTTACGCTCATGCTGCATCACGTCCAGATGGTCAAGCGATCGCCCCACGGGAGCACTGGTGCGGTGATTCGCGCCTAGCAGGGATGACCGATTGCCTACGGGAGATCGGGCATGACATACGATACTCTTTCGCACAGTTTGCAGGATGATTGCACTTAGAGCACCACGGTCGCTGATAGGGTCCTCGGTTGTCATTTGTATTCTGACGTTTGGAAGCACCAGACCCGCTTGCTGGCATGTGTCGATTATAGTTGTTCCCACGATCGCTCTGTATTACCCCTCAAAGATAAAATTTTGTAATCTCGATAGCCTCTTCATAGGCCTCCCTGTAGGTTGCATACTTTCGATTGAGCACATCATATTGTAGGTCTTCGTTCAGGCCCTCGATAAACCGTAATATTTTAGCTTCATCATTCGGTATCATGTAGCTGCCAAACTTGGCTTTCTTCAGGAACTCTGCTTTGTAGTCATCGACAAACATATTATCCTGTTTGAGTGCTACAAACTCCTTTTCTTTCTTGTGACAGACAGCTGGTGGGATAAATTGTGCGTTAAATGCCTGTTTGAAAGTCTCCCAAGCGATTTTGGATTCTTGGTTGGCACCGCAAAGTGCTTATCTCTTGGACTCCCACCAGTCTTCTTCTTTCAGGCGAAGCGGCACTGTCATACCCGTTTTCAGATTTGGTATTTCTTGAATTTTTGAGATTTAATATTTTTCTGATAATGTATTCCTACTGTATTTTTTATATTGGTTCCTGTCATTTTATTTATTATTTTATTTTTTCTGTTGTTGAGAGAGACTACCCGAGACCAGTAGAATATCCATTAGCATTGCCATAGACCCGGTTTAGGTTCCGCATGTAGAATGGACACTTGGTTCAGTTTATTTTAGGTGAACCCATGACTAAACCATCACCCACTCCTCTTGTTATATATATGAGTATTTTCTCTCTCCTCACTCATTTTCTCATTCCACTTACTTCCTTCTTCCTCCTCTCCTTCAAGTCCCCTCTAGCCAAACCCTAGCCCTAGGAAGAAGTTGCTGTGACTTGGACCGTGAGAGGTAGAGGCTCGGAGCCACCCAAGGCAAGTACATCTTGATCAATGGTGAAGCTTTAATTTTAGATTTTTTATATATGTGTTGTTTTAAAAGTGTTTGATGGAAAATGTTCTTCTTATGCCCCTCATCATTTTTAGTTCTTGGAGTTTTTGGTTTTGGTGGATAGATTTGAGTAGATCTACATTTTAAAGTTTATAATTTTTATGGGTTCCATGTATTTTTTTTGTAGTTTTGATCAATTAAAATATGGTATTTTTAGAAAAGTAGTTTTCCTAGGTGATAAAGCATTCAATTTCGAGAATTTTGGCTTTTGATTTAATTGATTTGGAGTTAAAATAAAATTTTTATGGAGAAAACAAGTTTTTTGGATTTTTGGAGCTTTTTCTTGGAGTTAGTGCTGTTTTGGGACGATGTAGTCTCATGCGTACCAGTTTTCTCTGCTGCTAGTGCGTACCATCTTTTCCTGCTGCTAATGCGTACCAGTTTTCCCTGCTGCTAATGCGATCTAGTTTTCTCTGCTGCTCATGCGTACCAGCTTTCCCTGCTGCTCATGCAGCCCAGCTTTCCCCACCGCTCATGCGTACCAGCTTTCCCTGCTGCTCATGTGGCTCAGTTTTTCCTGCTGCTCATGCGTACCAGCTTTCCATGCTGCTCATGCGGCCCAGTTTTCCCTGTTCTTTTTTTATGTACCCTTTTTATTTTCTTGGATTGTTTTTATTAAGTATTATATTGGAATATAGTTGGATGTTGTGTTCTTATATTTTAACACATGATTTTGATCCTCACGATACCGTTGAAATATTTGTGTGTCTTAACCTTTTGCATTTGGCATCGGGCAATCGAGTGTGAGTATTGTCCAATGTATCCTGTGTCGCGAATATAATAACTCATAAAAAGCTCGTACTCGTGACTCATCATTCTAGAGAGTTCTCAAGTGTCAACGACTCAAAAACTTAAAATAATTTATTAATGATTAAACAAGATAAGATTTACCTAGATCATTGGGAGGGAAGAATATTGCCCTACCGAAAAGCATGGAATCACCCTGCTAGGCAAGGGCTCCATAACTGACCAAGTTAATGCGTGTTGCGGCACATTACAAGATACGTTTATGTTATAAGACAAGTTTATGTTACAAGACAAGTTTACGTTTACAAGACAAGTTTATGTTTATAAGACAAGTTTATGATTCACATATTTAAATTTATACTTACAAGTTCAATTTTGTGTATGATCTAGTAACCAGTTATGTTATTGTGATGTTGAATGTATATTTAAATTTACCCAACAAGCGTACCCTTGGCCATCCGGGTTGACTGCAGCGCCGGTGACAACAATATTCTAAATAATACATTTCTAGTTATTAAGGCCTGTGATAACCCTAGTTAGTTAATTGTAGCAAGCAGTAGAGCTGTTTAGCCATGTAATGAGTGTTGTTACTTTCATTTATAGCTCTCTCTCTCTTTTAGTTTCATTTCTTTGACGCGTGGTTATAGTGCAAAGTCCTGCTCGGGTGAAGGGCTGCAACCCCGATCCTTATTTGATTTAAGGGTTGTGGTCCCAATCCAGAGTAGTTCCTTTGCCCTCTTATCGCTCTCGTCTTACTTTTATTTATAGCACTTGTTATCAGTTCTATCATTATATTTTTGAGACAAGTACATTGGTACCGTATAAGTCTTGATCCACATTTATTTTAATATGTATCTTTTTTGCTGATGTTGTGATATATTTTGTCTATCACCTTGAGCTCATTTGTGGTACTTGTTGCTTGGGGTTCTGACCCCACTGGCTTTGCATGGCCAGGTTACCCCAAAGAGAACCAGGATCCACTGCACTTCCAGTAAGATGGTTCGCATTCGTAGGACTGCGACCGAAGCTCGCGAGTGGATTTCCTTTCTCTACCCCTCGTAGTGTTATTTCTTTTTCTGGTGTGTAGCAAGGGGCTGAGTTAGCTCCTTTTTATTTTTGAGACTACGGTCAACATGATGTATATATTAGACCATGACTGGTATATTTAATCATGTATTATTTTACTCTGCTAGTGTGGGATTTTGTATTCACTAGATTCATAATCACATATGACATAAAATTTGGGACATATTTTTACTTTCATATATGGTATACTCTTATAATTGTGTTGATGGATTGAGATACTAGAATTTTTTGGCCTTATGACCGACGTCATAGCATGCTGGAGTACGCCCATTTATCTTTTTGACAGCCTTAACATATTGCGGCTTACTTTGATATTCTGTAAGGTGTGGTTGGCCACGTCGGTCCTCGTATTTATCCAGTATTCTGGAAGCGGGACATGACAAGATTTTAGTGGTGGCCTATATAGGTCTGTTTTTCAGACTTGTGGGGAGACTCTTCTCGTTAGAATCTCAATCATTTACTTATCTCTGATTGAACTCTACTTGCAACATGCACTTCCTGCTTTCTTTGAACTTTAAACTTGCTTGACATGATCGTTCCATTCCCGTCCCATTGTTAAAATCTTTGTGTCCTTATCCTTCAGGGACACTCAGCCTGCTCCTCCTTCAGAAGGTTCCGTTGCACCAATAACTCCAGCAGATCCAGTAGTAGGCCAGGACAAGATTCTGTTATAGAACCAAGGGCAAGCATTAGTATCTTTCCATCAGCCATCTCCGTAAGTCACGCATGCCCGACCAGCACAATCAGCTCCACCGGTCTTGCCAGAAAGGCCAGTTCAGCCAGCTCTACCGTTCATACCAGCCTAGCCAACCCAGACAATACCACCAGTTTTTTCAGTGCAACTAGGGCAAGCAGGCTTGCCGGCCATGTTAAAAATAATCCAATCCATGATGATGGTATAACAACAACAATAACTCCAACTTCAGCAACAAGTGTTCCAACTCTGCTAGCAGTTTCAGCAAGGTCAAGAACAGACCAACACTACTATTTGCCAGGGAGTTAGAGTAATACTCGATAATAGTGGGCATTATACTTACAACTTGGCAACCAATGTTAGTCACTTACGTCCAACCAAGTTCCTCAGCACAGAAGATGCAGTTTCAGCATATTTATGGCTCCAAGACTTTGGGGCCATCCTGGATGCAACAAAGACCCCAGAAGATGAGAAGGTAGTAGTCTTAAAGCTAAAACTGTCAAATCTTGCCCGAGATTGGTGGGCAACACAAGAAATGGTACTTCCAAAGCTCATTAACTGGAGGACGTTCAAGGAGCGCTTCCAGGAAAAGTATTTTTATACCACCATCAAGTTCCAGCTCCAGTAGCAGTTTATCAACCTCCGCCAGAACACAAGATCGGTCGACTAGTATACGCCCGAGTTTTTTCGACTCAGCCGATTCGCTCCCTATATGGTAGTTTTCTAGGAAGTTCGGGCAAAGAGATTTGAGCAAGGGTTATATCTTGAGCTTTAGCAGTTTACGGTAGACTATAATTATACTACCTATGATCCGATTCTTAGGGCAGCCAGGTCCAAAAAACTTGTCAGCTAGAGATTAGTAGCAAGGACCGGAGGCCAGAAGAGGTTGCACACATCCATGAGAGGTATCAGTGTTTAGTCATCACCTCCAGCACCAGCAGTCAGAACTCCTCGCTCGCCAGTACCTATAGCCTCCACAGTAACCTCAGTACAATCCACCAGGCACTCTGTGTCAGCAGGATGTAGCCACTGCAGCAAGCCAGGGCACACCAAGGATCAGTGTAGGAGGGCCAACTGTCTCAGATGTAGGGTATCTGACCACATGATTGGTTCATGTCCGCTTCTATACCCTGAGGCTTCTTTAGTCTGATAGTTACCAGCTCCACCTCGGGCAGCGATTGAAGGCTCGCGAGGACCAGTATTGGAAGTTCGACCACTAACCCAACGTTCTCTCCCGACGCAGACTCAGCAGTTCCAGCAGCAACGTTCGGTGTAGTATGCCTACGTCCAACAAGCCCAACCAGCAAGGCAGAACCAACAGCAAGTTAGAGCCACAACCCCTAGACGTTGGTCCGACGAATTATTTGGCAACCTAGAGAAGTTTTTAGCCGAAGGCGCTATAATTGTGGATAAGATTTCTAAGCGCTCTTTAGCTTGTCTTATTCTTAGGTTCTTGTCGAACAATATCGTATTCCGACACGTTCGAAATACGATAGTCATTTCGATCCTTTCGTTGAGCAAAAGGCGAATTCACCGCCCTGCTCTTTTGCCTTCGTAACTCGTGGTACGTGATGTCTATTATGTGTTCTGACTGCGAAGGTATGTCTTGGATTAGAGTCATGTCCTTGATAAGATTGTTGGTACTGACTTATCTCAAGGCTTGGCTTTTGTCCATTTTGTGAGTTAGCATAGGCAAGCGATGACGAGTTCCTATTTGACTGACTCAGCGGTATATATATCCATATGCCTCAATTTCCCTATGTGTTGCTTTGTGAATTTATTTATTAGTTACTTTTTTCAGCTATCCTTTCTATTTTTAGTTATTTGCTTAGTATAATCATTTGATTAGTGACTTATAATTTCTTGAGCTTTCTCATGTGTTCCAGCTCAACTAGCCTTAGTAAAATTTTGAGGATAAAATTTTTCTAAGGAGGGTAGAGATGTCACACCAGTTTTCAGATTTGGTATTTCTTAAAATTTTGAGATTTAAGATTTTTCTGATAATGTATTCCTGCTGTATTTCTCATGTTGCTTCCTGTCATTTTATTTATTGTTTTAATTTTCTTTTTGATAAGAGAGACTACCCGAGACCAGTAGAATATCCATTGGCATTGCCATAGATCCGATTTAGGATCCGCATGTAGAATGGATACTTGGTTTATTTTGGGTGAACCCATGATTAAACCATCTCCATCTCCTCTTATTATATATATGAGTATTTTCTCTCTCCTCACTCATTTTTTATTCCACTTGCTTCCTTCTTCCTTCTCTCCTTCATACCCCCTCTAGCCAAACCCTAGCCCTAGGAAGAAGTTTCTGTGACTTGGACCGTGAGAGGTAGAGGCTCAGAACCACCCAAGGCAAGTACATCTTGCTCAATGGTGAAGCTTTGATTTTAGATTTTTCTTATATGTGTTGGTTTAAAAATATTTTTGGTGGAAAATGTTCTACTTATGCTCCTCATCATTTTTAGTTCTTGGAGTTTTTGGTTTTGGTGGATAGATTTGAGTAGATCTACATTTTGAAGTTTAGGATTTTCATGGGTTCCATGTATTTTTTGTGGTTTTGATCTATTAAAATATAGTTTTTGAAAAAAAATAGTTTTTCTGGGTGATAGAGCATTCCATTTCGAGCAATTTGGCTTTTGGTTCACTTGATTTAGAGTTAAAATAAAATTTTATGGAGAAAACAAGTTTTTGGGTTTTTGGATCATTTTTCTTGGAGGTAGTTCTGTTTTGGGACGATGGAGTCTCATGTGTACCAGTTTTCCTGCTTCTCATGCGTACTAATTTTCTCTGCCGCTCATGCGTACTAGCTTTTCCTGCTGCTCATGCGGCCTAGTTTTCCCTGCTGCTCATGCTGCCCAGCTTTTCCTGGTGCTCATGCGTACTAGCTTTCCCTACTGCTCATGCGTACTAGCTTTCCTTGCTGATCATGTGGCCCAGTTTTCCCTGCTTCTCATGCGTACCAGCTTTTACTATTGCTCATGCATACCAGCTTTCCCTACTACTCATGTGGCCCAGTTTTTCCTACTACTCATGCTTACTAGTTTTTTCTACTGCTCATGCGGCCTAGTTTTCCCTGTTCTTTTTTTTATGCACCCTTTTCATTTTCTTGGATTATTTTTATTGAGTATTATATTAGAATATAGTTGGATGTTGTGTTCTTATATTTTAACACACAATTTTGATCCTCACGACATCGTGGAAATGTTTGTGTATATTAACCTTTTGTATTTCGCATCGGGCAATTGAGTGTGAGTATTGTCCAATGTATCGCGTGTCACGAATATAATAACTCATAAAAAGCTCATACTCGTGACTCGTTATTCTAGGGAGTTCTCAAGTGTCCATGACTCAAGAACTTAAAATAATTTAGTAATAATTAAATAAGATAAGATTTATCTAGATCATTGGGAGGAAATAATATTGCGCTACCGGCTATTCTGATCTCTAAAGGCCCCATGCAGCATGGAATCATCCTGTTAGACAAGGGCTCCAAGACTGACCAAGTTAACGCGTGCTACGCCACATTACAAGACAAGTTTATGTTATAAGACAAGTTTATATTTACAAGACAAGTTTATGTTTATAAGACAAGTTTATGATTCACAAGTTTAAGTTTATGCTTACAAGATCAATTCTGTGTATGATCTAGTAACCAGTTATGTTGTTGTGATATTGAATGTACATTTAAATTTATCCGACAAGTGTATCCTTGGCCATCCGGGTTGACTGGAGTGCTGGTGGCAGCAATCTTTTAAATATTGTATTTCTAGTAATTGAGGCCTATGATAACCCTAGCTAGTTAATTGTAGTAAGCCGTAGAGCTGTTCGGCCATGCAATGAATGTTGTTACTTTCATTTATAGATCTCTCTTCTAGTTTTGTTTCTTCGACGCGTGGTTAGAGTGCAAAGTCTTGCTCGGGTGAAGGGATGCAATCCCGGTCCTTGTTTGGTTTAAGGGTTGTGGTCTCGATCCAGAGTAGTTCCTATACCCTCTTGCCGTTCGTCGTCTTACTTTTATTTATAACACTTGTTATCAGTTCTATCATTACATTTTTGAGACAAGTATATTAGTACCGTACAAGTCTCGATCCGTATTGATTTTAATATCTCTTTTCTGCTGATGTTGTGATATATTTTGTCTATCACCTTGAGCTCCTTTGTGGTACTTGTTGCTTGGGATTCTGACTCTACTGGCTTTGCCTGGCCAGGTTATTCGAAGAGAACCAGGATCCACCGTACTTCTAGTAAGATGGTTCACACTCGTAGGACTGCAGCCGAAGCTCGCGAGTGGGTTTCCTTCCTCTACCTCTCGTAGTGTTATTTCTTTTTCTGGTGTGTAGCAAGGGGCTGAGTATGCTCCCTTTTAGTTTTGAGACTACGATCAACATGATGTATATATTATACCATGGCTGGTACATTTGATCATGTATTATTATACTCTGCTAGCGCAGTATTTTGTATTCACTAGATTCATGATCATATATGACATCAAATTTGGGACGCCTATTTACTTTCATATATGATATACTCTTGTACTTGTGTTGATGGATTGAGATACTAAGATTTGTCGACCTTAGGACTGACGTCATAGCATGCTAGAGTCCGCCCATATGCCTTCTTGACAACCTTAGCACATTACGGCTTACTTCGGTATTCTACAAGGTGTGGTTGGCGATGTCAGTCCTCGTATTTACCTAGTATTTTGGGAGCGGGGCGTGACATGCACCGCCGTACAGTCTACTCTTTTAGTGCCTTGAACATCCAACATACAGAAGATTCCTTCCAGGGTCTTCAGGAAGCCCATTACTTTCTCTGATTTTGCTTTGCCATTGAACTCAGTCGAATTACAACTTTTGAACTCAAAAAACTTGAATGCCGATATCTTCCTTGTAGGCTGTTTAGTTTTCTTTACCTCTCCTACCACTATTTCTTTAGCTGCAGCCACTGCATTTATCTCATGGTTGTCGGCCAGAGAAGTGACCAATTGAGTTAAGTTATCGACTTATTGCTGTTGTGCATTAAATTGTTCCTGAAACTGAGTCGTTAGTTGCACGTGAAGTTCACGATGATGTGCCTCAATCATTTTGTGATGAGCATCGCTCTGCTTCTTCTGTGTATATAACATTTTTATTATTTTCTCCATTGGGCCGGACGATAATGTCGCTTAGAGCTATCCTCTTTTGTCATCTGCAAAAGAAATAACTTCTATTAGCACTAATAAAATATTTATTGGCTTATTGTATGGAACATTATTTTATGCGACGCTATCGAAAAGCAAATTATCTGAAAAAATCTTTTAAAAAATTCCAATTTAAAAACCAATTTTTTTAAATTCGAGGAAAATTAACCGTGTTCTGATACCAACTTGTCACACCCCAGTTCCGCAGAACCGATGTCCTAGCATTCATTTTCGCAGAACCGTTCTTCAATGTTGGACATAATATCATACTAGTCTGGGGTTGCACTTGTACAAGGCAAGTACGTATACATGTGTCAAAACCTTTTATAAATATCTCAATAACACAACAGCAGAATATTGAACACATATTGTGTAGGAAGAAAAATATTTCTTTCATTGATTCATTGCAACAAAGTACAATTTTTTCAGCACTGAAATAAAAATGCCTGAATGGCTTACACAGGTTTGCATAAAATAAAAGACTGATAGGCTGACATGAAGTAACGTTCTTATCCCATATATTATGCCCCTTTATTATATTCTTGAAATTAGGAACATCAAATGTAAATCTTGAATACTTTGAAAATAGGAAGAAGCTTTGAAAAGAAATGCAGTAAAATCTTTATCTCCCTTGAGCTCTCGTGATACCTCAATCACTTGGGTTGCCCACAGAGGCGTAGATCAGTACTTAACATGTACTTGTGAGTAGAACTATTCCACTCACCTAAACCAACACTTCTGAATTAATTGACAAGTAGTTTAATAGGCAACATTTAAAGCAGTTAAATATGCAACCGTTAAAGCAGTGAAACATGTAATTCATTGGACATATGTAATCTTGCCACGACCAATGGACATTCCTATATCATTTACAGCATAGTACTTAACGCCCCAGCACAAGACATCGTTAGCATAAAATCTCTCTCTTAGGGTCATTTGTGTTGTTTTATGTAAGACCCCTCATTTTTGAATAGGGTTAATTTGGTAATTTTAATATATTTTATTTATTTTCTTTGATTTAATAGTTAAAGAATTAAATTATAAAATCCTTTTATATGTAAATGATACTTTTCCATGGTTTGGATATTTTGAGCAATGCACGACCTTTTCCCTTCCAACCAAATTTACATTATTGACCTTGACTGTACCTAGTGCATTTGGAACATAGGTTTTGCATTAATTTGATCTCTCCCATGTTCCAAAAATATTGACAAACATCACGCACCATTGACATTGCAAAATTACCTTCAATTGTCTAGTTGAACCCAATCGAGCCCAAACACCCAACTCAGACTCTTAAACTAACTCCTATAAGGCATGTACACTACCCCCACACATTTTTCCTAGTCCAAAATATATCCCACATATAAAATATATCCGCAAAATCTGAACAAATCAATTAAATGGTCCATAAATGTAATATTTTTAAATTAGGAAAGACCCCTGTGCAATCTTGTTGCATATCAATTTAAATATAAAATAAATCTTTTAAAATCTAGTTTAAAGATTATAGAGCATCCCCACACCCTATTTTAGCCTCTTTAAATCATATCCAAAGATGGAAACACTAGAACAAATCATAACCACCAACCTACATATCTTTATACATATATAAACATATCTAATAGGAGGTCCGACCCTATTTTCTCCCCTCCCTCATGCATCCCTCCTTCCCATAAATTTTATAGCAGCTCTCCCTCTTCTTCTCTCCTTATCCATCATCCCCAAGCCTCCACACAAACCAAGGAGGCCGACCAAACCCCCTAGAAGTGATCGGCCACCCCTTTGAAGCTGACAAGTATTGCTTATTGCAATAGCAGTTTTGGCCCTTCACAGCCTCCAAAAACCCTTCCAAACTCAATATTTATCTTCTACTTGAAGCCCCCAAGAACCTCCACAAGTTTTGCGGAGTTTGGAGTCCTTTTCGCACTCTAAAAGGTCTGTGTCGCAAGAAGAAGCTCCGCCATAATCATGAACAAGTAAGTTTTGTAAGTTCTTTTAAATATTTATTTTTTCCACGTGAAAACCCTTGTGTGAACCCAAATATATGATTAGATGTAATGATAAAATCCCATGTATGATAAACCCTAACTTTTACATAAGAACTACTCTTTAATGACACGGGAACCAATACATGGTAATGTGTAAACCCTAATAACCTAGTTTTGATAGATGTGCTATTTTATTATTTGAATATGAATTTCCAGAAATTAATTAATAATTTTTAGAATATTAATTATTATATTTTATATGTTAAATGAATCTTTAATGTAAGTTGGCAATCTTGCATGCACAAACTAGTTGCCGAAGTAGCTAGAACACCTAGTTGACGCGCAACGAAACTTTGTGCATGCAATGACGCTTATTTCGTTATTTTTCACTAAATAACTAAAAATTCCAGAATTTAAATTATTTTAATTCAGTATTAATTGGTATCGACATGCGTGTTGGATCGACCATATGCATGCTCGAAGTAAAGGTTAGGTTGTTGCAAGTTTTAGGATATCGTAGCCGATCTGCATACGTATAGGAATACTCGTATAAGAACTTATATAATTGTCTAAAATTACGTATGATAACATGATGTACGAGACCCTCACAATGTAAGAAACATTAGCATGGTACGTATTTATTGGCACGCTATCCTATGCCATATGACTGCTTGATTGTTGGCACAAACATCGCAATACTTGGCGGCATTGTGAAATAAGCATGTTATTTTATATTAATTAGATTATATTTTGAGTATTGATTATAACATGTTATAATAGGACACCTTGGATTCGTGGCACCTTCGGTTGAGGACACCAGGCAGACAATACCGCAACAGCAGGCAAAATGCAGGTGTACCTTGCCTTTGTTATAGTATTTGTGCTCTTTGCAATTATTAGCTTCTGATTTATTTCTATTGCTTTGTATGTACTTATTGTGACCTAGGACCGTTACGATACTTAGCATCCGAGTCGTATTCGGGTGCCGACTTCCGTATGCAGAATCGAGTATCGTTAGATTGCATTATCATCGTATCACCTTATAAGTACAACCCTTGCACTACATACCCTAGGATACTATACACGACTTTCATTTACAGAGGCCCCACTTGAGACATTCAAGGATTCAGGCTTCTATGTTAGGAAAGGACTCATAATATGTGATTAGTTGACTTGATTGAATCATCTTTCTTGACTCGAGACTTATTTAGTACTTGTCTTGCGTGTTATGGACATGAGACGCAAGATACATGGGCATCAAAGAGAATCTACCATACCGTTGGGTTACCACACAATAAGTGCTACCGTTGCTTGCGCTTTGGGCCCTATAGTGCTGCAGGTACCTTGACAGGACCTGTACGTACCTACTACTACTACTACTACTACTACTACTACTACTACTACTACTACATGATAATGTCGTATCTATGAGACCTATAGCCCCCGGTGGTTTAGCGGACGAGTACATTCTCAGATGCATTCACTTAGTTGGATATGATAGATACCCCTGTGTACACTGATTATTATTTACTGTTATATTGGCTTGACTATTTATTGTACCTTTTTATGTCCCCTGAGGACCTGGATCTAGATTATATCCCCAAGTATAGATAATGAGAGCTACCTCGATGTTTATGGGATATGAAATAATGTTGGAGCAGTACTTGCACCAGAGGATGAGGTTGTGCCGGAGGACTTCTCTTGAGCACTAAGTTATTTCTCTATTTATTCATGCTTATTATTCTTAGACATTTGGACTTGTCTTAGTGACTACTGGACATATGTACTTGGTTTTATTTCTTTTTTTTATTATTTAAACGACGGATTGTTCCCTGCGATATTTCTTATACTGCACTTGTTGATGGGTAATTTTATTTTTATTATTCTTGTGACTGGACTATCCCTTGTGTTGTGATTCTTATTATGGATGAGATTAGATATATAAACTGTGACAAGTGTTGTAGACCTTTATATGTGTATATTACAGCTTAAGTGCACTCTAACGGGTCCATTAAATTGGATTTACCTTTTGGAGTTGTGTTGCTAGCCATTGCCACGTGGCTAGTCCCTTAGTATTTTGGGACTGTGGCATGACATAATTTTTATGGTAGCCCATACAGGTATACGGATATATTGCTTAAATTTTAATTATGGAACCGAGCAAGCCTGCAAATAGGATATGATAAACTTCTAGGATCTCATCCATATGTTTTCACGTTCTTGACCTCCAAATCGAATTCGAATTCGAATCAATTTCTTGACTTGCATCATGCCTTGATTCATCTATTTGCCCCTACTCTGATCCCGACAGAAGCAACGAAGGTGGATAAATTCTTTGATGGACTGAGATTTGAGTTACAGAGATTGATTGGCTCAGTTGCAGTCACTTCTTATACGGACGTCCTTGCAGCGGCTCGATGCATGAAACTCGTTAACATAAGAGAGTCTAGCCAATAATGGCCGCACATACTAGCACCAGCCCGAGCACCACATAGAGAAGCTGCAAAAAGACCTCACATGCACCAGCCACCCAGAGCAGGCCCTCAGACACTGCCTACATGCCAATATTATGGCAAAAAAGGCCATCATGGAAGCGAGTGCAGACAAAAGTTGGGACTATGCTTGATTTGCGGATCGGGACAACACTCGATATAGGACTGTATAAAATAGTGGACAGGAGAACCGATGATTCATCAACCAGAATTACCAGCACTAGCACCGAGACTCCCTACTTTTCATTATTGTGGCAAGGTAGGCCATCTTGCCAAGGAATGTCGACGCAGATTTGGTTTGTGTTTGCTTTGCGGTTCAGACCAGCATTCAGCCAGAGATTGTACGAAGCATTGAGGTTGAGTACTGATGGTACATCGACAGGCTTTACCAGCACCGAGACCAGCCTAACAGCTACTTAGACTAGATTATCCAACACCAGGAGCACCACAGACGAGAGTTGGAGAAGTCAGACGACCAACTCCAAGAGGGTATCAGCAAGTTGGGATACTGGATACTAGTGAGAAGATATTGCAGGGTCAGACGATCAGACTGGTTCGGGTATCTAGGAAACATTATTCTCTAGACGAATCCACTTGGGAGAAAGAGGATATCATACGACAACATTACCCTCACTTATTCGAGGATGCATGTATGACCGTAGAACTGCCTTTAATTATTTTCTTATTAGATTCCTAGAGTAGCTTTATTCTTAATTGTGAGGACACAATTCTTTTAAGGTGAATAGATCGTAAGACCCCTCAGTTTTTAATATGGTTAATTTGGTAATTAATTTTTTTTGATTTAATAGTTAAAGAATTAAATTATAAAATTATTTTATATATAAATGATACTTTGTCATAGTTTGGATATTTTTAGCAATGTACGACATTTTTCCTTCCAACCAAAATCACATTATTGATCTTGAATGTACTTAGTGCATTTGGAACATGGGTGTTGCATTAATTTGATATCCTCCATGCTCCAAAAATATTGACAAACATCGTGCACCATTGACATTGCAAAATTATCTTCAATTGTCTAGTTGAACCCAATCGAGCCCAAACACCCTACTCGGGCTCTCAAACAAATTCTTATAAGGCATGTACAATATCCCCACACCTTTTTCCTAATTTACAACATATCCCACATATAAAATATATTCGTAAAATTTGAACAAATCAACTAAATGGTCCATAAATAAAATATTTTGAAATTAGGAAAGACCCATATGCAATTTTGTTGTATATCAATTTAAATATGAAACAAAATTTTTAAAATCTAATTTAAAGATTCTGGAGCATCCCCTCACCCTATTTTATCCTCTTTAAATCATATCCAAAGGTGGAAACACTAGAACAAATCCTAACCACCAACCTACATATCTTTATACATATATAAACATATCTAATAGGAGGGCCGACCCTATTTTCTCCCCTCCCTCACGTATTCCTCCTTACCATGAATTTTACATTAGCTTCCCCTCTTCTTCTCTCCCTCTCCATCATCCCGAATCCTCCACACAAACCAAGGAGGCCGACCAAACCCCCTAGAAGTGATCGGCCATCCCTTTAAAGCCGACAGGTGCTGCTAGTTATAGCAGTAGTTTTGGCCCTTCACAGCCTCCCAAAACCCTTCCAAACTCAATATTTACCTTCTATTTGAAGCCCCCAAGAGCCCCCTCATGTTTCGTGGAGTTTAGAGTCCGTTTGGCGCTCTAAAAGGTCTGTGTCACAAGAAGAACCCTGCCATAATCACTAACAAGTAAGTTTTGTAAGTTCTTTAAATATTTATTTTTTCTATGTGAAAACCATTGTATGAATCCAAATATATGATTAGATGGCAATGAGAAAATCCCATGTATGATAAACCCTAATTTTTACATAAAAACTACTCTTTGATGACACGGGAACTAATACATGGCAATGTGTAAACCCTAATAACCTAGTTTTGATAGATGTTGCTATTTTATTATTTGAATATAAATTTCCAGAAATTAACTAATAATTTTTAGAATATTAATTATTATATTTTATATGTTAAATGAATCTTTCATGAAAGTTGGCAACCTTGCATACACAAACTAGTTGTCAAAGTAGATAGAACAACTAGTTGATGTGTAACGGAACTTTGTGCATGCAACGACAAATATTTCGGTATTTTTCACAAAATAACTAATAATTTCAGAATTTAAATTATTTTATTTCAGTATTAATTGGTGTCAACATGTGTGTTGGATCGACAATATGCATGCTCGAAGTAAAGTTTAGCGTTGTTGCAAGTTTTGGGATATCGTAGTCTATCTGCATACGTATAGGAATACTCGTATCAGAACTTATATAATTGTATAAATGTACTTATGATAACACGATGTACGAGACCCTCACAACGTAAGAGACATTAGCACGGTACATGTTTATTGGCATGCTATTCTACGCCATGTGACTGCTTGATTGTTGGCACAAACGTCGCAATACTAGGCGGCATTGTGCAACGAGCATGTTCTTTTATATTAATTAGATTAGATTGTGAGTATTGATTAGAACATGTTAGGATACCTTGGATTCGTGGCACCTTTGGTTGAGGACACCAGGCAGACAGTATCGCAGCAGTAGGCAGTAGGCAGCAGGCAGCAGGCAAGTGTACCTTGCCTTTATTTCAGTATTTGTGCTCTTTGCTATTATTAGCTTCTGATTTATTTCTATTGCTTTGTATGTACTTATTATGACCTAGGACCATTACGATACTTAGCGTGCGAGTCATATTCGGGTGCCGACTTCCGTACGCAGAATCAGGTATCGTTAGATTGCATTGTCATCGTATCACCTTATAAGTGCAACCCTTGCACTACATACCCTAGGATACTATACACGACTTGCATGTACAAAGGCCTCACTTGAGATATTCGAGGATTTTGACTTCTGTGTTAGGACAAGACTCATGATATGTGATTAGTTGACTTGAATGAATCCTCTTTCTTAACTCGAGACATAGTTAGTACTTGTCTTAGATGTTATGGACATGAGACGAGAGATACATAGGGGTCGGGGAGAATCTACCATACCGTTGGGCTACTAAATAATACATGCTACCGTTGCTTGCGCTTTGGGCCCTATTGTGTTGCAGGTACCTTGACAGGACCTGTACGTACTACTACTACTACTACTACTACTACTACTACTACTAATACTACTATATGCTACTGTCGTGTCTTTGGGACCTATTGGCCCCGGTGTTTTAGTGGACGAGTACGTCCTCAGATGCATTCACTTAGTTGGATATGATAGATATCCCAGAGCACACTGATTATTATTTACTTTTATATTGACTTGAGTGTTTATTATACCATGGTATGTCCCCTGAGGACCTGGATCATGATTATGTCCCCAGGTATAGACTAGGAGAGCTACCCCGAGGTTTACGGAACATGAGCTGACGTTGGAACAGTACTTGCACCAGAGGACGAGGTTATGCTGAGGACTTCTCTTGAGCACTAAGTTATTTCTCTATTTATTCATGCTTATTGTTCTTAGACATTTGGACTTGGCTTAGTGACTACTGGACAAATATACTTGGTTTTATTTCTTTTTTTATTATTTTGACGACGGGTTGTTCCCCGCGACATTTCTTATACTGCACTTGTTGACGGATAGTTTTATTTTTATTATTCTTGTGACTGGAATATTTCTTGTGTTGTGATTCTTATTATATATGAGATTAGATATATAAACTATGACCAATGTTTTGGACCTTTGTATGTATATATTACAACTTAAGTGCACTCTAACAGGTCCATCAAATTGGGTCTGCCTATTGGAGTTGTGCTGATAGCCATTGTCATGTGGCTAGTCCCTTGGTATTTTGGTACTGGAGAGTGACATAGTTTTTATGGTGGCCCATGCAGGTCTACGAATATATTTTTTCGATTTTAATTATGGAACCAAGCAAGCCTATAAATAGGATAGGATGAACTTCTAGGATCACATCCACATGTTGACACGTTCTTGACCTCCAAATCAAATTTGAATTTGAATCAATTCTTTGACTTGCATCATGCCTTGTTTCATCTGTTCACCCCTACTCTGATCCTAACAGAAGAAGAAAAGACGAAAAAATTCTTTGACGGACTGAGCTCTGAGTTACAGAGATTGATTGGCTTAGTTGTACATACTTCTTATACGAACGTCCTTGCATCATCTTGATGCATGTAATGCGTCAATAAGAGAGAGTCCAGCCAAAAATGGTCATACACACTAGCACCAGCCCGAGCACCACATGGAGGAGCTACAAAGAGACCTCACATGCACCAGCCACCCAGAGCAGCCCCTCAGTCACAACCTACATGCCAATATTGTGGCAAGTAAGGCCATCATACGAGAGAGTACAGACAAAAGTTGGGACTATGCTTGATTTGCGGATCGGGACATCACTCAACACGGGACTATATGGAACAACGGATAGGAGCGCTGATGATTCATCGACTGGACTTACCAGCACAAAGACTCCCTACTTGTGATTATTATGGCAAGGTAGGCTATCTAGCTAAGGAATGTCGACACAGATTAGGATTGTGTTTGCTTTACGGTTCAGACCAGCATTCAGCCAGAGATTATTCGGAGCATCGAGGAAGAGCACTGATGGTACACCGATAGGCTTTACAACATCGAGACCAGCCCATCATCTACTTAGGCTAGCTTATCTATTACTAGGAGCACCACAAACGAGAGTTGGAGGATTCAGACTACCAGTTCCAGGAGGGTATCTGCCAGTTGGGATACTGGATACTAGTGAGAAGATATTATGGGGTCAGATAATCAGACTGGTTCAGGTATCTTGGAAGCATCATTCTCCAGGCTAATCCACTTGGGAGCGAGAGGATATCATACGACAACATTACCCTCACTTAGTCTAGGATGCATGTATGACCGTAGAATTGCCTTTAGTTATCATGTCTTATTAGATTCCTAGAGTAGCTTTATTCTTAATTGCGAGAACATAATTCTTTTAAAGTGGGTAGATTGTAAGATCCCTCATTTTTGAATAGGGTTAATTTGGTAATTTATAATATATTTTATTTATTTTCTTTTATTTAATAGTTAAAGAATTAAATTATAAAATTATTTTATATATAAATGACACTTTACCATGGTTTAGATATTTTGAGCAATGCACAACATTTTCTCTTCCAACCAAATTCACATTATTGACAATGACTGTACCTAGTGCATTTGGAACATGGGTGTTGCATTGATTTGATCTCCTCCATACTTCAAAAATATTGACAAACATCTTGCACCATTGGTATTGTTAAATTACCTTCAATTGGCTAGTTGAACCCAATCGAGCCCAAACACCCTACTCCGGCTCTCAAACCATTTTACATAAGGCATGTACACTACCCCCATACCTTTTTCCAACTCCACAATATATTCCACATATAAAATATATCCGCAAAATCTGAATAAATCAATTAAATGGTCCTTAAATGCAATATTTCCAAATTAGGAAAGACCCCTATGCAACCTTATTGCATAAATCTGAAACAAATATTTTAAAATCTAATTTAAATATTCTTGACCATCCTCTCATCCTACTTTAACCTCTTTAAATCCTATCCAAAGGTGAAAATACTAGAACAAATCCTAACCACCAACCTATATATCTTTATACATATATAAACATATCTAATAGGAGGGCCGACCCTATTTTCTCCCCTTTCTCATATATTACTCCATCCCACGAATTTTACAGTAGCTTCCCCTCTTCTTCTCTCCCTCTCCATCATCCCCAATCCTCCACACAAACCAAGGAGGCCGACTAAACCCCTAGAAATGATCGACCATCCCTTTGAAGTCGACAAGTGCTGCTGGTTACATCAGCATTTTTGGCCCTTCATAGGCTCCCAAAACCCTTCCATACTCCCCAATAGCCCTCTCATATTTCGTAGAGTTTGGAGTCCGTTTGGCGCTCCAAAAGGTCTGTGTCGCAAGAAGAACCCTGCCGTAATCACGAACAAGTAAGTTTTGTAAGTTCTTTTAAATATTTATTTTTCCTATGTGAAAACCCTTGTATGAACCCAAAAATATAATTAGATGACAGTGAGAAAATACCATGTATGAGAAACCCTAAATTTTTACATAAAAATTACTCTTTGATGACACGGGAACCAATACATGAAAATGTGTAAACCCTAAAAACCTAGTGTTGATAGATGTTGCCATTTTATTATTTGAATATAAATTCCCAAAATTAATTAATAATTTCTAGAATATTAATTATTATATTTTATATGTTAAATTAATCTTTCTTGCAAGTTGGTAACCTTGCATGCACAAACTAGTTGCCAAAGTAGCTAGAATACCTAGTTGACGCGCAACAGAACTTTGTGCATGCAACGACGCTTGTTTCGGTATTTTTCACTAAATAACTAATAATTTCAGAATTTAAATTATTTTAATTTAGTATTTTTTTGGTGTCGACATGCGTGTTGGATCGACCATATACATGCTCGAAGTAAAGGTTAGCATTGTTGCAAGTTTTGGATATCGTAGCCTATCTACATACATATAGGAATACTCTATCATAAATTATATAATTGCCTAAACGTACGTATAATAACACGATGTACGAGACCCTCACAATGTAAGAGACATTATTATGATACGTGTTTATTGGCATGCTATCCTACGCCATGTGACTGCTTGATTGTTGGTACAAACGTCGCAATACTAGGCAGCGTTGTGCAAGGAGCATGTTCTTTTATATTAATTAGATTATATTTTGAGTATTGATTAGAACATGTTATAATAGGACACCTTGGATTCACGGCACCTTCAGTTAAGGACACTAGGCAGACAGTACCGCAGCAGGAGGCAAGTGTACATTGCCTTTGTTATAGTATTTGTGCTCTTTGCTATTATTAGCTTCTGATTTATTTTTATTGCTTTGTATGTATTTATTGTGACCTAGGACCATTACGATACTTAGCTTCTTAGTCATATTCGGGTGCTGACTTTCGTACGTGAAATCGAATATCGTTATATTACATTGTCATCGTATCACCTTATAAGTACAACCCTTGCACTACATACCCTAGGATATTGTACATGACTTTCATGTACAAAGGCCTCACTTGAGACATTCGAGGATTTCGGCTTTTGTGTTAGGACATGACTCGTGATATGTGATTAGTTGACTTGATTGAATCATCTTTCTTGACTCGAGATATAGTTAGTACTTATCTTGCATTTTATGGATATGAGATACGAGATACATGGGGGTTGTAGTGTCCTGCTCCTAGCCATGCATAATATAATGATTGTGGATCAATTGACTCAGTCAAAATTAAGTATGGGAAAACTTTACAGCAAAATCGATCATGGAAAATGCAATGAACCTTTCCAATTGATGGATCGATTTCTGTTGGAATAAGTCCAATAGCTTTCGTTGGATTTATGGTTGCCTTTGTTGGATTTTTGTTGCTTGGTTTTGATGAATGTATTTTCGTGATTGATTTTCTATGATTGATTATTTAGCCCATTTTCATAGATTGCATGCATTCATTCTAGAGAGCTCTGAGAGAAATAAAGACGGTAATCTAATCAAATGTTGGTTCAAATATAGATAGAAGCGTGACCGGAGCCTGAGTGAACAAGCGTCTTTTATCTCTCGACATTCTCTATTTGGGGAGCGGTTCTATCCCTTCTTCTCAACTCCTTCATGCCAATAATCAATAATATTCTCTTGTAACCTAGCTATGTCCAATGATCGATAAAGCCACTAATGCCATTAGTTTCATACCACTATTATAAGTTAATATGATTATATTGATAAGAGGAAAGTTTAATTATGTTATACAGGGAAGGATATAATCATTGTGTCATAGTTTGTGTCATGATTTAGCGGTAAATTAGAGTCTACGGACTACCAATCGAATCAAATAAATAAGTATGTTGAAATAAGAATAGGAAATATGCATTGTTGCTCTAAATGTTTCAATACCTTACACTGCTATTTATGCTTATCATATAGTCATAGATGTATTTTATGGTCATGGACAACTTGTGCACAAGGTAGTAAATTTCCTCGAACGTGACCTGGGGCAATGGGGATCGTTCGGCCTGGAGGAAATAGTAACGCTTTGGTAGCATCGGGTATACGCAAGACATTCATTGTGGCTTGCTACCTGCTTTGAATGGCACATCACACGCCCATCGAAGTCCTATATGGCATGTCCATCGTGGTGCTACACCTCAAATGACCCATTGAGAATGAGTTGCATACTAGTGGTGTCTTATTCAGGGATTGTAAGAACAATCCTATAAATTATACGGTAACGGCCATTGGCCGGGATAAGGATTCCATATATATAAAGCTTATATATATTTTACTACATGAACTGTTTCTTATAAAATATTTTCTATTGTAATATTGCATTTATAATGTTGCCTATTTAACTCCTGCCTTAATTAAGAAGTATTGGCTTAGATGAGTGGGCCAGTTCTGCTCACTAATACAAGTTAAGTACTGACTCACGTCTCTGTGGGAAAACCAGGTGACCGAGATACCATGGACGCTCAAGGGAATTAAAGCTTTTGTTGCAGTCTTTTCAAGCTTCTTCCTATTTCTAAAGTATTTTAAAGATTTCTAGTTGTTGCTTTTAAGTTTCCAAGAAGTAATTAAGGGGCATAATGTATAGGATAAGAAAATTATTTCATGTCAGCCTATCAGTCCTTCTTTTATGTAAAGCTATGTAAGCCGTTCAGGCATTTCCATTTCGGTGCTGAGAAAATTATACTTTGTTGTAATGAATCAATAAAAGAATTATTTTTTTCCTATAAAAATGTGTATTTTATAATATGCTACCGTGTTATGGAAATATTTACAAAAGATATTTGACATAATTTGCAGTTCTTGTCGTATACAAGTGCAACCCCAGACTTGTACGATATTACGCCCAGTGAGGTCGATCGGTTCTACGGAACCGAACGCGAGAACGAATCTGTTCTGCGGAACCGGGGCATGACAGGGGTCGGAGAGAATCTACCATACCATTGGGCTGCCATACAATACGTGCTACCATTGCTTACGCTTCCGGCCCTATAGTTATGCAGGTATCTTGACAGGACCTGTACGTATCAACTACTACTACTACTACTACTACTACTACTACTACTACTACTACTACTACTACTACTACTACTACTACTACTACTACTACTATGTGCTACTGTCGTGTCTATGATACCTACAGGCCCTGGTGGTTTAGCGGACGAGTACGTTCTTATATGCATTCACTTAGTTGGAAATGATAGATACCCCTGAGCACACTGATTATTATTTACTATTATATTGGCTTGAGTGTTTATTGTACCTTGTTATGTCCCTTGAGGACCTGGATCCAGATTATGTCCCCAGGTATAGACGAGGAGAGCTACCCCGAGGTTTATGGGACAAGAGATGACGTTGGAGCAGTACTTGCACCAGAGGACAAGGTTGTGCCGGAGGACTTCTCTTGAGCACTCAGTTATTTCTATATTTATTTATGCTTATTGTTCTTAGACATTTGGACTTAGCTTAGTGACTACTGCACATATATACTTGGTTTAATTTCTTTTTTCATTATTTTGACGATGGATTGTTTCCCGCGATATTTCTTATACTGCACTTGTTGATGGATAGTTTTATTTTTATTATTCTTGTGACTGGATTATTCCTTGGGTTATGATTCTTATTGTGGATGATATTAGATATATAAACTGTGACAAGTGTTATAGATCTTTATATGTATATATTACAGCTTAAGTACACTATAACGGGTCCATTAAATTGGGTTTGCCTATTGGAGTTGTGTGCTGTGAGCCATTGCCACGTGGCTAGTCCCTTGATATTTTGGGACTAGGGCATGATATTTCACCATATTTAACTTTTACCATGGTTTGCAGTGCACCTTCTTAGGAAGGTAGCTAGCCTCCATTGAGAATCCTGTAATATCTCTTGCCTGTAAGCATGTCCGAATGTCTTCCCCTAAGTCGAAGCAGTCCCCGGTGCCCCGGGTCCTGATCGAGGAAACTTACTACCTTGTGCACAAGTTGTCCATGACCATGCGAATACATAAATGAAAAAGTTATAAACACATTGCATGGTAAAGTAATAAAATATTCACAGCTGATATTATTCTCAATTAGGACTTCTTAGTCTATACTTTTCTCACTTAGGTACTTATACAGTCCATACTTACTTCATTTGTTTATTTTCTTTATGGGGACTTAAACAGTCCATACATTTCTTTCTTATTGATTATTTACAGCATAACATACTTTTGATAGTTATGAAGGTATCTCTACTTGCGTCGCATCAGATGCAACAGTGGTATTAAACTTGTGACATTAGTGGCTTTATCGATCATTGGACTTAGCTAGGTTATAAGAGAACTTTATAATTATTGGCATGAAGGAGTAAAGAAGAAGGGACAGATTCGCTCACCAAATAGAGAATGTTGAGAGAAGGAGAACGCTTGTACGATCAGGCTCCGGTCACGCATCTACCTGTATTGGCACCAATATTTGGTCAGACTACCATATTTATCTTTTTTTCTCTCAGAGTTATCTAGAATGAATGCATGCAATCAATAAAAAGGAGTATGACAATCAATCATCAAAAATCAATCACAAAAACATATTATCAAAATCAAGCAGTAAAAATCCTACCAAAAAGCCAATAAAAATTATTGGACTCATTTAAACCAAAATCGATCCATTAATTGGAAAGGTTCACCGCATTCGTCCATGATCAATTATGTCGAAAGGTTTTCCCAATACTTATTTTCGATTGAGTCAATCGAGCCACAAGCCTTATATAGTGATCCACTATGAGCGGGGAACTACAAAGTATAGATTTTTTTAGTATTATATTTATAATAAGCAATACAGGGTGACCTTCAGTAAAAGCAAGTAGAAGATAGAAGGTATTCCCGACTATGTGCATAATGAGTTGAACGACCGAGGGTAGTCCTGTCTTGTTCGAGAAGATTGTGTGACCTATACAATGTCTAAGATTAATGAGCAAATCGTACAACTCCAACCCAAAGTTAAGATTTTAGAGGGCGACCTTCAGGAGGCTCATCGAAAAAGGGATTCCGTCTGTCCACAGTCTAGTAAGGTAGCTCAGTCTTTTGTTGCCCTAGAGGATACTTTAAAGAAACTAGAGGATAAATACTAGGCCTATGCCCACCTTGAGGATCCTGCAGCTATAGCTCAAGAAGCCGAACATAGAGTTAGAGCGAGGATAGATGCTTCCATCGCCCGACTTCGAGGGCGGATAGAAGAATTATGTTCTGATGCCTAGCCCTTAGCTATTTTATTTTGTTTTTCTTTCACTCTTTGCCCTACTAGATTTTTGATTGAGACGTTAGTAAGTCCTCAAATGTAGTTTGCTCTTGATTTCTTTTGAAAGAAATAAAAGCTTTTTTTGTTGCAATTTATGTGTGGACTTTGGGTACTCATAATAGAGGTAATATAGAAGTAATATTGTACCATAGTTGCTAAGGACATCCCACTGGGGGATCTTTGGTCGACCTATTACTTCTTGCGCACTTTGAGTGCAAGTAATAAGTTCGAGACTAAAACCCTAGCAGAGGTGATATGGATGTGTCACTACCATATTTTTTAGGAAAGGATATTTTAGTCATTTGGTAAATAATTAAATATTGTGTATGTTAAATTTTATTTATTGTATTATTTATTTATTATTAGCATGTTAGATTTATTTTTGGACTTGTGTTAGTGGACCAACTAGTTTAGTTTAGACTCATGGACCAACATTTAATTCTAGTTAGAATTGAGCCCAATAATTAGAAGCCCAATTATTAGGAGGATGATTAATTATGTTAAACCCATTAGACTAGAAGCTTCCCTCCTTAATTAATTTCTTCATGAGAGGCCCCAAGGGGTATTTTAGACTTTACATAGTAGCTTGAGGGAGGGTGCAAGTGAGGCATATATAAATGGGATAAAAACTTTCTCTCTCTTTATTTTTTATTCAAAATTTAGATCTAGAAAATTTTCTCAACCAAATTTCTACCAAATTTCCACCCAATTATTTTCCAAATCACAGTTGGAGGCTATTAGAGCAAGGATATACAAGGAGGAAGCATGGATCTACAAAGAGGAGCAAGGATCTACAAGTTGGAGGCCAATTTCACCAATTTTGGAGGTTTCATTGGGAATCCATCTCCCAATAGGTATAATTCAGTTTTTCCCCTTAATTTAGGTTCTAAATCTGAGATTTAACCATGGAAAATCAACCCATATGTATAGACTACCCATAGGTTTTAGTTTTGTGTTCAAGGAGGCCTATTGAGAAAGTTATGGTACTTTTTGTGTCAATTTTTGGAGAATTCCAAAATTGACATTTGTTGTGTGTGTCAATTGGTCCTATAGATCAATTTGGCATGTGCTTGTGTGTTTGGGGCTAGTGTCGTATCCACAATTGGGTACGTGTAGGTCGTATCCCATCAATTTGGTGATACGTGTTAATTTGGAGATTTTTCTCCGACACGGGACTTTGAGCATGTCACATTTTGACACGGACACGTAGATTTATATTTGACTCTTCGTATTATTCATAAATAATATATATGACTTATTTGTGTCCTTTGGGGTACGTTTGGATGTGTGGTGGACTCGTGTCGCATGCGTATCCTAAATCTAGTGGGATACGGGGTGATACGGTCTATGTATGTGCAATTTAATTATAGATCTAATTCTTTTGTGTTCTTATTTCACGGAGAAGTATAATTATATATATGTATATATATATATAATATTGTGTATATATATTTATGTAATGTTGTGTCTTAGATCTATGTACCAATGCATATACTATATGTGTATATTTATTATGTAGCTATTTTTCTACATGTAGATATATATTTATAAGTGGTAGTATATGTATATATAATATAGTAGATATATTTATATGTGGTTATATATATAGTTATATTATATATTGTTATATATTTTTATAGTGTATAATTTTATATACGTATACATATATGTATAGTTATATATACATATTAATATGTATGTGTGTGTATGTTACTATGTGATATTTTATACAATTTACTATGTATAAGTGTATGTATAGTTATATATATAGTTATATATATATATATATATATATATATATATATATATATATATATTGTATAAATATATATTGTGGATTATATGTATTTAAATATATATTATATAAATATATATTATGGGTTATATATATGTATTTAAATATATATATATTATATAAATATACATGGTGGGTTATATATATGTATTTAAATATATATATAAATATGTTCCTAATTGCTATTTGTATTATACTATATATGTATATATTTAGTTGTAGCACATAATATTATTGAGTAAGTTAGTATACTTTAGTTATCAATGGTTATGAGTATCTTTTATATATTATATATTTTTAGGTATATATGTACGCATATATGTATTAATAGTTAGTGTATAGTTGGTAGTTAGTATTTATTCTATTAGTACATACTAGAGTTATATTGGATTGATATATGTAATTATTATTGGGTAGTTAGTACATATATAAAGTTTTGGCAATTACCTTTAGATACCAAGGTAAGTATCAAGATATACCAAGGTATGAGTAGTAGGTATTGGCATAGTAATATGATATTTATAAAATAATTATGGGTTGGTATTAAGGTGACTAAAATAAGGTATATAGTATGGTATAAATACTAAATACATGGTAGTTTATAGTTATAGTTGGATAGTTAATATATATATACTAGAGTGACATTACCTTGAGATACCAAGGTAAATGCCAAGGTATTAAGGATATCCAAGGTATTGGGTTTGGGTATCAAGATAGAGGTTTACTATTGCGATACCAAATTGGTTCAAAACTATGATAAACTTTTAGCATTTGTAATTATAATTTATATATATAATATTGCTTTATTATAGATATGTGATATTTACCTATTGTTTGCGTATCCTGAGATACGGTATCTTAGTATTCTAAGTTATAGCTTGTATGGCCTAGATTCATAGTGTGTGAGCCCAATATCTTTGAGTTAGACTCATGCAACCTAGAAATAGCTAGTTGACCATAGTTTGACTATAGTTCGACCGGTTTGACTTAGAGTTGACATAGTTTGACTTTTGACTTAGAAATGACTTTATGACCTAGAAGTTGACTAGTTTAACTTATTTTCTTCCAGATCATTGTATTAATGCAATATTCCATATATAGGTTTGTGTGACACCAGTTCGGACAGTTTGACATTCATTGTTCTGGACCGCAGGCGAGTACATTTCTTTGATTGTTTTCAATTCATAATATTGTATATATGCATATTTTAGAATTGTATACATTGATTCCGACACAGTGATTTCACGGACTGGTGCTATATGGATCCCGTCATGAGATGTTATCCCCTACCGTGTTCAGCGGGTACTCGTGTACATTGTATCTCATCGTGTATACTGGGTATTGATGTTACTTCGTGTTCACACACTGCTCGTGTTCAGTATGCTTATTCGTGTACACCCACCGCTTGATCGTGTTCGGTGGTTATGATATTCGTGTACACCCACTGCTCGTGACAGTGGTTATATTTTCGTGTTCGTAGCATGTCGTGATTGGATCCATCGGTATTAGTTGGGGGTGGGAGAGTAGGAGTGGATTATGTGATCAAAGCCATTGTTATAAATCGTGTACATTCTGAGTACATACTTCACTTATATTCCGTCTTAACTGATCATGTTCACCCAACCCGATCACATAATGAACTCGTATTCTAAGGCACATTAGATAGTTTAGATTGCAGTTTACTTCATCATATTGTGATATTCATATTGTTGATCTATATATTCTCGTATATTACCTGTATATATCTTGTTCATCATTCATATGTTTAGTGATCTTGTAGTTCATTTCTATATTTGTTTATATGCTCGATTATGTTATTGGAACTGCTTTCAGAGGTATGTACTTCGCTCCATTCCTGACTGGAAAATATTTTTTAGAGGATCCGAGAGATTGGTGTCCGGCATACTATGGACTTCGACTTATAGATGGTGTAGACTTGGATCCACTAGTTCTGGAGTAATTGCTGGGAGGTTTATTCGGATCATTAGTTTTCATAGTTAGTCTCTTTAGCATTTTGGTACCGGATTTGTTTTCGACATAGAGTATGAGATTGGATATTGTTTCTATTATTATTTATATATATTGAATGGATAGTTATATTAAACTTTCTTGATATCTTCTCGTGCTTTAGAATATAATTGAGTTTTGTGTTGAGATTTTATTGGCAGACTTCATATTATTGTGAGATTTTAGATAGTATAGTAGACCAAGACAGCGTTCTACCGCCGATTCTACGGCGTAGGCTGGGCGTTGTTTCCGACTTGCGTCCCTACATCGGGTGCGGGTCGTGACACATTTTTAGTGGTGGCCCATGTAGGTCAGGCTTTACAAGTTTTGCGATATCGTGGTAGTGCAACAACTTAGTTGTACAACTGCGTGCCTGCGATAGGATATAGGACATAGGACATTAGGATGAGAGAGGATACTCAATCAAAAATCTCTTGAGCGATTCCTGGGATGACCCTTGAGAATCTTATTTTAATTCCCATTTCAAATCTTTTCTCTTGTTTCTGTTTGCTCTCACTTATTGTTGTTAAAATTAATTCTTGGTGATCTATTGTTGAATTTGATTCTTGGTGATCGGATGATTCAAAATTCTTGGTGTTCGTTATTTAGTTTGTTTTATGTCGAGAGAAATTTTATGGACTAAGTTATGGTATCATCTGATGACATATGTTGATGAGAACAGTGAGAAAGGTAAAACATCTACTTTGGTTATGAAGCCTAGAGTTTATCGCAGCCATATTAGCTGGCATAGCGAAAAATGTTGTAAACCCCCTGATTTTTCAAGAATTTTTAAATTTGGATTTTCACAATTTTCTGGAATTTTCTGAGAATTTTCTGTAATTAAATTCAGGATTTTAATTATTTAATGATTTTTAATTGATAATAAAATATATTAAAATATTATGTAAATAATATTTTTGGGTGTAAAATGAAAAACTGGACTTAGGGTAATTTTTCTAGAATTTATTGGGCCGCGGACCTATTTTTAAACACCTAACAATAATTATTTATTTAATTATTTAATTATTTAATTATTTAATTATTTAATTATTTAATGATTTAGTTATTTATTTTTAATAAAGAAACCCTAAACAGCCCGGCCCAACCTTGGCCCACAGGCCGGCCCAGCCCTCTCGCCCTATCGGGTCGGGTCTGCCCGCACCCGACCCGCCCGCCGCCCGAACCCGCTAACCCATTCCCCCCCCCCGCACGACTCGGCTGCCCGCGATTTCTGCCGCCCCGCTCGGCCACGCGCCGCCTCACCCGGCCACGTGCCTCGCCCGCGTCCCCATGACCTCCGCCTCGCCCGGCCACCCCTGGCCCCCGCCTGCCCTATAAACCCCCCCCGAGTCACCCCCTCCGGCCGGATCTCCCTCACCCGCCGCCGCCACCGCCCCGTCCAGACCCCGCTGCGCCGCCTACCGCCCCTGAACTCGCCGCCTCGCCGCCACCGACCCACCGTGAGCCGTCCCGAGCCTGCTCCTCCTCCTTCCTCTTTCTTCTCCAGTCGAGCCCGAGCCGTCCCGAGCCTCCGGCGACCCGCTGCCGGCGCCGCCCGCGTCCCGAGCCCCCGGCGACGCTGTCCCCGGCCCCCTCCTCCACCAGCACTGCCCAGCCCACCTCCGACCGGCCTCAGCTCCGGTGACAGACCCCAAAACCCTAACCCTAGTTCTCCCTGTGTATCGGACACGTGTCGGACACGGATATTCTCGAGTTTTTGAGCCCTGTTCAGATACGCGTATCTTTCTGCTCGTAACCCCGTTTTCGATTCCGTCAGTTGCGTTACATAGCCTGCATGACCCTCTCGGTGTCCGTGCAACCCGCTCGGGGCATCACGTCCTGTGGTGATCGCACACCGCGATCCAAAAACATGAAAAATAATATCCCGATTCACCCCGGAACTGAGTACGCCCCGCCAAACGGGACGACTTGGTCGAGCGCGGTCTTCACAGATATATGCGCGTCGTTGATACGAATGTGTGGGATTTCGCAAAAGTCGATTCGGGTGTGCGTGCACACCGAAATCAACCCGTATCCGCGGACATCGTCCCGTATCCGAATTTTCTGAATTGCGCCCTAACTCTGTGTACACACGTCGGATTGAAACAAAACTTGCGCCATCGGAATCGTAGCGATACGCTGGTCCTGTGACCCAAGTTTGGTTCGATTCTGAGAACGTTGACGAAATCGCGTGTCGTGGGCCCCACAGGTCCCGCTCGACGGACGATTTTGTGATCGGCTCATCGAAATCCAATTCTGAAAGTTTCGTTGGGTTCGTATCATCGTTCCTGACCTGTTGACACTAAGTTTGGTGAATTTGGAGACCTTTGACTCTGACACATTTTTCGGTGCAAAGCGGGCTAACATGTGGACCCCGTTTTGACCCAAAATTGCCATTTTTGTCCTTGTCTCCAAATTGGACTCAAGGACAGGCATTTCTAGCTGATTGATATTTTCTGGATCTGATGGTGATGTTTATTTCAGCAACCGGAGTACCGTCTGTAATTTTAGCTGAAGTTAGAGCCACAGTTGGAGCCAGAATCTCAGGCAAGTGTACCTCGTCAAAACTTGCAATCTTTGCTAAATATTCCTTGGCTTAGTTATACATCAGAGGGCAAGTATACCTTGCCAACTTTACAGTCTTGTTGCATATTACCTTGTTTTATTTATAACTGTTGTACATGCTTAACCTAGGACCGTGTGACGTACTTAGCGTCCGATTATCAGTCGGGTGCCAACCCCGTACGCGGTATTGGGTACGTCACCTAGAGATAGACATTTTGGACCCTTTACTTTCTTGTACTTGTCTTATCAAGTACATCGTAACCCAGGACACTTACCACAATTCATGGACAGGATCTTCCTGAGATATTCGTGGTGATTCTGTATAGGATACAGGACTTGACATTGACATTATGTTCCTAGATACTATATGACTTGTTGCATTAGATATGATCTTACGTGACATGGACATGGGGCCACATGGACATGAGATGTATGATTACATTGGGTGGGGAGAGACACACAGGCTACTGGTTGATTTTATATTATGCCGGCGTCTCAGTCTCTCTCCGAGCTAGACAACCACATGATATCACTGCTACCGGCTCCCCGACACCGAGCTTGTAGTGGTTTCAGCCTGAGTTCTAGTGCTGCTCTCATCTTGCATATCACTTAGCTGGTTATTTAGTGTTTCCCTATTATTCTATTTATTGCTGGAGAGACACACAGGCTACAGGTTGACTATATTATGCCGGCGTCTCAGTCTCTCTCCGAGCTAGACAACTACATGATATCACTTCTACCGGCTCCCCGACACAGAGCTTGTAGTAGTCTCAGCCTGAGTACTGGTGATGTTCTCACCTGCATTGCACATAGATGGTTACATATTTACCCTATTTATTTCATTCTCTGCTGCACTGTATTTATTTTGGCTTGTATTTTCTGTACCTTGTTATGTCCCCTGAGGACCTGGAATGGACTATGTCCCCAGGTATAGCCGAAGAGATCCATCCAGAGATACGCCGTACAGGAGAACTTCCAGGAGTTGTACCAGGACCTGAGGACGAGATCGTACCAGAGGACTTCTCCTGAGCATTGGCTGTATATAGTCAGTTATTTCTGTTTCTGTTTCTATTTTCAGTTCCTTTATTTTCTGTCTATTTACTTGATGTATCAGACATATTCTCAGATTGTTCCCCGAGACATTTTATTGAGATATGCTAGTTTATATTTATCTGCATTTATTTCTAGCATTTAATCTGTGATTATCTGTTGTGGATGAGATTAGAATAACCTGGGACTTGTAATAATTGTTCTATTTCCTGTTAGTCTATAGCTTAAGCATGCCCTGATGGATCCATTAAATTGGGTTGTCCATCGGTGCGTGCTGCTGGCCATTGCCACGTGTCCAGTCCCTCGATATTTTGGGACTGGGGCGTGACATAGTTTTTTTGGTGGCCCATGCAGGTCTTCGACTAAATTGTTCGGTTTCAACTTAGGGACCGAACAGGCCTACAATAAGAATATGATAAGTTTTAGGATCTCATCCACTTGCTTGAAACGTTCTTGATATCCATATCGGATTCGAATTAATTTCTTGATTTGTATCCTACCTTGATTCCTGTGCGCCTCTTATTGTTTATTTTGGTTGTAGGGTTATGGATTAACGGGCAAACGACGAGACTCCCATATGCTGTGGTAACCAACGAAGATGAAGTAACACTAGTGGATGGAGGACAATCAGCTCAACAACATGCCTCGAGAGTCCAGCACGATGACATTCCACCATCGACGCAATTTACTCTACCAATGCCCGTAATTCCACCAGGGCAGGCCATGGACGGGCAACAGGTGTTTCAAATGATCTATGCAATAATGCAAGCTCAACAAGAGACTTTCATTCGCAGCCTAGTAACCGAACTAGAGAAGGCAGATCTACCAGCACGACGGCCAATGACGGGCTCTATCACCGATTTCCGGCAGCTGAAGCCCCGTACCTTCTCAGGCAAGGAGGAGGCCACTGAAGTTCATGAGTGGCTCACCAACACTCAACATCAATTAGAAGCAGCTGAGGTTCCAAGGGAACGTTGGATGACTGCCGTCAGGATGCAGTTGACGGAAAATGCACATCACTGGTGGCTATCCGAGGAGACACGGCTCGGACCAGACTGAGTCACTTGGGAAGAGTTCTCTAGACTCTTCCAGGAGATGTACATTCCAGCTATCGCTCGATCAGAACTTCAGGACAAGTTTAATTACCTCACTCAGGATGCTAAGACGGTGGACGAGTACAACGCTGAGTTCATTCGTCTAAGTCGCTTCGCCCCAACATTGATCCTGACGGAAGAAGAGAAGGCCAAGAAGTTCTTCGACGGACTAAACATTGAGCTACAGAAACTAATTGGATCCGTTGCACCTACATCTTACCCGGACGTCCTTGCTACAACACGACGCATGGAGCGCGTCATCAGGAGAGAGACCAGTCTAAAGCGGACATCCACATCAGCACCAGCCGGAGCACCACAAGAAGAAGTTGCAAAAAGATCTCACATGCACCAGCCACCGGAAGCATCTCCACAGGCACTACCTATCTGTCAATATTGTCGCAAGCGAGGCCATATTACGGACGAGTACAGACGAAAAAGGAAAGTATGTTTAGCTTGCGGATCCAGTCAGCATCCATTGAGGGAATGCCCTGAGCGCCGAGAAAGAGCACCAAAGGGTAAACAACAAGCGTTACCGGAGCCGAGGCCAGCCCATCCAGCATTGGGAGCACCGCAAACGGAAGTTCAAGAAGTCCTATCACCAGCTCCAGGAGGGTATCAGCCGAGGCCACCTTTGATACCCCAGGCACTACTCTTCCAGCAGGCTCAGCAGCAGAAGAATCAACTGCAAGGACGCGAACAAGCTTTCGCGATGACCGTAGAGAACGCGCAGACTCGTGGAGTAGCTAATGCGCATAAGTGATTCGTAGTTATCCGTTTCTAGTCTTGTTTTAGCTCGTGCCTGTTGGTTCGTGACCTCAGCCCCAACCTAGTAAATTGGAACTTGTAAATAATAACCTGGTTTTTTCTAAAAAGTTGCAGTTCTCTTGCCTTAACTAAATTTTTACTCTGGAAAGTGCATAACTTTCATTTTTAGGGAAACGATATTTTCCCTAAGTGTCTTATGATGTGTTTTCAAACAGTGCTTGCGATCGTGTCATCTCTGTTGACCGGTTATTCTTTGATTGCGAGGATGCCTCTTAAGGGGGGTAGATTGTAAACCCCCTAATTTTTCAAGAATTTTTAAATTTGGATTTTCACAATTTTCTGGAATTTTTTGTAATTAAATTCAGGGTTTTAATTATTTAATGATTTTTAATTGATAATAAAATATATTAAAATATTATGTAAATAATATTTTTGGGTGTAAAATGAAAAACTGGACTTAGGGTAATTTTTTTGGAATTTATTGGGCCCCGGACCTATTTTTAAACACCTAACAATAATTATTTATTTAATTATTTAATTATTTAATTATTTAATGATTTAGTTATTTATTTTTAATAAAGAAACCCTAAACAGCCCGGCCCAGCCCGCTCGCCCTATCGGGTCGGGTCTGCCCGCACCCGACCCGCCCGCCGCCCGAACCCGCTAACCCTTTCCCCCCCGCACGACTCGGCTGCCCGCGATTTCCGCAGCCCCGCTCGGCCATGCGCCGCCTCGCCCGGCCATGCGCCCCGCCCGCGTCCCCACGACCTCCGCCTCGCCCGGCCACCCCTGGCCCCCGCCTGCCCTATAAACCCCCCCCGAGTCACCCCCTCCGGCCGGATCTCCCTCACCCGCCGCCTCCACCGCTCCGCCCAGACCCCGCTGCGCCGCCTACCGCCCCTGAACTCGCCGCCTCGCCGCCACCGACCCGCCGTGAGCCGTCCCGAGCCGGCTCCTCCTTCTTCCTCTTTCTTCTCCAGTCGAGCCCGAGCCGTCCCGAGCCTCCGGCGACCCGCTGCCGGCGCCGCCCGCGTCCCGAGCCCCCGGCGACACTGTCCCCGGCCCCCTCCGCCGCCAGCGCCGCCCAGCCTGCCTCCTGCCGGCCTCAGGTCCGGTGACAGACCCCCAAACCCTAACCCTAGTTCTCCCTGTGTATCGGACACGTGTCGGACACGAATATTCTTGGGTTTTCGAGCCCTGTTCAGGTACGCGTATCTTTCTGCTCATAACCCCGTTTTCGATTCCGTTAGTTGCTTTGCGTAGCCTGCATGACCCTCTCGGTGCCCGTGCAACCCGCTCGGGGCATCGCGTCCTGTGGTGATCGCACACCGCGATCCAAAAATAGGAAAAATAATATCCCGATTCACCCCGGAACTGAGTACGCCCCGCCAAACGGGATGACTTGGTCGCGCGCGGTCTTCACAGATACGTGCGCGTCGTTGATATGGACATGTGGGATTTTGCAGAAGTCGATTCGGGTGTGCGTGCACACCGGAATCAACGCGTATCCGCGGACATTGTTCCGTATCCGACTTTTCTGAATCGTGCCCTAACTTTGTGTACATACGTCGGATTGAAACAAAACTTCGCCATCGGACTTGTAGCGATATGCTGGTCCTGTGACCCAAATTTGGTTCGATTCTGAGAACGTTGACAAAATCGCGTGTCGTGGGCCCCACAGGCCCCGCTCGACGGGCAATTTTGTGATCGGCTCATCGGAATCCAATTCTGGAAGTTCCGTTGGGTTCGTATCATCGTTCCTGACCTATTGACACTAAGTTTGGTTAATTTGGAGACCTTTGACCCTGACACATTTTTCGGTGCAAAGCGGGCCAACATGTGGACCCCGTTTTGACCCGAAATTGCCATTTTTGCCCTTGTCTCCAAATTGGACTCATGGACAGGCGTTTCTAGCTGATTGATATTTTTTGGATCTGATGGTGATGTTTATTTCAGCAACCGGAGTACCGCCTGCAATTTCAGCTGAAGTCAGAGCCACAGTTGGAGCTAGAACCTCAGGCAAGTGTACCTCGCCAAAACTTGTAGTCTTTGCTAAATATTCCTTGGCTTAGTTATACATCAGAGGACAAGTATACCTTGCCAACTTTACAGTCTTGTTGCATATTTTCTTGTTTTATTTATAACTGTTGTACATGCTTAACCTAGGACCGTGTGACGTACTTAGCGTCCGATTATCAGTCGGGTGCCAATCCCGTACGCGGTGTTGGGTACGTCACCTAGAGATGGACATTTTGGACCCTTTACTTTCTCGTACTTGTCTTATCAAGTACATCGTAACCCAGGATACTTGACACAATTCATGGACATGATCTTCCTGAGATATTCGTGGTGATTCTGTATAGGATACAAGACTTGACATTGACATTATGTTCCTAGATACTATATGACTTGTTATATTAGATATAATCTTACGTGACATGGACATGGGGCTACATGGACATGAGTTGTATGATTACATTGGGTGGGAAGAGACACACAGGCTACAAGTTGATTTTATATTATGCCGACGTCTCAGTCTCTCTCCGAGCTAGACAACCACATGATATCACTGCTACCGGCTCCCCGACACCGAGCTTGTAGTGGTTTCAGCCTGAGTTCTAGTGCTGCTCTCATCTTGCATATCACTTAGCTGGTTATTTAGTGTTTCCCTTTTGTTCCATTTATTGCTGGAGAGACACACAGGCTACAGGTTGACTATATTATGCCGGCATCTCAGTCTCTCTCCGAGCTAGACAACTACATGATATCACTGCTACCGGCTCCCCGATACAGAGCTTATAGTAGTCTCAGCCTGAGTACTGGTGATGTTCTCACCTGCATTGCACATAGATGGTTACATATTTACCCTATTCATTTCATTCTCTGCTGTACTGCATTTATTTTGGCTTGTATTTTCTGTACCTTGTTATGTCCCCTGAGGACCTGGAATGGACTATGTCCCCAGGTATAGCCGAAAAGATCCATCCAGAGATACACCGTACAGGAGCACTTCCAGGAGCTGTACCAGGACCTGAGGACGAGATCGTACCAGAGGACTTCTCCTGAGCATTGGCTGTATATAGTCAGTTATTTCTGTTTCTGTTTCTATTTCCAATTCCTTTATTTCCTGTCTATTTGCTTGATGTATCAGATATATTCTCGGATTGTTCCCCGAGACATTTTATTGAGATATGCTAGTTTACATTTATCTGCATTTATTTCTAGCATTTAATCTGTGATTATCTGTTGTGGATGAGATTAGAATAACCTGGGACTTGTAATAATTATTCTATTTCCTGTTAGTCTACAGCTTAAGCATGCCCTGATAGATCCATTAAATTGGGTTGTCCATCGGTGCGTGCTGCTGGCCATTGCCACGTGTCCAGTCCCTCGATATTTTGGGACTGGGGCGTGACAAACGTAGGGACCTGACTTCGGAATGTACATATCTTAGTTATGAAATTTAGAGTTTCTCGCAGCCATACCGGTTGGCGTGGTGAGGATTCTAGATAACATGATTATAGAGTTGCATACCCTAGTTATAGAATCTATCGTTTATCGCAGCTATGTTTACTGGCCTGGCGAGGATTCTGAGTGTCATAATTTCGGACAGACGTGTATGATTATCAGATTGTATCTTAAATTGGTTCTTAAAGTATCATCTCAATACTTATTCATTTCTGTTATTGTAGAACTTTGTTCCATCATTCTTTAGCTAAGCAGTAGAGATAACTTCAGTTCTCTAGTTTCTTATAGAGCTCATTTCTATTAGAGTCCTTATTAGTGTGATAATTGGTGAGTTACAATTAGGTCTGTATCTTAAGTATTAGTATTAACTATTGAGAGTGTGACTTATGAGTCTGTAAGTGGTTCTTGGTTAGGCATGTGAGCAATAGGCATAAATCTAGGGATAACCCGTAGCATAGTACTTTATAGCATTAGTTCTATGATAGGTGTAATTATAAGTTAGTAGTTACTATAGGTAGAAGAGGGAGTAGAGAATATCAGTAGTGGTTCCATGAGTTAGTATCAAAGTCAGCATACCAATTTAGGATGATCATGCATTCATGTAGTTGGGTGATCCATATAACAATTAAGTATCAAGAAAATTGTGTTAGAAATCAATGAAGTATGATATTCAAATTGGTGGTTGATACTTGGGTATGTCAAGAGTATATATATGTATATGCATCAAGAGTATTAATGAGTGTGCCATAGTGGAAGGGTACCCATAAGTGTATGGGAGAGCATGAGGGAATAATAATACATTATGCTAAAGTAGTAAGACTTGTGTTAAGATAAAGTAGAGCATTACTGTGAGTAGATAGGAGTGTACCCGTATATGATTAGTGATGGGTATCTCACCTAATATTGAGGCTAGTGATGTGTTGGAAGCAATAGGTGGGAGAAGTATCGAGAAATTGTGTGCAGGATGTATAGTGGATGATAAGTGTCAGCGTGGAAGTTCATGAGTATCAGAAAGTGAAAGCTTGAGTGTTAATATTATATCATGGGTTAAGAAATATCAAGATTGGTCATAGAAGATATATAGTGCATCACTGATTTGCATATCCGTCTGTAAGGTTTAAGGAGAGATACATATACATCAATAGAGATATGGAATCATATGTCGACCTTTGAGAGTGAAGTGAAATGTGTGTATTATAGAAGTTAATAACTAGTGCATTGGATGCAAGTGATCATGATTTTCAGTGAGTATTATGAGGTGATCTAATGATGAAGCTAGTACCCTAGAACTTTAAGGACATATATTGTGTAGTTAGGAAGCTAGTGTTACTATATCAAGAGTGCTAGTATTTCTATATCAGGGATTAGCTGAGTAATGTGCTAGTAACAGTAAGTATATTATGTAATGACATTGGATTGGTGTATCAGTTAATATAGATAGAAAGATATTTGGGAGTAATAGTACAAGTGATCCAAGCAGTAGAGGAGGGAGACAATATATATAGAGAAGTAAGTTTAGTAGGTATAGTACCTTGCCAATTTTGAGTATAGAGGTCTTATGTATCAGAGAATAGTCCGAGGGGTATAAGAATACCAGTAAGATGTCATGGTATTGTAATGGCAGAAGGTAATTATGTATGTATTGTCATACTAATGTAAAGATGAGAAGCTTAAGATGATTAAACAAATGTTAGAGGATCAGTTGCACCAAGTATCTGATAGAAAGAGATACCCTAGTAACAAGAAACAAAGTACTTCAAGTATTATAAAAGTTTAGGCAAGCATTTTAGTGACTAATATAATAATATAGAGGAGAGACATGAGTAACTTGGTATACGGGTATCATCAAAATGCATATGAGAGTTGATGCCTTGTGTAGACAGTAACAAGATTTAAGTAAGGCATCCTATAGGGAGTGATAAGTTGGACGAGGGTGTGCTAATAAAATACATGATTGAAAAGGTATAGAAGTATTTCTTACAAGAGAATGATTAAGAAATTTTGGTGATTGAAACAGAACAAGGGGTAGTATCTTAGCAGTATCTTGAATAGTATCCTAAGTAGCAAGTGCCAATGAGCTAAGCATATCCATGACCTAGAATTAGAGTATATCACTAGTATTTAGTAACCCTCAGTATTAAGAATATCTTGACAAGATTGATGATTAATAGTGTCTGATGGAATAGGCCACATGTGGTATAACTGATTACCTTACCGGTAAAGGAAGATATCTCAGCAGGGCATAGACTAATTTCATGATAGTTAGAGACTATATCCAAGTATGATTTCTCTTTCAGTAGAATGATATGATTGTATGTTATAGGATATATACTATTTAGACTATGATTGGTGGGATTTGACCATAGTAAGATTTGTATGAATAGGTTATGACTGGCCAAGAGAGAGGGGTGAGAGTTTTAATTTCGAGGACGAAATTCTTCTAAGGGGGGTAGATTTGTCACTACCATATTTTCTAGGAAAGGATATTTTAGTCATTTGGTAATTAATTAAATATTGTGCATGTTAAATTTTATTTATTGTATTATTTATTTATTATTAGCATGTTAGATTTATTTTTGGACTTGTGTTAGTGGACCAACTAGTTTAGTTTAGACTCATGGACCAACATTTAATTCTAGTTAAAATTGAGCCCAATAATTAGAAGCCCAATTATTAGGAGGATGATTAATTATGTTAAACCCATTAGACTAGAAGCTTCCCTCCTTAATTAATTTTTTCATAAGAGGCCCCAAGGGGTATTTTAGACTTTACATAGTAGCTTGAGGGAGGGGGCAAGTGAGGCCTATATAAATGGGATAAAAACTTTTTCTCTCTTTATTTTTTATTCCAAATCTAGATCTAGAAAATTTTCTCAACCAAATTCCTACCAAATTTTCACCCAATTATTTTCCAAATCACAGTTGGAGGCTATTAGAGCAAGGATCTATAAGGAGGAAGCATGGATCTACAAAAAGGAGCAATGATCTACAAGTTGGAGGCCAATTTCACCAATTTTGGAGGTTTTATTGGGAACAATCTCCCAATAGGTATAATTCAGTTTCCCCCCCTTAATTTAGGTTCTAAATCTGAGATTTAACCATGGAAAATTAACCCATATGCATAGATTACCCTATTGAAAAAGTTATGGTACTTTTTGTGTCAATTTTTGGAGAATTCCGAAATTGACATTTATTGTGTGTGTCAATTGGTCCTATAGATCAATTTGGCATGTGCTTGTATGTTTGGGGCTAGTGTCGTATCCACAATTGGGTACGTGTATGTCGTATCCCATCAATTTGGTAATACGTGTTAATTTGGAGATTTTTCCTCCGACACGGGACTTTGAGCATGTCACATTTTGACACGGACACGTAGATTTATATTTGACTCTTCGTATCGTTCATAAATAATATATATGAATTATTTGTGTCCTTTGGGGTACGTTTGGATGTGTGGTGGACTCGTGTCGCATGCATATCCTAAATCTAGTGGGATACGGGGTGATACGGTCTATGTATGTGCAATTTAATTGTAGATCTAATTCTTTTGTATTCTTATTTCATGGAGAAGTATAATTATATATCTATATGTATATATATATAATATTGTGTATATATATTTATGTAATATTGTGTCTTAGATCTATGTACCTATGCATATACTATATGTGTATATTTATTATGTAGCTATTTTTCTACATGTAGATATATATTTATAAGTGGTAGTATATGTATATATAATATAGTAGATATATTTATATGTGGTTATATATATAGTTATATATTTATATAGTGTATAATTTTATATACGTATACATATATGTATAGTTATATATACATATTAATATGTATGTGTGTGTATGTTACTATGTGGTATTTTATACAATTTACTATGTATAAGTGTATGTATAGTTATATATATAGTTATATATATATATATATAAATTGTATAAATATATATTGTGGATTATATGTATTTAAATATATATTGTATAAATATATATTGTGGGTTATATATATGTATTTAAATATATATATTATATAAATATATATGGTGGGTTATATATATGTATTTAAATATATATGGTAATTAATGTATATATAAATATGATTCTAATTGCTATTTGTATTATATTATATATGTATATATTTAGTTGTAGCACATAATATTATTGAGTAAGTTAGTATATTTTAGTTATCAATGGTTATGAGTATCTTTTATATATTATATATTTTTAGGTATGTATGTACGCATATATGTATTAATAGTTAGTGTGTAGTTGGTAGTTAGTATTTATTCTATTAGTACATACTAGAGTTATATTGGATTGATATATGTAATTATTGTTGGGTAGTTAGTACATATATAAAGTTTTGGCAATTATCTTGAGATACCAAGGTAAGTATCAAGATATACCAAGGTATGAGTAGTAGGTATTGGCATAGTAATATGATAGTTATAAAATAATTATGGGTTGGTATTAAGATGACTAAAATAAGGTATATAGTATGGTATAAATACTAAATACATGGTAGTTTATAGTTGTAGTTGGATAGATAATATATATATACTGGAGTGACATTACCTCGAGATACCAAGGTAAATGCCAAGGTATTAAAGATATCCAAGGTATTAGGTTTGGGTATCAAGATAGCAGTTTACTATTGCGATACCAAGTTGGTTCAAAACTATGATAAACTTTTAGCATTTGTAATTATAATTTATATATATAATATTGCTTTATTATAGATACGTGATATTTACCTATTGTTTGCGTATCCTGAGATACGGTATCTTAGTATCCTAAGTTGTAGCTTGTATGGCCTAGATTCATAGTGTGTGAGCCAATATCTTTGAGTTAGACTCATGCAACCTAGAAATAGGTAGTTGACCATAGTTTGACTATAGTTCGACCAGTTTGACTTAGAGTTGACCTAGTTTGACTTTTGACTTAGAAATGACTTTATGACCTAGAAGTTGACTAGTTTAACTTATTTTCTTCCAGATCATTGTATTAATGCAATATTCCATATATAGGTTTGTGTGACACCAGTTCGGACAGTTTGACATTCATTGTTCTGGACCGCAGGCGAGTACATTTCTCTGATTGTTTTCAATTCATAATATTGTATATATGCATGTTCTAGAATTGTATACATTGATTCCGACACAGTGATTTCAGGGACTGGTGCTATATGGATCCCGTCATGAGATGTTATCCCCTACCGTGTTCAGCGGGTACTCGTGTACATTGTATCTCATCGTGTATACTGGGTATTGATGTTACTTCGTGTTTACACACTGCTCGTATTCAGTGTGCTTATTCGTGTACACCCACCGCTTGATCATGTTCGGTGGTTATGATATTCGTGTATACCCACTGCTCGTGACAGTGGTTATATTTTCGTGTTTGTAGCGTGTCGTGATTGGATCCATCGGTATTAGTTGGGGGTAGGAGAGTAGGAGTTGATTATGTGATCAAAGCCATTGTTATAAATCGTGTACATTCTGATTACATACTTCACTTGTTATTCGTCTTACCTGATCATGTTCACCCAACCCCATCACATAATGAACTCGTATTCTAAGGCACATTAGATAGTTTAGATTGCATTTTACTTCATCATATTATGATATTCATATTGTTAATCTATATATTCTCGTAAATTACCTGTATATATCTTGTTCATCATTCATATGTTTAGTGATCTTGTAGTTCATTTCTATATCTGTTTATATGCTCGATTATGTTATTGGAACTGCTTTCAGAGGTATGTACTTCACTCCATTCCTGACTAGAAAATATTTTTCAGAGGATCCGAGAGATTGGTGTCCGGCATACTATGGACTTCGACTTATAGATGGTGCAGACTTGGATCCACTAGTTCTGGAGTGATTGCCGGGAGGTTTATTCGGATCATTAGTTTTCATAGTTCGTCTCTTTAGCATTTTGGTACCGGATTTATTTTCGGCATAGAGTATGAGATTGGATATTGTTTCTATTATTATTTATATATATTGAATGGATAGTTATATTAGACTTTCTTGATATCTTCTCGTGCTTTAGAATGTGATTGAGTTTTGTGTTGAAATTTTATTGGCAGACTTCATATTATTGTGAGATTTTAGATAGTATAGTAGACCAAGACATCGTTCTACCGCCGATTCTACGGCGTAGGCTGGGCGTTGTTTCCGACTTGCATCCCTACATCGGGTGCGGGTCGTGACAGGATGTAATATATTTTATAGACTTATCATCGCTCGCGTACCTATAGTTAAGTACGGATGGTAATGATCGATATCAGAGGTATGATGGATGTGACAGTTGATAGTTAAAACTGGAAGGTTTGCTCAGAGGTAATGTGGACATGATAAAATCTACTTGGGAAATAATATTAGGGCCATAGTTTAAAGGTGGTATGAACGTGAACTAATGTCCAAGAGAACTGACTTTGAGTGGTCTACCCGAGAGTGTATATAGACTTGAGAATTGCTCCACTGGGGAGATTTTGAGGAACCAGTATATGTTGCTTATTCAGGACTCCAGAATACAGATAACATATTTTACAATATTTTTGTAGGAAAAGGGTATGTGTTGTGCCTAGGTACTTGCTGGGGATGAGGGAGATACGAGTCTATATTAGACATAATATTATTTGAGGAACTTGCCATTGATCAGCATCATGAGCAAGTCTCCATTAGATTTTGCAAGCCGGTAGGCACCGTTAGAGTATACTGTCTCCACGATGAAAGGGCCTTTCCATTTGGCTTAGAATTTGTCGGTCGTCTTGTGTGTCATAACTATCAGTCTCCTCATCGATAAGATAAGATCACCTACTTGGAAATTTCTTTCCCTGACTCATTTGATGATATCTCTCGAGAGGTGTGCTTGGTAAAACTTAATGCGTTATTGAGCTAATAGACATTTCTCGTGGAGTGGTTCTAAATCTTGTAACCATCAACGGTGGTTGTTGTCGTCTGTAAATTAGTTGGAGAGGGCCACCTGAAGTGAGAGGATTTGGACCTTTAGAGAGAGCACAACCTTGCTTTCGTAGACTAGAGAGAAAGGTGTACTGTCGGTCCGTGTCCGGACCAATGTACGATAGGCCTAGAGACATTCGCCCAATTTTTTATTCCAGTCACGCATGTTGGATGACACGAACTTCTTGAGAGCTTTATGATGGTCTTATTAAATGCTTCCACCAGACCATTGGCGGCTGGGTTATAGGCAGTCGAAACTACGTTTTGAATTCAATTCTTATCACAAAAAAAAAATGTGACTTGCGAACTGTGGACCATTATCATAGATAATCCTCCTTGGTAAGCCAAAGTGATATATGACGTGATGTTTGACAAAGCTAATCATGTTTGACGTCTTTACTTTAGCGAGCGGAATGACTTTCACCCACTTGGAGAAGTAGTCGGTGATAACCAAGATAAACTGATATCCCTTAGACGAAGGTGGACTAATTGGTCTAATATTGTCCATTCCCCACGCTTTGAACGACCAAGATGCTACCATTGGGTATAGAAATTTTGAGGGCCGATAGATAAAGTTTGCATAGATTTAGCATATTCGGTATTTTCTTGCATAGTCAACGACATCCGCTACCATTGTCGGCCAATAATAAGCCATTCTCCTGAAATGATCCTGTAGCTTCGGGCCGGGTTGATATCCACTACAAACACCATCGCGAGCTTCACGGAGTACTAGTTTCGCATTTGCATTCGACATGCATCATAGCAGAATCCTATCATTGGAACAACGATACAATATTTTAGTAGCCGTATCATAATAGAACCAGAGGGAACATCTCCTGATAGAAGTGGCCTCCTTCGGGTCCTCGGGGAGAATTCTATAAACTACGTAGTCGATGAATGGGAGTCTCCAGTCTTGGGTGCCGGTGTCTACCTCCGCTGAGTAGCTTAGACACATACAGTGGTTGTTTCTCGGATAGACTAGTTTTTGGCTGACCATAATGATCAACTGATAAGTATTGAACGGGATGGCCAAAGAAGCAGCGAGTTCCCGAACTATTTCTTTTGTATCGGGGATCATCAAAATAAGCAAGAATACTATTTCTACGTAAAATACCATTTATGGGTATTTCAATTAAAATACCTTTCTGGTCTATAGCCCATATTGAATGAATGAAACAACCTGCACGGTCTGAAAAGCGTAAATAAGCCAAGCTCTTAATCACTGGACCAAGGGGAAGCAACCTGAACCTCCAACCGTATCTCCTAGCTATCGTCTAAGGTCCTTGGTTACTAATCTCCTATTGTATTATAGTATATTTTTTCTACGACCAACCAATTACTTGAAATGAATAAAAGATTCGAACAAAAAAATGGTAATCATAAAAAGGATTTTCAAATTTTACTTTTACATATAATTGTGTGAATCGTTGGATAGTCGGTTCGAGGGCAAGGAAGAAAGTTATCATTTTGAAGCCTGCGAGACCGAGAATCGACAAATTCCACCCCGCATTCTTCACAAAATTTCGTGTCGGCCAGGGCGTCAGCCTCAAAGTTTTGTAGTCGGGACACGTGCTCTATGAAGAACCCGTCAAAGGAAGAGATTATACTTAGCATGACTTGGTGATAAGGGATTAAATCCTCATGTCGTATTTCATACTCGCCCCATACCTGACTGACTAACAGCTTAGAGTCATTGTAGGCTTTTAAGTAGTCCACTCCCACTTGTTTAGTGAGTTGGAGCTCGATAATAAGAGCGTTATACTCTGATACATTGTTGGAGCATAGCTCTGTGTGAGAGTAAGTGTCACTCCCCGTTCCCGATATACATATTTGGAATATATTTTATTTTAGCATGGTTGCATGTGCATGGAGACTAGACTCATTCTTTGGTTTAACCTTGCTCATGGTTTATTTTGTTGGTTAGTTTAACTCATGAGAACCTTTGGTTCAACCCTCAACCCTACCATATATACCCAATATTTTCTTTCTTTCTCTTTCTTTATTTCTTACTTTTCTTTAATTTTCTCTCTCTATTTCCATAGGCAAGTACATCTTACATAAAAAATAGAGAAATCCTCCATATTGTTCTATTATGTTTATTATGTGCTTTTAAGCACTTTTAGTTCTTGGACTTTTCTATTTTTATGGATGGATTAGTGTAGATCTATATTTCTAAACTTAGGATTTTATGGGTTTCATGAGTTTTTCTTGGTTTTGATCTATTAAACTTGTGTATTTAAAAACCAGTTTTGCTATATGATAGAGCTTTCAATTTAGAGCATTTTGGCTTTTGGTTCACCCAATTTGGACTTAAAATGAGGATTTTATGAACAAAATAAGATTTTAGTTTTTGGAGCTTTTTTGCTAGGACTGAATCTGCTGTTGGAGAAGACGAAGTTCCCATGCAGTCAGTGAGATATGCGGCTGAGAGTGCTATGCGGCCCGAGAGGGTTATGTGGCCTAAACTCTTATCGTATACTGACAGCATGTGTCCATCATATTGGATGCATGACTTCTTATTTACACAAGTGTCCTTGAACACTTTGTGTTTTCACTCGCTGAATGAATGAGAAATTTGCTAAATCCAAAAGACCTCCATACGACATTGACTCATATGCGGCACCGACACTTATGCGCCACTGGAGAGCATGCAACCACTATTCTCTTTGGATGCATGGCTCTGAACCTTGGCACATCTTTCTATAATTTTTATCTTTTTTTTCTGACACACTTTATGGGATTGTCACATCAGTCACTTTATGTCTCATCACTGACACTTTATTTATTGTCCGTTACTTCATCACTTGTCCCAAGGAGTAGACCTTAACCCTGAGCATGCGACGAGGATCCATATGCGGCCAGGACTTTTCATGCGGCCTGACTTCATATGCGGCCTGACTTCATATGCGGCCTTGCTTGTTTTGATTGAACGTCTTCTTGATTCATGTGACCCAATGTATAATTGGCAATTGGACTCAAATACTGTATCTGTTCTGATACCACTATTGTCTAATAATTTTTTACGATTTAATATGCACCGAGGTACGACACATCGTGTCACGTATTAAGTGATTATATTTGGGTTGTGCATCGAGAATGCCTCCAAATTTCTGAATGCGTACTATTATAAATATACATTATTTCTCTAGCACGGGCATAAAAAGTGAGTCAACTACCAAAGCGTGGCTAAGATATTGATTGTTTGAATATTGCATACACGCTCGGTTGAATCCAGATTTAACTTCCATGGATTTATATCTAACGTGCCCTTACTTTGTACGACATCATAAGAGAAATTCTCATGTGACCATGCCTTAAGGTTTCAAACATAATATAGGGCTAATTAGGTAACTAAAAGTGATAGTAACATTGGAGGAAATGGTATCCCGAGATCATGCCAACGAACCTTCCCACAGAGGTTTATTCTAAGTGCCATGTAGGTTGGCCACCACAGATAATATATATCATCTGTCTTAGTGGAGTACAGTATCTGACTATTATTATGCCGATCCACTGTTTTACTATAGGAACACTGGAACCGCTAATACCGTATTTTTAGTATAGTGGCCCTATGGGGGACTGGTGCATCCTGCAAGTACCTATTTTATTTATTTTGGTTTGGTTAGCTCATGTTCGGCACTGGCATGATCTGAGGATACTTATTATGCATTATTTCTGAGATAACCTCAGACTCCATAAAAATAGCAAGCCGTACAAATGATTGGCCGATTTAGGAAGAAATTGACTTAGTTGTGATTGTATTATTCAGCTAATAGCATAGGAAAGTAGACTATCATAGTGTGATCGTTCAACCCTTGTCCTTTTTTGGTTGTAGGGTTGGGCATTCTCGCTAGGATATGCCATGGACCTAAGTTACGATACTGAACCTATGTATTATTATATATTTTTCTCGAGTTTTTGTTTCTCTATTTCGTGCTTCTTTTATGGTACTTGCTATTTCGGGTCTAACCCCACTGGTTTTGCATGGCCAGATTTTGAGCCAGCACCCGAGGATCCGGCGTACCTTTCCCCAACTCATGGTACATACCAGAAACATGGTCGCAGGGGATAACGAGTGGGTTTTCTTCTTTCCTGCTCGCCATTGCATATTTACTTCTTTTTGGCATTTAGCCACCGGCACCTGTTAGCTCGGTTGTCTGTACATTACTTTCCTTACATGATTGTATTAAATCAGACTCCAGCTGGTCACTATTCATATACTTTTGTTACACTTCCAGCTTCTTATTTTGCACAATTGGACTCCAGAATATTTTTAGAAAGTATTTGGGATGTCTTATTGCTTTATCATATATGATATATGTTTACTGTTTCTTATTAGAATGATTGAGACATAGAAGTTCTTGACCATAGGAGACTTGATTGTATCATGCACTCCCTTGTATGGGGTAGATGGCCTTGTCCATCTCTGTATTCCGGTACTGGGACGTGACAAGGTTTTAGTGGTGGCCCATGCAGGTTTATTCTTCAGACTTGTGGAGTGACATGGTCATAGGAGTCTCAATCAAAATATGATCCTTCTTGAAATTCTGAATTCGTCTTCTTCGATACTCAAGTTTAATTCTTTTAGATTGATTGCTTCCTTATTCCTTCTCGTCCTGTGCTTGATGTTTCTTATGCTTTTCTTTAGGGCTTCTCCTTCCCCTGATACTGCAGTAATAAGAGAGAAAAGTTTGCCAGTGGAACAAAATCCTATGGAACCCTAGCCAAGGATCCTAGTTAAACCCACGATGAATGGGACAGAGCAGCATGCTCCAGGTGTTCCCGTACCTCCCGTAGTGCCAGCAGGACTGGATACCCCGACTTTTCTAAAGATTATCCGTGGATTGTTGGCTACCCTACAACACCAAATGGTTGTGAAACAACAAAAACCACACCAGCAACAACAGCTCCAGCAGCAAGAACATAACTTTCTGTTGAACCAAGGGTTGTAGACAGCCCTAGAACTAGGCGGGAGAACAGATTCTGGGATATTTGTTAGATTTTGCAGACTGGACCCTCGATATTTTAATGGCACAGAGGATGCAATCATGGTAGACAATTAGCTTTAGGATATTGAGACCATTCTGATAGCAGCTAAAGTTTCGGCCGAGGAATAAGTTGACCTGGTTCGCCTACAACTCCAAGATCTGGCAAGAGATTGGTGGGCTACGATGGAGGTAGAATTAAGGAGTCATATTTTATAGAAGAATTTTAGGACCCTATTCAGGGCAAAGTACTTTAGGATTATGGCTCAGTGTGAGTTACAACAAAGGTTTATTTACCTCAAGCAAGTATGAAGGGTAGTAGAAGGCTATGCGGTATAGTTTTGATGACTAAGCAGATTTGCTTCGACCATGGTGGCAACAGAGTTGGAGAGAGCAATGAGGTTCCAGCAGGAACTTTACTTAGAAATCTTATACATGGTAGAGGTACACGACTACTAGACCTTCGAGGTGGTATAGATAACAGCCAAGAGAGTTGATCTTACTTTCCAAAGGATGACATCCAGAAGAGTAGATCAGAAGATGCCTCATAGATAGAATAATGAGGGAGGACTAGTACTGCGAACGTCAGTACCATCCCTTAGAGTTTGTATCCATGATTCAGCGCCGCAAAGGACTACAGTTTCAACTGTGACAGTACTAACTCGACATCAGTCAAGGCAGCAACAACAGCAACAACAACAATGGGGGGGCGCCGACAGGTTGTACCTCCTGTAGCAAGGAAGGTCATACCCGGGATATTTGTCGGATAGCTAACAGACTATATTTTAGATGTGGGAGCCCTAATCACAAGGTTGCCATGTGCCCACTGAGCTAGTACAACCATTTCCTGCATTGCCAGCTCTGAGGGCAGTGCAACAAGGAGGACCAATAGCAGTACGGCCTTTGGCTCATCGTCCGTTGCCGATATAGGCCTAGCTTTATAGGCAGCAACAACAAAATTAACAGGGGTTGTAACCACGATAGCAAGGAAGACAATAGCAGGAAGCTCAACAAGGCCAAGGGCAGGCACTCACCTTGTCTTTGGAGGAAGCTATGGTGTCGGGCGACTTGGTGGCTGGTAACATTTTTGTTACAACCTTTCCTGCTATAGCATTAATTGATCTGGAGCTTCACACTCATTTATGTCTGCATAATATGTGACACGTATTAGATTAAAGTTTAAGGTATTGCCAGCGAGGCTGAATATACTCACTGGCAATGGGATCATAGAAGTTAGTAAGGTGTGCCTAGCATGTCCAGTCATAGTATGTGGGCATTTATTACCTACAAAGTTGATCGAGTTCCCAATGGATAACTTTGACATTATCTTAGGCATGGACTGGTTGAGCGATAGTCGTGCAATAATAAACTATCGTGAGGGTAGAGTATTGTTTAGAATTTTGGGTCTAGAAGAGTTTTTCCTTAGCCGAATAACAAGAGACCTACACAAAGGATGAGTCACAATAGTAGCAAAGGAAGCAAACCCGCTGTCCAAGATAATTGAAGAGTTTATGGATGTCTTTTCCAACAATCTTCCCGAATTACCCCCAATTAGAGTAGTAGAGTTCTGTATAGAGTTGATGCCAGGAGCAGAATTAGTATCCCAGAAGGTGTACCCTATGTCACCATCAGAGCTTGATCAATTATACAGACACATGAAAGAACTGAAGGCGAAGAAGTTTATTTGGACCAGTGCATCATCTTGTGGAGCACCAGCGGTATTAGTAAAGAAAAAGTATGGATCGATGCTATTGTGTATAGATTACAGGTGGTTGAAAGCAATGAAAGGGAAGAACAAGTACCCAATACCAAGGATAGATAATTTGATTGACCAATTAAGTAGAGCAAGAGTCTTCTCCAAGATAGATTTATGATCAGGATATCATCAGATGTGAGTCCGGGAGTAGAATATACCAAAGATAATATTTAGATCATGATATGGGCTTTATAAATTCTTAGTTATGTCATTCAGACTGACTAATGCTCCAACGGTATTCATGGATTTGATGAACCATATTTTCATGCCTTACCCTATGTCACCAACAGAGCTTGATCAATTATACTGACACGTGAAAGAACTGAAGGAAAATAAGTTTATTAAGACTAGTGGATCACCGTGGGGAGCACCAGCGGTATTAGTAAAGAAAAATGATAGATCGACGCGGTTGTGTATGGATTACAGGCAGTTGAAAGCAGTGACAGGGAAGAACAAGTACCCATTACCAAGTATTGATAATTTGTTTAACCAATTAAGTGGAGCAAGAGTCTTCTCTAAGATATACTTACGATCAGGATATCATCAGGTGCGAGTCTGGGAGCAGGATATACTAAAAACAATATTTAGGTCATGATATAGGCATTACAAATTCTTAGTTATGCCATTCAGACTGACTAATGCTCTAACGGTATTCATGGATTTGATGAACCGTATTTTCATACCTTACTTAGACCAATTTGTGGTAGTATTTAATCGATGACATCCTGGTGTATTCTCGTAATGAGGAGGAGCATGGAAAACATCTCAGGATAGTGCTACAAAAATTGAGGGAGCACCAATTATATGGAAAGCTTAGCAAGTATAAGTTTTGGCTGTATCACATATCATTTATTGGGCACATTATTTCTGGAGCAGGAGTGTCAGTTAATCCCAAAAAGGTAGAGGCAGTAGAGAACTGGCTAATTCCAAATACAGTAGCAGAAATACATAGTTTCCTGGGCTTGGCAGGATACTACAGAAGATTTGCCAGCTCCAAGGGCAGTATAGCAAGGAGGACCAGTAGCAGTACGGCCTTTGGCTCAGCATCTGTTGCCGATGCAGGCCCAGCTTTATAGGCTGCAACAACAAAATCAGCAGGGGCCGCAACCACAACAACAAGAAAGACAACAGCAGAAAGCTCAACAAGGCCAAGGGCAGGCACTCATCTTGTCTTTGGAGGAAGCTATAGCGTCGGGCGACTTGGTGGCAGGTAACATTTTTGTTACAAGCTTTCCTGCTTTAACATTAATTAATTCTGGAGCTTCACACTCTTTTATATCTGCACAATATACGATATGTATTAGACTAAAGTTTGAGGTATTACCAGCGAGGCCGAATATACTCACTGGTAATAGGATCATAGAAGTTAGTAAGGTGTGCCTAGCATGTCCAGTCATAGTATGTGGGAATTTATTACCTACAAAGTTGATCGAGTTCCCTATGGGTAACTTTGACATTATCTTAGGCAGGGACTGGTTGAGAGACAGTCATGCAATGATAGACTGGAGTGAGGGTAGAGTGTTGTTTAGAACTTTTAGTCTAGAATAGTTTGTCCTTAGCTAAAGAACAAGAGACCAACACAAAGGAGGAGTCACAACAGTAGCAAAGGAAGCAAAACCACTGCCCAAGATAATTGAAGAGTTTATGGATGTCTTTCCCAACGATCTTCCAGGATTATCTCCAGTTAGAGCAGTAGAGTTCTGTATAGAGTTGATGCCAGGAACAGAATCAGTATCCCAGCAGGTATACCCTATGTCACCATTAGAGCTTGATCAATTATACCGACACGTGGAAGAACTGAAGGCGAAGAAGTTTATTCGGACCAGTGCATTACCGTGGGGAGCATCAGCGGTATTAGTAAAGAAAAATGATAGATCAACGCAATTGTGTATAGATTACAGGTTGTTAAAATCAGTGACAGGGAAGAACAAGTACCCATTACCAAGTATTGATAATTTGTTTGACCAATTAAGTAGAGCAAGAGTCTTCTCCAAGATTGTCACGCCCCAGTCCTAAAATACACGGGACCAGGTCACGTGGCATTGGCCAGCTGACACGACTCCGAAGGATATCCCAATTTAATGGATCCTATCGAAGCGTGCTACGTTGTCCTAAAATACTAACAAGTCTAATATGCTAATATATAACAGGCAAGGTCTAATCTCATCCACAGAATACAATATCATAAAGACTGAAATAAATACTGGTAAATAAAATACAAGAGTCTGAATATCCATAATACATCTGAAATAGTCTGAATGGGGACAAACCCACTGAAATACAGAAATGGAAATAAAGTGCAGAAAGAGTAAGATAACTAGACTAGAGTATCAACTAGCTAGATATGAAAACTCTAGACCGATGTAGCTGCGTACTCAAATCACGGGAACTCCCTTGGAAATGCCTCAAAGTCCTCAATCAGAAATCCTGTCTCTACTCCTGCTCCGTAGATGGTCGGGTATAAATGCTCGTCCGGATCTGGAAGAGAACCAGGTCCTCAGAGGGACGTAACAAGTATACAGAAATGCATGACATAAAGTAAATACTGTGTAAACACAAGGGTAATCTAACCAGCTAAGTGAAATGCACTTTGAAGACAACCCTGGTACGTATGGGTAGGTGAAAGGTATAAAGCATAGCGTCGAGCCAGAGGCTAAGTACCTGGCATTAGCTATAAACTGAACGCCAGGAGTATATATGCTGACTACATCACCGATCATGATAGCGCACAGCTAGTAACCTCTGCCGGATGTATCGACACGCATATATGCTCATAACCGGGAACCTGAGCCCATAACCGGGTAACACATGGCCCATAACCGAGTAACACTGAGGCTCACGGCCCCGCAGTTTACTCTGAAACTACGGCGACCAAATGTTTGTCCCATACACCTACTAATTGTCTTCCCTGCCCAATGTCAATGTACAAGTCGCAAATGCGACGTGGACACCTCATACTATGATGCAAGTCGCTACAGAAATAAACAACTAAGCTAAATGCCGTCACACGTGCTGCTTATGTTGATGGCCAGTCGATCATGAAGCACGTGTCCCTACATGAACTCACTCTGTGACGTGTTAAGATACGTGTCAAGGCCTGGGAAGTCATATTGATAACTCCTCAACTTTAGGTGGGTCCACTAGACACTAAGTCAGACGCAAGTCCTAATGTCAACGCCTTCGTTGACTGCACCCGAGTCTTCTCGGACGCGCACAGTTTAATATTGAAACAATAAAATATGCAACTAGTTAACATCTGAATTTAGACAGCATCAACAAGGCAAGGTATACTTGCCTGGAACTTTGGCGTGCACAAGCAATGCTCCGGAACCAGCAGTCAAGGTAGCTGTAAACTCCCTCGACCATATTTTACTATTTTAAAATCATTTTTAGCAAATTAGAATTTATTTCCATATTTTATTTATTTATATCCTATTGATTGTGCACCTGTCCATTATACAATTAATTAGAGTATTACACTAGCTGTAATTCCCAAACAAAGTCCACAACCCTGCCCTAGACTTGTTAGGCTATTTTTTCTGTATTTTGTGCAACTCCTAGAAACCTTGTTTGGTGCTTCGTTTTAGTCGCACAAATATCGTTACAGACGTACGTATTTATTTTCTATTTAAAATTTTGCTCTTTACCCATCTCTGTACCCCTAGAGATTTGAGGACCTGTAGGCACCTGTTTTGCCCAAACAAAAATACGATAATATTCTACTCTAATTGTATTACAATTATCGTATTGACACCGTAGAGAAATTATGACCCTAACTGCCCCTAAATAATTAGTGAGCATCGTGCGCAGTATTTATTAATTAATAAAAACGAGGACCCGTATCACCTACAGAATCAGACCCTGCAACTGTCCAGACTCATCCCCACACTTCCCAAAACATTTTTCCCAGCTATTTCCCCTATTTTTGTACAATTTAGTATTTCGGGGAATCAGTATTTAAAATCAGGTAAATTGCGGAATTACGCAAAATACCAATTTCATGCTTTTATGCAAATTATGAAAAGTTAGGGGTTTTTATGCAAAATTGCAGGTAAGGTGGCAAAATCCTATTGGTTAGTGAATAGGTGTATGGGACCCACCCAAAACATCCAGAAATTTTAGTCAAAAATATCCAAAAACCTGAATTACCAAAATAACCCTGAATTTCCTAATATTTACAACATTGCCATTCACCCAATCCCTATATAAACCCTAACCCCTCCCTTACAAATCCCTACAGCTCTCCCCTCCGACCACTGCCGGCCACCCAACTCCAGCCAACCCTCCGTCCTGACCCCCTCTTCCCTCCGGCCAAGCCCCACCGCCTGCACTACCCTGCTCCGCCGGCCACAGCCCCCGCAACCTCCCCATTCCCTCAATGCCCACAGCAGCCTCCACCACCCGAGCCACCCCCTGCGCCACCCTCCGCCACCGTGCACCGCCACCAACCCCACCACCCGACTCGCCGTCCTCCCCTCCACTGGACCACCACCCCTCACCGCCCCACGACGCCGCCTCCGCCGGCCAGAGCCCCCGCAGCACCTCCCCACTCCCCTAACCCTAACCGCCACCCTCTACTCCGACGGCATCCAGCCACCGCCACCGCCGTCGTGGACCTCCTCCACCACCACCAACCTGACCGCCACCCTCCCCTCTGTCGGACCCGCCGCCTGCCCGGCCACCTCCGCCTCTCCTCCGCCGCCGGCAGCCCCCGCACTCATCTGCTACTGCTGCTGCTGCTAACAGCTACTGCTGCTGTTGTCGCTCCTCCGGCCGCCTCCGGCCATCTCCGCCGCCGTCTTCCTGCCGTCGACGACCCCTAGGGCCCACCTGTCATAGGGTATAATCCTAAACCCTAGTATATACGTATTTATATATATATACTCCTATGTATACCTATAGGTATATATATATGTATATATATATATATATGTATATATATATGTATATTAATATGTATATATGTATATCTATATATATATATTATATTATAATATATATGTATTACATACTGTTATTATACAGTATATTATACTGTATATACTATTATGATATATTTACTATATATATATATATATATATATATATATATATATATATATATATATATATCTATTATCTTATACATATATATTTATATATGTAAATATGTATATGTATATTTATATATACTATATAATATTATGTAATAATTACTAATATATGTATTTAATTCTGTTTTATTTATATATATATGTAATATATAAATATATGTATACATATATTTATATGATATGTATATTTATATATAACATGTTATATATAATTACTATGTATACTATGTATTTTTATTTCATTTATTTTTCTGCACTTATTATATTTCTTGCACTTATTATATATGTATATATGTATATGTATATATATATATATATATATATATATATATATATATATATATATATATATATATATATAATCTATATTTACATTTCAAGCACTGTCAATTCATTTTATCTATATACATATATACATCAGTGGATATACCCTGATTATTATATTATTATATATCAGCGGATACACCCTGATAATATTATATTATTATATATATATATGGCAGTGGATATACCCTGCTACTATTATACTTGCTATATATATACCTGCATTTTTTTGTTCTGTATATGCTATATATACTGCTATATATATTATATCTATCTATATATACATACTATATATATAACTATATTATATATGTATATAAGTATGTATACATATACTTTATATTACAACCATGATATTCACAAACCCTGTCTGTTTTAACAGAAACCACCTTCAGCACAGCCAGTGACCCCCTGTCACCAGCAACCTCAAACCTGACCGTGAGATCAGGTTATCAACACTATCAGGGAGTAGGCAAGTATACCTTGCCAAGTTTACTGTTTAAATTTACAATATTGTTATATGCTCTTGTTTCTGAATTTCATATAACTATGAGTACCTGAGACTGCCTCAGGTACAGTCAACTGATATGTTGACATTTAGCATATTAACTTAGTCTTACAGACTCACAAACTACTGTGAGAGTATCCTGATATTCTCTTAGACCCTATCACGGGTACACGCAACAAGGTTGCACTTCATTTTGGGATGCAAGTTTACGTAGTTGATTAGCTACCAGTACGTACGACGTGCATCACGGCTTAGAACAAAATCAGGAAAGTTACGACTTGGCATTAGTTACATTGGGCGGGGAGAACGACTAAAAGACGTATGGGATACCCACCTCTTTATCCCGATGCCGCACTCGACGGAGTGATACGGATGTTATATATATATTCCTGTGACCATTCTCATCGTAGATGGAAAATTGTATAGTGCCCTTGAATGGGGGCATATGTGGCATATACTAGCCAGTCACTACGAATTGGTGAATTACGTCAACATATGTCTAGCCACACTTTCCCATACGTACTAGGTTGTCTCAAATTGCATTCACTTAGATGGTTAGCACCCTGTATTTATTTTATTCAGTATTTACATACATGGCATGTTATTTTTATGTATCTTGTTACGTCCCACTGAGGACCTGGTGTCATGCCCCAGTCCCAAATATGTAGGACTAGGAACACGTAAGCATGCCAACCGCATGGATATGGCAACTCCAATATATGGAAACCAAATCCATACGTACGCTGTAATATGAATACAAAATCCACAAGTGGTATAAACATATGTCACAAGTCACAGGGTAAAATCTAAATCTCATCCACCAAAATTATATAGAAATAAATAACCAGTATCTATGAAACTAGATCTCAATAAGAAGTATCTAAGGATGATAGTTGGATGGAAACAAATCCACTACCAACTCGAATATAAGAGCAAATACAATATGAGTACAACACCACAACACAATATAAGAATACCAGCTATCCATCATAGCTCGAAGAGAAGACATCCTCGGATCACATATAACCATCCAAATCTGCGCTCCTGTAAATACTCAAGAAAAGATACACCTGGCAGCGGACCAGGTCCTCAGAGGTACATAACAAGATACTTAAACACATGCCAATAAAGTACTGAAATAAATATCCAAAGGGGTCGCCTAACCGTCTAAAGTGAATGCAGTTAAGAACAACTTTCTAACAAGTGGGCTATCTGGCCATAAATAGGATTGGCATGGTTCTCTTGGAGATCCAGGGGCCTACAAAGGCACGTCGTCTTTTGAACGGCGGAGGCCCGCCAAGTAGTATAGGTGTCATCATGACCGCGCATCTCCGGCGGAGCGTACGGGTTACACAAGGAAAGTGCAAAGGAGCCCAAATGTGATACTTGTTGTTCTTCCCACCCCATGCTCTAAGTATGTCACATCCATGACACGATTTGGTCCATAGCCTATCCTTAGTACCCTAGCCCAATCCTGCAACCAAACAAGGACAAGGATGGGACCACCGTACTACAATAGGCTACGTCCATAGACCTCTAATAACTGCTAAGTCTTCTAGCATGCAAAGTTTCTAACAACAGTTATTCCTAACGCATGGCCCACACGTACAGGAGGCCAACCTGCACACAAGTCCGTGATCTACATGAGACTCATAACTCGTGTAACAACTGTGTCACGGCCAATGAACCTAAAGATGCTACATGATGATGGGGTAGTCTCATAAACAAGGTCAATGCAAATACGTAAATAAAAATATACCGCGACGACACCGTCGCGCGCATTTTTATATAACAGTTAAAATATATAAAAAGACAAAAAATAAAGATGCATGCAACATATGGAATAAAAATAACAGTACAATGGCAAGGTATACTTCCTGACAAGGAAGCTGCAATATACCAATAACCTGCTCCAGAAATCGCGCAGAACAATCCAATATCCTATGTACACATAAATATAATATAATAGAATCATTAGTCATTACACTAGCACATACTCAACCACATTTACACTGGAATCAGGGGGTATACTAGGGGTAACACTAGTCATCTAACACGGTCAATTACGCATTGAATTACGCGGGTGTCGCGTCTTCAAGTACTGTACGAAATCAGTCAGTCAACTGACAGGTGTCTATGCCAGTACGTTAGTGTACGCAAGGCAGACAAATTCACAAGTTCTTAGGGTCAACATGGTCAAGGTAAGTATGGAATAGTCCACGATGTCCTAGGGTCATACAGTCTGAATATTTAGTCATAATTATCAATTAGCATTTACTTACATATATATTCATATAACTATATAATAATATAACCATTAATTTATTTTAATTTATTTAATTTTGGAATAATTACTCTAAAATCCTATTTTAATCTTATTATTCTGATTTTTATGTTAATTCCTAAATTTTGTCCAAAGAAACTGAATTTTATCAACTCGAGACTTATGGCACACAAATCGAGGCGATCTGTTGACCAAAAAGTCAACCGACACAAACTCGACTTTCATGCATGATTTTTTGTAGATTTCAGCATTAAAAATATACTGAAATTTACAGCTCGTCTGAATTCAAATTCGTTTGGGAATTATGGCACATACAAATTTTGTATTGTGCACCGATGGTTAAATTCTAACCTAGAAGTTCTACAGAATTAACAATATGTAAATACTTTGAAATAAATTCTGGGAAAAATATATGTCGATGATCTCGACATTAGCTTTTCGAAACTTTAAACGGTTCATGATTCTGATTCCTGGTTCTCCCGGAATCACGAAAACATCGAAACACGTCTATTTTCGGACATGCTGTGCTCTACGAATTTTCCAGAATTTAATACTAATAATTAAAAAAAAAATTATATTATCAGAAATCTAACCTCATTATCGTTCTAACAAAAAAAACTGGAGCATGTTTGGAGTCCGGAGCTAGGAGATATCATCTTTTTAATTCGTCATAACTAGTAGAAAATGAGGCTGAATTTATGACGAATTTTGACTATTTTTTGGACGAAAAAGAGAAAAATTTGGGAAAGAAAAATATGAAGGATGAGGTATTTATAATGGTGGACACTACTTAATTAAATACGAATATGATTGGTTAATTTGGATAGGATTATGATGAATTTAAATAATGATAGGATATGCATGAAGTTGATTTTCAGGATTTGAATTAATTTAAAATAGAGTTTAAATTTATCTCAATAATTTATAATCTTAAATATAATTAAAGATAATACAAATAATTTATAAAATCTTATTAATATCTATTAACACTAAATTAGTATCTATCTAATATTAAGACTATATATATCCAAATAAATCCTAAATAATTTTAAAATCTAAATAAATTTCTTAAAATTCTAAATAAATTACAAAAAAATATAACTAAATATTTTAAATTAAAGTAAATATTTGGTAGGAACGACATGCAAGTATGGTCGTATAGTAAATCATAGAAGTCCTAGAAATTTATGTTTTCTAAGTTTTAATTACCAAAAATTCTAGAAAAATCTCCAAAAATCTAAAATAACCTAAAATAATTCTAAATGAATATTTATATAAGTAAATATATCAAGAAATTTATTTTCTAATTAACTAAGAGCATATTCTAAATAAATTCAACATATATAATAAATATAATAATATAAAATATACACAAAATACCTATTTTGGGTGAGGGAGTTTACAATCTACCCAACTTAAAACAATTTCGTCCTCGAAATTAAAATAAGACATAATTTGTTAAATCCTTCACATTCGTACATAAGGTATGTCAATCGCAATCTCTTCCAAAAATTTAAATAACAAAATCTATTCGAATCTATCGCGATCACTTCAAAATTAATATAACCACTGTTTAAATCAAAATTCAACCTGTCGTAATCTCTTCTCGATTTTTAAATAATCAACATCCAAATCTGACTCAAGTCTATATGACATCCCACATCAAAATTTATATCATAATTTTCAACTATCATAATCTCCTCTAGACTTTGAACAATAAACAATTCTAATCAAATCTTATTCCTATTCTTAACTTAAGAATTTTGTACTATTCAAATATTTAAACTCAATTTACATCCTCAATATTTCAAATAGGTGACCCAACAATCAAAATTGAACTTTTAATTCAAATCATCAAATTGTAAAATTTAAATCTAATTAACCAATTGTTCAAGTCTAAAATTCTATATTTATTCTCAAAATTTAAATCGATGATTCATCCTTCAATATTCAAAATTTAAATCATGTGCTCAAAGTATAAATATTGGGTCCTCAATATCAAGATTTTTAAAATTTATTAAATCCTCATTATCTTAATCCCTCTTTTAAAATTCTCCACATTTAAAAGGACTTAATCTCTCAATCTAATCCTACTTGATCACAATCTAAAAGAATTCTCCTCAAGTTTAATACTGCAATTTCTACCCAACTTAGAATTTACCCATCTATCACATAAGGCTCTTACACTTAAGAAAAATATTTCTCAACTTATTTTCTCATGTCATTCAATCCTCAAAACTTTAACACCAACTATATCATATGTGATATGCCCTTAATCAATTATGAAAGATAGTCACCAAATAATGTGATTGGCCTATGGGGTATATCTTGTACTATCCGTGTATCACTTATATCCAAGCACGAGATTTCGTCTTTCCGAAATAAGGGAAGACGGAAGCAACGAAAAAGAGTTCAATGAGGGGTAATAGAATGGAAGTATGGGAATCAAAGCGTTTAAAGAATTCAAATGGGAATTGTCAAGACAGTTGTGGATTAAAATCTTAATTTGGTAATTTCCTATTCGCATGCTCACATCGGTGCAGTTATGTACTTGATATGATATGCTTTGTCGTATCTAGAGGGTAAGTATATTCGTCTACTAATCACTACATATCTCAATCCACGTAAAGTAGTTATGCGAAGGGCGAACCAAGCGCACTAAGGTTAGCTAGACCCTAATACACTGATTCTGAAATATATTATTGTGGGCCCCCAATAATACGTATGTCATGAACAAGCTCGATAAAGAATAAGCTTGCAAAAATTAGGCTATAATAGTAGCATAAGTCAAGGTAGTACAGCAAATATGAATACGCTAGATTATGATGAAAGAAGGTTCATAACAATTCAAATTCACAAAAACAAAAGCAAAATAAGCAATAATAATGAAAGACTACACAATCTCTACAGTTGTCATACTAATTCCTTGTCTAAGTCGCTAGTCGACCAATAGGGACATGAACCTCTAAATTCTATCGTCTGAATAAACACTGTCGTCTTTGCTAGCATACAATTAATGCCATTCAGTTACACTTCATCAATGGATCACAGGGACTACGTGATACTAGGTGGTGAGGTATACTATCCAACTTAAAATAATTTAACTACTATTGTATTGCCTTAAGGATACCTATAAAAATAATCTTGCACATGTACATAGAACATAAACTCTTATTAGGGTCTCCTATTGCATTATATAGGTAAGGGTCAAGTGCTCATAGAACAGGTGTCAATCGTAGGGATAGAAGAGTTACTAGCCGTTAAGGGGAAAGGGATTTAACTCGTATTGAGCTATGGGTACAAATTTCGTGATTTAAAGCTAAGGGGTAATCATTAGGTCACAACCTAAGGGAACTACGCAAACTATCAAATCCCAACTATCACGCACAAAATTCAAAGTTCAAATTACCAAGCTATACCCTAGCAAACTACATGTCCTAACATAGAATAAGATTACTTGGCCTTCAATCATACGAGTTATGTGGCACGAGTTAAATAATGAAGAAAGAAGAATCATAATTTAGTCGTCACACAATTAGCGAACGCTAAGGTTGCAGGGGGACAAGTTATGAAATCAAAAATAGAGGGCTCTAGATAGCATCATGGTTCTCTAAGGAGGTGGCATGCTAGTTGCCATGTTCGGGGTATGATCAAGGGAAAGGGTTGATTACATTCCTCTAGGCTTCCTAGGGTGCTGTCTACTAGTAACAAGACAATGACATAAGTTTTATAGTTCTCTAATACTATCCAATTATGAGGGTTAGGTTCAGTCCTAATGTTCAATATTGGTTCTCCATTGGTTCCTCAATACTAGGGTCAAACATTATGGTAAAACTTCTAACTAACTCTAGTAGTATCTATACTACTCTAAAGTCTTCATAATACATCAGGGGTAATGGTAAATCAATTCTAAAGATAAGGAATTCTAGGGTTCACTAGATATTCTAAACTTAGTGGTGTGTCTATATTCTCGTTATATTCTTAATAGGTGTGCTACTCTAATTATCATCCTAATAACAGGGGTTCCTATATTCTAGCAGAAGGCCATATATACTCAAGGAACTTATTAGGGAAGTACAGGAATCAAGCAGGATACAATTGTTCGAATAGATCATAGAGGAGGAAGGTGAATCATAGTCAATTGTGGATGAGATCCTATACTCTAGTCCTATGTGCAGGCTAGTTCGGTACAGTAACGTAACCGAGACAATATGCTCTTGACCTGCATGGGCCACCACAAAAACATGTCACGCCCCAGTCCCAAATACGTAGGACTAGGAACACGTAAGCATGCCAGCCGCATAGATATGGCAACTCCAATATATGGAAACCAAATCCATACGTACGCTGTAATATGAATACAAAATCCACAAGTGGTATAAACATATGTCACAAGTCACAGGGTAAAATCTAAATCTCATCCACCAAAATCATATAGAAATAAATAACCAGTATCTATGAAACTAGATCTCAATAAGAAGTATCTAAGGATGATAGTTGGATGGAAACAAATCCACTACCAACTCGAATATAAGAGCAAATACAATATAAGTACAACACCACAACACAATATAAGAATACCAGCTATCCATCACAGCTCGAAGAGAAGACATCCTCGGATCACATGTAACCATCCAAATCTGCGCTCCTGCAAATACTCAAGAAAAGATACACCTGGCAGCGGACCAGGTCCTCAGAGGGACATAATAAGATACTTAAACACATGCCAATAAAGTACTGAAATAAATATCCAAAGGGGTCGCCTAACCGTCTAAAGTGAATGCAGTTAAGAACAACTTTCTAACAAGTGGGCTATCTGGCCATAAATAGGATTGGCATGGTTCTCTTGGAGATCCAGGGGCCTACAAAGGCACGTCGTCTTTTGAACGGCGGAGGCCCGCCAAGTAGTATAGGTGTCATCATGACCGCGCATCTCCGGCGGAGCGTACGGGTTACACAAGGAAAGTGCAAAGGAGCCCAAATGTGATACTTGTTGTTCTCCCCACCCCATGCTCTAAGCATGTCACATCCATGACACGATTTGGTCCATAGCCTATCCTTAGTACCCTAGCCCAATCCTGCAACCAAACAAGGACAAGGATGGGACCACCGTACTACAATAGGCTACGTCCATAGACCTCTAATAACTGCTAAGTCTTCTAGCATGCAAAGTTTCTAACAACAGTTATTCCTAATGCATGGCCCACACGTACAGGAGGCCAACCTGCACGCAAGTTCGTGATCTACATGAGACTCACAACTCGTGTAACAACTGTGTCATGGCCAATGAACCTAAAGATGCTACATGATGATGGGGTAGTCTCATAAACAAGGTCAATGCAAATACGTAAATAAAAATATACCGCGACGACACCGTCGCGCGCATTTTTATATAACAGTTAAAATATATGAAAAGACAGAAAATAAAGATGCATGCAACATATGGAATAAAAATAACAGTACAATGGCAAGGTATACTTGCCTGACAAGGAAGCTGCAATGTACCAATAACCTGCTCCAGAAATCGCGCAGAACAATCCAATATCCTATGTACACATAAATATAATATAATAGAATCATTAGTCATTACACTAGCACATACTCAACCAAATTTACACTGGAATCAGGGGGTATACTAGGGGTAACACTAGTCATCTAACACGGTCAATTACGCATTGAATTATGCGGGTGTCGCGTCTTCAAGTACTGTACGAAATCAGTCAGTCAACTGACAGGTGTCTATGCCAGTACGTTAGTGTACGCAAGGCAGACAAATTCACAAGTTCTTAGGGTCAACATGGTCAAGGTAAGTATGGGATAGTCCACGATGTCCTAGGGTCATACAGTCTGAATATTTAGTCATAATTATCAATTAGCATTTACTTACATATATATTCATATAACTATATAATAATATAACCATTAATTTATTTTAATTTATTTAATTCTGGAATAATTACTCTAAAATCCTATTTTAATCTTATTATTCTGATTTTTATGTTAATTCCTAAATTTTGTCCAAAGAAACTGAATTTTATCAACTCGAGACTCATGGCACACAAATCGAGGCGATCTGTTGACCAAAAAGTCAACCGATACAAACTCAACTTTCATGCATGATTTTCTGTAGATTTCAGCATCAAAAATATACTAGAATTTATGGCTCGTCTGAATTCAAATTCGTTTGGGAATTATGGCACATACAAATTTTGTATTGTGCACCGATGGTTAAATTCTAACCTAGAAGTTCTATAGAATTAACAATATGTAAATACTTCGAAATAAATTCTGGGAAAAATATATGTCGATGATCTCGACATTAGCTTTCTGAAACTTTAAACGGTTCATGATTCTGATTCCTGGTTCTCCCGAAATCGCGAAAACATCGAAACACGTCTATTTTCGGACATGCTGTGCTCTACGAATTTTCCAGAATTTAATACTAATAATTAAAAAAAACAATTTATATTATCAGAAAGCTAACCTCATTATCGTTCTAACAAAAAAAACTGGAGCATATTTGGAGTCCGGAGCTAGGAGATATCGTCTTTTTAATTCGTCATAACTAGTAGAAAATGAGGCTGAATTTATGACGAATTTTGACTATTTTTTGGACGAAAAAGAGAGGAATTTGGGAAAGAAAAATATGAAGGATGAGGTATTTATAATGGTGGACACTACTTAATTAAATACGAATAGGATTGGTTAATTTGGATAGGATTATGATGAATTTAAATAATGATAGGATATGCATGAAGTTGATTTCCTAGTAGGTTCAGGATTTGAATTAATTTAAAATAGAGTTTAAATTTATCTCAATAATTTATAATCTTAAATATAATTAAAGATAATACAAATAATTTATAAAATCTTATTAATATCTATTAACACTAAATTAGTATCTATATAATATTAAGACTATATATATCCAAATAAATCCTAAATAATTTTAAAATCTAAATAAATTTCTTAAAATTCTAAATAAATTACAAAAAAATATAACTAAATATTTTAAATTAAAGTAAATATTTGGTAGGAACGACATGCAAGTACGGTCGTATAGTAAATCATAGAAGTCCTAGAAATTTATGTTTTCTAAGTTTTAATTACCAAAAATTCTAGAAAAATCTCCAAAAATCTAAAATAACCTAAAATAATTCTAAATGAATATTTATATAAGTAAATATACCAAGAAATTTATTTTCTAATTAACTAAGAGCATATTCTAAATAAATTCAACATATATAATAAATATAATAATATAAAATATACACAAAATACCTATTTTGGGTGAGGGAGTTTACACCTGGTTCCCTACCAGGTTTAGATGAGACACTCTACTCCACAGTACATGGACTTGGACAGGAGACGGGATATGCCCCTGAGAAGGAGTTAGAGGAGATGCCATCAGAATCTGCCTGAGTACACCTGGAGTTGGAGCTACATATTTCAAGGACGATGCACTAGTCATCTTATTTCACTTTTGCTTATCTTCTGTAGTGGGTTTGTTCCCACAAGATATTATCTGATTTGTATTATGATATTTTAGACTCAGCATCTATATATTCAGCACTATTTCCCATATTTCATGATATTCCTGTGGATGAGATAGAATTACCTGTATTTAGACTTGTAGTATTTTAGGACAGCGTAGCACATCACTTTGGGTCCATTAAATTGGGTAATCCCTTAGTGACGTGTCAGCTGGCTAATGCCACGTGGCCTAGTTCCGTATATTTTGGGACTGGGGCGTGACAGTTGCACCGTCTCGGATGCCTACGAACAGATAACAATAATTATGATTCACTAAATTTACACCATGCTTAACTACCTATGTTAACATAGAGCAGGTATACCTATCTAACACATATATACTATAGATAATTTAGCAACCTATATACTTATGTATACAACTTCATTTAGACATATGTACATATATACATAATGCATTAATAATAATTAACATATATATATTGTTCATTATGTATAAGGAATTTAATAATATATATGTACAAACTACTATAGTACACAGATATAGTATTTAAATATTTTATACCAATACCACCATACATATATAATTACCTATATTCATTAGTTAATATATATATACTATAATACATTAATACATAAAATAAATACTTGCATAAAATAATACATGACTAAATATATACATTTAAAGATAGTATAACATATATACTTATGTGTTCACTAATAAAAATATGTAATGTTTAATAGTACACTTAATAATAGCATCTATATATTACTTAATAACATGTATATTTACACATACTCATTAAATATATTATCATATTTAAAACACATAATACCCTATATATAAATTAAATATATACACATATATTTACATATATTTATGTACATAAGTACACAACATAAATACATATATTCAATTATGCACTAATACATTAAATACACAATATATGTACATATACATATATATATATATATATATATATATATATATATATATATATATATATATATATATATATATATATATATACATACATTAAACATATACCACTAATATATATTTATGTATACACACAATATATATATATATATATATATATATATATATATATATATATATATATATATATATATATATATATATATATACATAATTGATATTTAAATAATATAAGTATTTAATACCATATATAGTATATACTATATTACATTATATTTATTAGTATATATAAAGTATACAAAGTATATAAATACAATATATATATACATTTATTTGTACATACAATATACAATATATACTATATTACATTATATTTATTAGTATATATAAGGTATACAAAGTATATAAATATAATATATATATACATATTTAATACATACAATATACAACATATATATATTTATTAGCACATACTATACACAGTATATAAATTTATTAGTACATACATTATACAGTATATAAATTATAAATACATAAAATACTGTATTTATACAGAAATATATACATAACTTTTTAAATAGTATACCTAAACATATATGTACATATACATATTTAATGCAGCCCCTAATACGTATAAAAATACTAGTATTTATACATAAAATATTGTACTTAAATGATGCTCAGGCCGAAGGGGACCCGGTGGCTGACCGTCGACGGCGGGGATGGCCGGACGGAGCTCCGGCAGGGCTCGGGGTGGTCGGCAATCAGCAGCTGTGATTTGGGGCTGCCTGCGCCGCGGGGACGAGTGAGGCCAGCTGCGGCATCGACCGACGGTTGAACTTTACGGGGATGGAGGTGGTCGGTCGGAAAGAGCTCGGTGGAGTTGGGCGGCCGGGCTTGCTACGGCGGCGGAGATATTAATGGTCGGGTGGTCGGGTTGAGGTAGTCGGGGGGGGTGAATGAAGGCTGCTGTGGCGGTGGTTCAGGAGGAGGCGGCGGTCGTGGTGGCCGTGGCGGTGGTTCAGTCGGTAGGGGCGGGGATGGCGGTGACACTGGTGGCGGTCGTTGCCGGAGGTGGCGGAGGCGGCGGGCTGAGGAAGGGGGTTAGGGGTGATGGGGGCTGAGTGAGGGTGGTTTGTGTAGGTTTTAGGAATTTGGTTTTTTTCTAGGTATTTGGATTTTCTAGATTTTTGTATGTAATAAATGTGATGTAACTTGATGTATATATAGGAGAGAGAGTGGGGGGCTGCCTAGGGATTAGGGCCGACTGTGGGTAATTTTTAGGGAGTTTGGGAGGCTTCATCATGATGAGGGGAGGGCTAGGAATTGAGCATTTCAAATGGAGGGTCATGATGTGCCCATCCAAAAGTGAGGCAAGTACATAAAAAATGGGGGGGGAATTAATTGTGAACCGGTTCAATAATGTAGGCTCTTTCTCCATGTGGTTGGGCCAATGAGAGGGGGCACCTCATTACAATTTTGCACAAAGGCCCCTGAATAATTTGGAATTTGCACAAATTCTGGAATTAGGGATTTGATGTAACAAAATACCATATTTGGTGTTTTGTATTGGGCTAGGATAGTGTATGGTGTTTTGTATGAGGCTTGTGGGTGTGTGGGTGGGTTTGGGTTGGAGTTAGGTCTAATTTAAATGAGATTAGGTCACCACATTAATTAATTTATAATTAATGCACCGGGTGTCTCTAAATTAATTTAATAAATATCGGGGGTCTAAATTGGGTGATACAAGCGTCATTGGTGTGGTAGGCTCAGGGTACAATAATGTCATGATCTGGGTTGGTCAAATCGGATTGAGATTGGGTCTCACTTTCGATTGGAACGGACAACGAACGTAAATATGCAATTTATTTAATTTACGTACGGACGTTTGTAACGACTTTTGTGCGACTAAAATTAGGCACAAAAATCAGTATCCGGGGGTTGCTCAAGGTTCATTATGATAGGTTAGTATGTCTAGGCCAAGTGTATGGAATTTGTTTCAGGGTAACAGCTAGGGTAGTGTCCTAAATATCGGGACAACGGTAAGGCGTCCTAAGTAATAAAAGCATTGCATAAAATATTTAATACTTGTATAAATTCTAATTAGGACCAAAACCCTAATATCTTTATCTAAATTAATAAAAAAATAAATTTTTGGTCGAAGGGGTTTACAATCTACCCAACTTATAAGAATTTCGTCCTCAAAATTAAAATAACACATAATAAGCTATAATTCATCAAACAATGCTACGGACATACCTAGGGTTGGTGGGGCTGGCGTTTGTACTATCTCCCGGGCTCTATCGCTATACTGGGAACACTCCTAAGCTTGATATTGGGTTGATCTGCACCTCAGGCACAGTCCTAGTCTTCTTCTGCAATCCTTCTGGACATGTCCCTTCTTTCTGCAAAAGTGACACGTCAGTAGCTCCCTCTGCTGATATGGCACAATCTTTTGTTGTCTCTGTACTCCTGGATGGCGAATCGGTCCTCCTTCTCTGGGCTGAGCTCTGGCTGGTGCAGTCATGCTGGAATGCCTCGATCCTCTACTAATAGCCTCCTGGATCCTCGCCTCTGATAGGACTTCCTCGTATGAGATCCTCGCCTGAGTAGTAGTGTACCTCTGCAGCTCGAAGGTAAGGCCATGATGGAATCTCCTGGCCTTCTCCAGGTCGTTGGGTATCAGGGCTGCACCAAATCGGCTGAGTCGGCTGAACTCCGTGTCGTAGGCATCCACGGTCAAGTTCCCTTACTCCAGGTGTAGGAACTGGGAGTACAGGGCGTTTCTAACCATAGCAGGGAAATACTTCGTATTGAAGTACTCAAGAAATTCCTCCCAAGTCTGCGTCCTGCCGACACTGTGCTCCATAAAATCCCACCAGTGATAGGCGTTGCCTGTGAGTTGGGCCCTCACTGCGGTCATCCAGAGGTCGGGGTGTAGCTGCGAACCCTCCAATAGCATCTCAGTGTTGGAGACCCAGTCTGAGATCTCTTCTACAGTCTCCTTGCCTGAGAAGGTTCTCGGTTCCATCTGGCGGAAGCCTCGTATAGTGCCCACTGGCTGGACAGGTGCAGGTGCTGGTGCTGCTGCTTGGGCAGGTGCCCTCTCCAGTACTGCCATCAGGCCCTGTCTCAGGGTCTCCGTCTGATGCCACTGGGCCTACATCATCGTCTGAAAGAACTGGAACATCTGTGGCTGTTCCTCTACTGGTGGCATCTGGGTGGAAACGGTAGAGGTGGTGGTAGTGGTACCTCCGGCTGTCTCGTCGGTGTCTCCTTGGATATTGGTCTCTCGAAATGCGGCATCGGAGTGGCCCTCGAGGTCTGTCCCTCGAAGTGCTGCATCGGGATCGTCTGCGATGTCTGGCCCTCTGGCTGCTGCGTCCCGTCGTCGGGAGAGGTCTGATGCCAGTGTATCATCGGGGCCCGGGGGATCACCTGTGCTTGTGGCTGAGGCTGCTCTCCAGGTGGTCCCTAGGATGTCTTCTCCCTCGGTGCGGGGGTTGATGGTACTATGGCACCAAGTATCTCGCATCTGCTGCATAGGTTCATCTCGCTGTAAGAGATAGAACTTCATTAAAAGAGTACGGAATAACAAGCAGGATACAGATATTTAATTTAATACAGATATTTAATTTAATCAAGTGGATGAGATCTATTAATTTCTAACCTATTGCAGGCTCGCTGGGCATGTTACCATACCACAAGCGATAAACATGACCTGCATGGGCCACCACTAAAACTATGTCACGCCCCAGTCCCAAAATACACAGGACCTGGTCACGTGGCATTGGCCAGCTGACACAACTCCGAAGGATATCCCAATTTAATGGATCCTATCGAAGCGTGCTGCGCTGTCCTAAAATACTAACAAATCTAATATGCTAATATATAGCAGGCAAGGTCTAATCTTATCCACAGAATACAATATCATAAAGACTAAAATAAATACTGGTAAATAAAATACAAGAGTCTGAATATCCATAATACATATGAAATAGTCTGAATGAGGACAAACCCACTAAAATACATAAATAGAAATAAAGTGCAGAAAGAGTAAGATAACTAGACTAGAGTATCAACTAGCTAGATATGAAAACTCTAGTCCGATGTAGCTGCGTACTCAAATCACGGAAACTCCCCTAGAAATATCTCGAAGTCCTCAATCAGAAATCCTGTCTTTACTCCTGCTCCATAGATGGTCGGGTACAAATGCTCGTCCGGATCTGGAAGAGAACCAGGTCCTCAGAGGGACGTAACAAGTATACAGAAATGCATGCCATAAAGTAAATACTGTGTAAACTCAAGGGTAATCTAACCAGCTAAGTGAAATGCACTTTGAAGACAACCCTGGTACGTATGGGTAGGTGAAAGGTATAAAGCATAGCATCGAGCCAGAGGCTAAGTACCTGACATTAGCTGTAAACTGAACGCCAGGAGTATATATGCTGACTACATCACCGATCATGATAGCGCGCAGCTAGTAACCTCTGCCGGATGTATCGACACGCATATATGCCCATAACCGGGAACCTGAGCCCATAATCGGGTAACATATGGCCCATAACCGAGTAACACCGAGGCTCACGGCCCCGCAGTTTACTCTGAAACTACGACGACCAAATGTCTGTCCCATACGCCTACTAATTGTCTTTCCCGTCCAATGTCAATGTACAAGTCACAAATGCGACATGGACACCTCATACTATGATGCAAGTCGCTACAGAAATAAATAACTAAGCTAAATGCCGTCACACATGCTGCTCATATTGATGGCCAGTCGATCATGAAGCACGCGTCCCTACATGAACTCACTCTGTGACGTGTTAAGATACGTGTCAAGGCCTGGGAAGTCATATTGATAACTCCTCAACTTTAGGTGGGTCCACTAGGCACTAAGTCAGACACAAGTCCTAACGTCAACGCCTTCGTTGACTGCACCCGAGTCTTCTCGGACGCGCACAATTTAATATTGAAACAATAAAATATGCAACTAGTTAACATCTGAATTTAGACAGCATCAACAAGGCAAGGTATACTTGCCTGGAACTTTGGCGTGCACAAGCAATGCTCCAGAACCAGCAGTCAAGGTAGCACCGTCTTGGATGCCTACGAACAGATAACAATAATTATGATTCACTAAATTTACACCATGCTTAACTACCTATGTTAACATAGAGCAGGTATACCTACCTAACACATATATACTATAGATAATTTAGTAACCTATATACTTATGTATACAACTTCATTTAGACATATGTACATATATACATAATGCATTAATAATATTTAACATATATATATTGTTCATTATGTATAAGGAATTTAATAATATATATGTACATACTACTATAGTACACAGATATAGTATTTAAATATTTTATACCAATACCACCATACATATATAATTACCTATATTCATTAGTTAATATATATATACTATAATACATTAATACATAAAATAAATACTTGCATAAAATAATACATGACTAAATATATACATTTAAAGATAGTATAACATATATACTTATGTGTTCACTAATAAAAATATGTAATGTTAAATAGTACACTTAATAATAGCATCTATATATTACTTAATAACATGTATATTTACACATACTCATTAAATATATTATCATATTTAAAACACACAATACCCTATATATAAATTAAATATATACACATATATTTATGTACATAAGTACACAACATAAATACATATACATACATATATTCAATTATGCACTAATACATTAAATACACAATATATGTATATATATATTTATATTTATATATACATATATACATATTTAATATATTTATAATACACATATTATACTAACTACATAGAGTATATATATATATATATATATATATATATATATATATATATATATATATATATATATATATATATATATATATATATATATACATACATACATACAGTAAACATATACCACTAATATATATTTATGTATACACAAAAAATATATATATATATATATATATACATAATTGATATTTAAATAATATAAGTATTTAATACCATATATAGTATATACTATATTACATTATATTTATTAGTATATATAAAGTATATAAATACAATATATATATACATTTATTTGTACATACAATATACAGTATATACTATATTACATTATATTTATTAGTATATATAAGGTATTCAAAGTATATAAATACAATATATATATATATATACATATTTAATACATATAATATACAGTATATATATATTTATTAGCACATACTATACACAGTATATAAATTTATTAGTACATACATTATACATTATATAAATTATAAATACATAAAATACTGTATTTATACAGAAATATATACATAACTATTTAAATAGTATACTAAAACATATATGTACATATACATATTTAATGCAGCCCCTAATACGTATAAAAATACTAGTATTTATACATGAAATATTGTACCTAAATGATGCTCAGGCCGAGGGGGACCCGGTGGCTGACCGGCGACGGCGGGGATGGCGGACGGAGCTCCAGAAGGGCTCGGGGTGGTCGGCAATCAGCAACAGCGGTTTGCGGTTGCCTGCACTGCAGGGACGAGTGCGGCCAGCTGCGGCGTCGATCGGCGGTGGAACTCGACGGGGACGGAGGTGGTCGGTCGGGGAAGAGCTCGGTGGAGTTGGGCGGCCGGGCTTGCTACGGCGGCGGAGATATTAATGGTCGGGTGGTCGGGTTGAGGTAGTCGGGGGAGGGGGGTGAAGGAAGGCTGCTGTGGCGGTGGTTCAGGCGGAGGCGGCGGTCGTGGTGGCCGTGGCGGTAGTTCAGTCGGTAGGGGCGGGGATGGCGGTGACACTGGTGGCGGTCGTTGTCGAAGGTGGCGGAGGCGGCGGGCTAAGGAAGGGGGTCGGGGTGATGGGGGCTGAGTGAGGGTGGTTTGTGTAGGTTTTAGGAATTTGGGTTTTTTATCTAGGTATTTGTGTTTTTTAGGTTTTTGTGTGTAATAAATGTGATGTAACTTGATGTATATGTAGGAGAGAGTGGGGGAGGGGGCTGCCTAGGGATTAGGGCTGGCTGTGGGTAATTTTTGGGGAGTTGGAGAGGCTTCATCATGATGAAGGGAGGGCTAAAAATTGAGCATTTCAAATGGAGGGTCATGATGTGCCCATCCAAAAGTGAGGCAAGTAAATAAAAAATGGGGGGGGGGGGAATTAATTATAAATCGGTTCAAGAATGTAGGCTCTTTCTCCATGTGGTTTGGCCAATGAGAGGGGGGCACCTCATTGCAATTTTGCACAAAGGCCCCTGAACAATTTAGAATTTGCACAAATTCTGGAATTGGGGATTTGATGTAACAAAATACCATGTTTGGTGTTTTATATTGGGCTAGGATGGTATATGGTGTTTTGTATAAGGCTTGTGGGTGTGTGGGTGGGTTTGGGTTAGAGTTTGGTCTAATTTAAATGAGGTTAGGTCACCACATTAATTAATTCATAATTAATGCACCGGGTGTCTCTAAATTAATTTAATAAATATCGGGGGTCTAAATTGGGTGGCACAAGCGTCATTGGTGTGGTAGGCTCAGGGTACAATAATGTCATGATCTGGGTTGGTCAAATCGGGTTGAGATTGGGTCTCACATTCGATTAGAACGGACAACGAACATAAATACGCAATTTATTTAATTTACGTACGGACATTTGTAACGACTTTTGTGCGACTAAAATTAGGCACAAAAATCAGTATCCCGGGGTTGTTCAAGGTTCATTATGATAGGTTAGTATGTCTAGGCCAAGTGTATTGAATTTGTTTCAGGGTAACAGCTAGGGTAGTGTCCTAAATATCGGGACAACGGTAAGGCATCCTAAGTAATAAAAGCATTGCATAAAATATTTAATACTTGTATAAATTCTAATTAGGACCAAAACCCTAATCTCTTTATCTAAATTAATAAAAAAATAAATTTTTGGTCGAGGGGGTTTACAAAGATATACTTATGATCAGGATATCATTATGTGCGAGTCTGGGAGCTGGATATACCAAAGACAATATTTAGGTCACGATATGGGTATTACAAATTCTTAGTTATGCCATTTAGACTGACTAATGCTCCAGCGGTATTTATGGATTTGATGAATCGTATTTTCATACCTTACTTAGACCAATTTGTGGTAGTATTTAATCGATGACATCCTGGTGTATTCTCATAATGAGGAGAAGCATGGAGAACATCTCAGGATAGTGCTGCAAATATTGAGGGAGCACCAATTATATGGGAAGCTTAGTAATTATGAGTTTTGGCTGGATCACATATCCTTTCTTGGGCACATTATTTCTGGAGCAGGAGTGTCATTTAATCCCAAGAAGGTAGAGGCAGTAGAGAACTGGCAAATTTTAAAGACAGTAGTAGAAGTGTGTAGTTTCCTGGGCTTGGTAGGATACTATAGAAGATTTGTCAAATTTTGCTAAAATTTCGGCACCATTGACTCGGTTGACGCACAAGAAAGTTAAATTTGTGTGGTTAGCGGAATATTATATAACCTTTGAAGAGTTAAAGAAGAACTTAATCTCTGCACCAATTCTTACTTTTTCAGCAGGCTCCGGAGGATTCACAGTATACTGTGATACATCTGGAAAAGGATTTGGATGTATTTTGATGTAGCAAGGGATAGTTATAGCATATGCTTCTCGGCAGCTCAGAGACCACAAAAAAACTATCCAACTCACAATTTATAGCTAGCAGTAGTAGTGTTTGCACTTAAGCTATGGATGAACTACTTATATGGCGATCGAGTAAAAATATTCATGAACCATAAGAGTTTGATGTATGTGTTCACGCAGAAGGACCTGAACATGAGACAGAGAATGTGGCTAGAGTTATTGAAAGACTATGACGTGAAACTTCAGTACCATCTAGTCAAGGCTAATGTAGTAGCTATTGCACTTAGCAGAAGAGGTTACAAATTTATGTTGACTACTCATAAGTACATTCTAGAAGACTTACGAGAGATGGATATCGAGATAGTACTTCCATATAGTACAGGAGTTCAAGCTAGTCTATAGATTTAGTCAACTTTGGTAGATAGAATAAAACTAGCTCAAGAAGAAGGTTCGAAGATTCAAAAGCTACGAGAAGAATGTGAGTCAGGCCTTAAGAAGGAGTTGACAATACATGCAGATGGAACGCTAAGGTTTTAGAATCGTCTATGCATACTAAGCGGGGATATTCAGCAAGAAGTTATAACTGAAGCACACAGTTTCCAGTATTCCATTCATCCGGGAGGCACAAAGATGTACCAAGATATCAAGCAACACTTTTGGTGGAACAAAATAAAGAGAAAAATAACATGCTTCGTATAACGATGTCTGATATGTCATCAAGTGAACGCAGAATAACAGAGACCGACAGAATTATTGTAGCCACTTTCTATTCCAGAGTGGAAGTGGGAACACATCATGATGGACTTTGTGACTGGTTTACCTAGATCACCGACTGGTTGAGATACAGTTTGGGTTATAGTGGATCGTCTCACAAAAGTAGCTTACTTTATTCCTTTTTGAGTGGGACAGTCTACAGAATAATTGGCTGAAATGTATAGACAACAGATAATGAAATAATACGGTATCCCAGTAAGTATCGTGTCAGATCAAGACACTCGATTTATTTCACATTTTTGAAAAAATTGCATCAGAGTTTGGACACCCAGTTAAGATTCATCACAGCTTACCACACCCAGATAGATGGACAATCAGATAGAACCATCCCAACCTTGGAGGATATACTTCAAGCATGTACCTTAGATATTGGAGGATCTTGGGAGAATTACCTTCACTTGGTAGAATTCTTATATAACAACAGTTATCAGGCCAGTATTCAGATGGAATCTTTCGAGGCACTATACCGCAGGAAGTGTAGGTTACCATTGTCTTAGGACAACATTGGTGAATGAAAGATGTTAGGCCCTGAAATGATTACACAGACCGTACAGGTTTCAAGCAGATTAGAGAACGATTATGGGTTACACAAGATAGGAATCATCATGGACCGATTATCATCGTAGACCTTTATAGTTTTGTGTCAGCGACCACATATTTTTATAGATTTTGCCTACCTGTGGAGTTATTAGATTCAAGGTTAGCGAAAAGCTTAGTCTGCGATATGTAGGTCCATTCGATATTCTAGAGCGGGTAGGTAATGTTGCTTATCGTCTTGCCCTTTCGCCTTCGCTACGTGAGGTACATGATGTATTTTATTTGTCTTAATTATGTATGTATGTTCCAGATCTAAGTCATATCCTCGATCACTCTGAATTAGTCATTGGTACCGACTTATCTTACGAGGAGTAACCCATATCCATTTTGGACCGAAGGAAGAAGGTGCTCAAGAATCAGACTATTTCTCTTATCCGGGTTGCTTGGGGACATCACACTCTTGGAGAATCAATATGGGAGTGCGAGGACGATACTCGATCCCGGTACCCGCATCTGTTCGATTCGGAAGGTATATTCTACCTTATGCCTTTGAATCTAGCTTCCGTGATCAGGTGATCACCTATGGGTTATGATGATATTGCTTGAATGTGTAGTTGCTAGTAGATTTGTATCGTGCTTGTCCTGGCTTCTCTAGCTATTGTTTGGATTCGAATTTCGATGACATAATTTTTCTAAGGTGGATAGAGATGTCACTCTCCGTTCACGATATACATATTTGGAATATATTTTATTTTTGCATAGTTGCATGTGCATGGAGACTAGACCTATTCTTTGGTTTAACCTTGCTTATGGTTTATTTTGTGGGTTGGTTCAACTCATGAGAACCATTGGTTTAACCCTCAACCCTACCATATATAACCCAATATTTTCTTTATCTTTCTTTACTTCTTCATTTCTTCCTCTTTTTTTTAGTTTTCTCTCTCCATTTCCATAGGCAAGTACACCTTGCATGAGAAATTTAAACCCTCTATGTTATTGTTCCATTATATTTATTATGTATTTCTAAGCACTTTTAGTTCTTGGAGTATTTTGTTTTGATGGATGGATTAGTGTAGACATTTCTAAACTTAGGATTTTATGAGTTTTATGAGTTTTTCTTTGTTTTGATCTATTAAACTTGTGTCTTTGAAAACCAGTTTTTGCTACATGATAGAGACTTTAATTTAGTGTATTTTGGCTTTTGGTTCACCCGATTTAGATTTAAAATGAGAATTTTATAAACAAAATAAGATTTTAGTTTTTGGAGCTTTTTTGCCATGGCTGAACCTGCTGTTGGAGAAGACGAAGTTCCCATGCGGCCAGTGAGATGTGCGGCTGAGAGTGTTATGCGTCCCGAGAGGGTTATGCGGGCTAAACTCTTGCCGTATATTTACTGCATATGTCCATCTTGTTGGATTCATGACTGCTCATTTAAACAAGTGTCCTTGAACACTTTGTGTTTCCACTCGCTGAACGAATGAGAAATTCACTAAGTCCAAAAAAAGGCCTCCATACGGCATCGACTCCATGCGACATTGACTCATATAAGGCACCGATACTTATGCGGCACTAGAAAGCATGCGACCACTATTCTCTTTGGACACATGGCTCTGAACCTTGGCACATATTTCTATAATTTTTGTCTTTTCTTCCTGACACACTTTATGGGCTTTTCATATCAGTCACTTTATGTCTCATCACTGACACTTTATTTGTTGCCCGTCACTTCATCACTTGTCCCAAGGAGTAGACCTTAATCCTGAGCATATGACCAAGATCTATATGCAGCCAGGACTTTTCTTGCGGCCTGACTTTATATGGGCCTTGCTCGTTTTGATTGAACGTCTTCTTGATTCACGTGACCCAATATATAATTGAAAATTAGATTTGAATACAGTATCATTGCTGATACCGCTATTGCCTGATAATTATTCATAATTTTATGTGTGCCGAGGTACGACACATCTTGTCACATGTTAAGTGATTATATTTGGATTGTGCATCGAGAATGCCTCTAAATTCTTGAATGCGTGATATTATAAATATACATTATTTTCCTAACACGGGCATAATAAGAAAGTCAACTACCAAAGTGTGGCTAGGATATTGCTTGTCTGAATTTTGCATACACGTTTGGGTATATCCAGATTTGACTTCCATGGATTCGTATCTAACATGCCCGTAATTTGTATGACATCTTAAGAAAAATTCTCATGTGACCATACCTTGATGTTTCAAACACAACATAGGGCTAATTAGGTAACTAAAAGTGGTAGTAACATTGGAGGGAACGGTATCCCAAGATCATGCCAACGAACCTCCCCATAGAGATTTATTCTAAGTGCGCCGTGGGCTGGCCACCACAGATACTGTATATCATCTGCCTTAGTGGAGTACAATATCTGACTATTATTATGTCGAGCCACTGTTTTACTATAGGAACACTAGAACCGCTAATACCGTATTTTTAGCGTAGTGGCCCTACTGGGGACTGGTGTATCCTGTAAGTGCCTGTTTTATTATTTTGGTTTGGTTAGCTCATGTTCGACACTGGTGTGATCTGAGGATACTTATTATGCATTATTTCTGAGATAACTTTATACTCCACCAAAATAGTAAGCCATACAAATGATTGGCCAATTTTGGAAGAAATGGACTTGGTTGTGATTGTATTATTCAGCTAGTAGCCTAGTGAAGTGGACTATCATAGTGTGATGGTTCAACCCTTATCCTTGTTTGGTTGTAGGGTTGTGCCTTCTCGTTAGGATATTCCATGGACCTAAGTTACGACACTGAAACTATCTATTATTATACATTTTTTTCGGGTTTTTGTTTCTCTATTTTGTGCTTCCTTTATGGTACTTGCTATATGCCATCTAAACCTACTGGTTTTGCATATCCAGGTTTTGAGCCAGTACTCGAGGATCCGGCATACCTTCCCCCAACTCATGGCGCATACCAGGAACATGGTCGCAGGGGATAGCGAGTGGATTTTTTTCTTTCCTGCTCGTTATTGCATATTTACTTCTTTTTGGCGTTTAGCCGCCGGTACCTGTTAGCCGGCTCATCTGGACATTAGTTTTCTTATATTATTATATTAAATCAGACTGCAGTTGATCACTGTTATGTACTTTTGTTACTCTTTCAGCTTCTTATTTTTTATAGTTGGACTCCAGAACATTTTGAGAAAGCGTTTGGGATACTTTATTGCTTTATCATATATGCTCTATGCTTACTGTTTCTTGTTTGAATGATTGAGACATAGATGTTCTTGACAATAGAAGACTTGATTGTAGCATACACCCCCTTGTCTTATACATCCGTGATCGCCGTACAACATATAACACCTTGTACGGGGTAGCTGGCCATGTCCGTCTCCGTATTTCGGTACTGGGGCATGACAGTAAGCGCAATGGATAACTAGATCATCAGGGTAAATTAGTACGATCCTGACTCCAGCGACGATATTATCTTTGGGCCATTTTCTTGAAGCACCGTCAAAGAACATTCGCCAAACTGCCTCTGTCGTTGTCTTGTTGGAGATTTCTACTTCATCTAGGATCTCATAATAGAGTTTTATAGTTTTTGGCACAGGATGAGCAGCTAGGAAGTCAGTCAGTGCCTAATCCTTGACCACCTTCAGTAGGACAAAAACCATGTTGTAAGATGACAACTGTATGGCCCATGTAGCCAAGTGAGAATTATGCGCCCCTGGCTTGGTCATGAGCACCCTGAGGGGGTAGACTTGCGAGATTACATGAATGGTATGCCCTGCCACATAATTTCGAGTCTTCTGGATAGTAAAGACTAGAGCAAGGCACTCCTTCTCAACATGGTTGTACCTATTCTCCCCGTTGACCATCATTCTACTAAGATAATAGATGGCCTTCTCATGCCCGATATCACTCTTCTGGGTTAGTAGAGCGCCGAGAGAGTGATCCATTGTTCATACATAAGCAAGAAGGGTCTCTCCACTACCGGGGCCAACAGGACAGGGGATTTTTGAGGTAGCTCTTGATGTCGTCGAATTCTTGTTGGCATTCTTTGGTCCAAACAAAGGAGACTCCCTTCTTCATAAGCTGGGTGAAGGTTTGGCAACATCCATAGTGGTTAGCTATGAACCTTATGACATATGCTAATCTTTCTTGCAGACCATGAAGCTCTCAAAGTTTTTTTGGAGGATGCATGTGGAGGATAGCCTTAGTCTTTCAGGATCTATGTGAATACCCTTCGAGGTGATAATAAAGTCCAAAATTTGCCGCTGGAGACTCACGAGAAGGACTTAGAGGCATTCATCTTTAGCTGGTGTGCTCGCATTAGGTCGAATACCATCTTCAAGTCTTGGAGATGGTTATCCCGAAAGTGACTTTTGACAGTGATGTCATCAACATAACAATCAACTGTGTTGCACAAATATTCACGAAAGATGGTGCTCATATCTCGCTGGTATATAGCACCTACATTCTTTAGACCAAAGGGCATGACTGTGTAACAATACACCCCTATCGGTGTTCAGAACGACGTGTGCTTCTCATCATCTGAAAATATCTTGATCTGATTGTAGCCCAAGAACCCATCCATGAAGGACATATGCTCGAAGCCATAAGTATTGTCAATCATCACATCTGTAATCGGGAGTGGAAACTCGTCTTTTGGGCATGCCGCATTTAGATCACGAAAGTCTATGCAGACTCGGATCTTGTCGTTCTTCTTGACGTCTAGAAAGATATTTGCCACCATCTAGATGCTACTCCTTGCGAATGAATCCACTATCTATTGGTTTGTTAACTTTAGCTTCAATGGCATTCATGATGTCCAGACAGAAGTGTCGATGTTGTTGCTTTACTTGCTTAGCATTCGGCAAACCATTTAGCTTATGTACTGCGATTTAGGGTCCAACCCTAGCTTCTCTTCGTAGCTCCAAGTAAAAGATGTCGTTGTACTCCCTTATGAGTTGCAACAGGGATTCACGAACCTCACTAGACATACTCTTTCTTAGGAAGATGGGTTTATGAGAGGATCCATTGCCCAAATCGACTAGTATAACTTCCTCTTCAGTAGGAGGTTTTCGTTGTTCAAAGCACAGCTCCCTCTGTAAGTTTAGGTGCTAGGCCTATGGCTAAACCTCGAAGAGTACTGGTGGATGGTCATCATCTTCCTCTGGGTGAGAGGATACCATATTAATAGATAATGTCTGTTTGAGTATATCTCCGATACTTGTATCAGAGTCCCATGTAGAGGACTCTGAAGAGTGAGAATGAAATTCATCTTCTTCTTCTGACCCTTCGGAAGTTATTGATGGTGTAACATATCCCATACCATAGCAGGTTCGCTAGTAGTAGGCCTTGGACTTGCCTGCCAAGACAAGAAGACGTAGAGGGAGACACCGGCCCTTGCCATAATTTAGGCCTTTGTCGTTCTTTAAGTCATAGTCCATGTTCTGGATGATGCACTTGGCTTTTGAGCTGTTGTGGTACAACTGTATCTTACCACTATCAGACAGTGGTTCTTTATTAGGGAAGCCTTGGTGAACCCTCTTTGTGGTTGGCACGATTAAATAGGTACCTTGACTAGGGAGAATCTGGTTCACCATATAGGTGGTAGTTACTTTTGTATGTAATTGTAACCCTAGACCATGTTCTAAGGAGTATATCATACTTAAACGTGCTATATCAGAGTAGTTCAAAGACAACCCTTTATTGATAAAGTATGGTATCTTGTCTGCAGGGATTACATCATCTAGGGATGGAATGTTAGCCCTAGCAGTCATGTATTCTCCGAGAGGTTTGGAAGTGGCAGTTGGTATTGGATCCTATTTAGGCGGTCGGCTTGATCTTCGTAGGCGCACGACTAGATGTTCTGGTGCCTTCTTGTAAAGTTTTACCATGAGGGAAGGGGCCGCGTTAAGGGCTCGCCCCTTAAGACGGACCCTCAAGGGTTTGTACGGTGTTATGCCAACTTTTACTTCATTATCGATGTTGTTACCACCTTCACCTTGGTGGACTTGTTTGTACAGGATTAAGTCAGAGTAATATGCTTGACTCCCTTGAATGGATCCATATCGACAAACTCCGTCTTGACAACACCGTGCTCGTCAACATACTTTAGGCATTCGTGTAGAGTAGATGGCACAATCATGTACTCATGTATCCATGGACGTCCCAACAAGACGTTATAAGATACATCTACATCTATGAAATAGCATGTGACCTCTGTTCATAAGTCGCCGATCTGATACTTCAAGCAAATCTTTCCCAGAGGGTAGCTTTTCTAGCATTGAAGCCACTGATGGTAGTATTGGTTGCATCCAACCGATGCATTCGGATTCCCAAGGTCTGAAGATAGAGGTATCGCATAGCCGATCGACTTTTTTTCTCCTTTCTCGGTCGAGGGGAGATCTCATCACAACACGAGAACACACTATAGATAGCGGCATGCGCGAGTTAAGAAAATAAAAGTTCGCATCTTTCTTTTATAACCTTTGAATTACTTATTTTATTTTCTTTTGCACTAAAAATGGTAGCGTAACTACTTATTATAATCGTCTAGAAGGCTTTTATTATTGCATCGTACAAAGGGCTATTCTTCACATCTAAGAATAAAGGACGAGAAGAGTAGAATGAATTTGATCTTGCACATTAGATAGATTGGCTGAAACACTTTAATAAGGGGTTGTTGCTACGCCCTCCACTCGCTGTCTATAAAACGAGCGTTAGAGCGAATTGAGCGGGAGGAAGAATCCAAAAAGAAAAAGGAACACTTTCCACATGGAAAACTGATTCGCTTTCCCATGCATGAATTTGTTTGAACTAGAGAGTCAGGAAAAACCCTGACCCCCTTCAGGAAATTCCAGATAAAAAGGTTTAGCGTTTCGCATACCCAGAAAGTATCTGACCGTCAAAATATTGATCATTTATTGGAACAGGTAGGGATGCTAGTAGACTCCGTGGGATGATATTGAGAGATGAATCATGGTCGATGTGTATTCGGTCCACCTTGATGGCACCAATATACCCTTTATAATACAGAGGGCGATCATGTCTATTAATCTTCAGCAGCATATCTTGTTGCGAGAATGTGATGTTGGGTATGGTCTCCATCAAATTATTGTAGTGGGGACAGGAAGTAGGTTCCTTGACCGGTGGCATGACCTGGGCGAGATAGTTGTCGGCATTCTGCAATGCCTAAATTAGAGCTTCTTGGGTGTCTTTAGAGAGACAGAGGAGTTCGAAGAGTGATAATTTAGCTGGCGTATTGGCAAGCTATGCCAATATATCGAAGTTGAAGGGTTGCTCTAGCCCCTGAGTTGTATCCTTTCATAATGACCTGTCGAAGCGAGTCTCCTTCTACTTTGGTTTGTCTGTTACGGAAGGCTGAGATGGATCCATATTGGATGCAGCAGGTAGAGCGGTTGGAGGCATATAGTCCTTAGGAGCATTATAGTCACGCTGGTAGGCTAGTCCTGACCTTGTTGCTCCCGGTATAGCTTCCTCTGTAGAAGGAGAAACCATGTTGCTCGGGATTTCTTTTCCTTGGACCTGGTGGTAGAAGGCACTGCTTGTTACATCAAGTCTGGACCAAGATCTGGGTGAACCCAAATGACCTTGCCTTGTGTGTGCTTAAAGGAACCAACCCGGCCGGTTGGTCGAGAGATGGGAGAAGATTGTAACCTCCCTTGTTGCCTTCGGGATCGGGATAACACAATCTTGGTCTTTCGTCAAAAGAAAGTCGCCGAACTAGAGAGATACAATATTGGCAATGACCGTCTTATCCTCAAAGTCTAAGGTGAGAGCTCTGGAATCAAGCATATGTTGGATATATTGTTTCAACACATAGCATTCCCGTGTTGGGTGGTTGATGAACAGATGATAGTGGCAGTACTTGGGATTATCGACCTGGTCTACCTCATCAGGGCAATTGATGTCGAAAATCTGGAGCTTGTTACCCTTTATCAGCACATCGAAGATTTCCATCATGTCATCATCATTGAAAGAGTAAGTCTGTTTCGACCTTGGATCTTCGACGGGTTTTTGGTCCATCGAGGAGGGCTTTTTGGGCACGTTGAAGGTAAGGGCCTGCTTCCCTTTGTCGTCATGTCCACCATTGATATTATTATTGTTGTTGTTGCTATTGTTTTAAGGGTACATTCCCCTGTCATTGATGGCAGGGATCTATATTCCCAGTAATCGGGCGTCCTTCACATTTTTTTCAGCTGCAACAATACTTATGATAAATGCTGTCCAATATTTGAATTGATTGGTGCCCGTCCAGAGTCTTACTGCTGAAAGTAGATTTCTTTGGCACATGTCCATTATTGTAGACTCAGAATTCCCGGAGGACAGTTTTAGTGCAGCTTGCCTGTATCATTCTATGTATTCCCATACAGGCTCTTTTTTTCTCTGGGTGATGTCCGTCATAGAGAATATCATCCATATAATTTCTCTATCATAGAATCAGGAAAGGAAAAGACTTTTAAGGTCTTCTAACGAGGAGATACAATTATCTTGGGGACTACAAAACCAGTCGAAGATCACTCCAGACAATGCCCCAACAAAAAGTTTAGTGATAAGAGTGTTGTTGCGAGGTAGATGCCCCATCGCCATCTCAAAATAACTCATGTATTGACGAGGTAATATTTTTATGTCAAGTAGACTCATGGTGAGGCACTTGTACTTAGGCGGGTATAACATATCTTTCCACTCGAGAGAATATGCTTATCGTATCCCGAGTTTGCGTAGTGTGTCATGACTGCCCTATGAGTCCAAGCGGGCTCAAATTTTTCGTATTGTTTCCCGGGCATCATCTACTGTACGAGGAGCAGATGATACTGGCAGAGTATGATTGCGATCAAAAGGGGGAGTAGTTACATTCGAGTCCCCATTGGTACCAGGATCCTGGATTGCTTGTGCAGAGGTTCTTGGTGGTTATGGGGACCATGCTTGCCCTGAGCTCTAGCACCGTCTGGGTCAAAGACTGCATCGAGGCACTCATGGTCTGCATCATAGCCTCGAGGATCTAAAGGAGTTGTCGATTGCTGGTGCCTTCATTGTCTTCCTCAGCCATATAAATTGTCCTTACACGGGAAGAGACAGACGGGATGGTAGATTTCTTACTTTTTGCCTCAGACTCTTGCATTGAGTAGTCCTCGGGGAAAGTTGGCAATGCCGCATCTTCCTCGAATTCAGAGGGAATACTACCCCCAGCACTATAAGGTGCTTCACTTTGATGAGGGTGTCTACCCCTGGGAATCTCAGCATCTGTTCCTTGATAATCTACCCCTTGGGCAATAGTTATACCAGTGATGTTGTAAGCCGAGTTGGCAAAGTTTATTGTAACCTTGGACTGGGTAGTAAAGTATTATGTTCAAGGATGGTACCAACGATACAGGGAATGTGCTTAACAGGGAAGAATAGTTGGATATACGCGCACGAACTCGAAGGATTGAGATGCATCAAGAAATGAGAAATGTTGTTTGCTAGATATTTTGGTTATACGAATATTGGTTGATCAGTATAGACCCGTCGGATTAGACTGGTGTACTTAGACAAATTTAGAAGAAAGTTTTGCGAGACAGTGAACGATGAGATATTAATAAATCTTGAGGTATAACAAGTTGGAATGGAACTTGGGATAAATATTTTCGATAGAAATAGGGCACGCAGATAACAATCGGTTAGCATACCTGACATATCGAATTATAAGTAAGTGTATGATGTTGTTATAATGGTTGGGATGTGCCATTGTGAAGCTAGATGATATTTGGAATTGGGGTTAGATCAGTGTATAGAATATGTGGATATGCATTAAATATTGCTTAGTGAAAATATAATCCTACGTGAGACCCTGGGAAGTGGTACAAAATAAGCATGATAGCTAATATGATTAAGTTGACCTAGACGGTGTCGAACGAATGAGGCAAAGAAATTGCGAATACGTTGGAAGAGAATCGAGAGCAAAGATTTTATATGATAAACGGTTGAGTTAATAAGCCGGATATATGTGGATTTGGAATAGTCGGCCATTTAAGTGAACAAAACCAATTTGCATGAAACTGGAAATTGATAAAAGAATATAATTGGATTGAGCATATATGACTGAGTTTTGAGAATGACAAACTAGAGTTTTGGGTATGAACTATCAAAAGTTTACATGATGGATTTGGAATTGATATTGAAGTTAAGGGATTGAATTTGTTGATTCAAGGATAAGTCTAGAATTAATTGGTTGGATGATTGACCCTGGAAAAATAATTGTTGGACAATAGACATGACCCTAGATTATCGGATGTTGGATGAATATTTTGCTTATAGACTAAGGTAGAGTCCCTTAGTTGGTCGGATGTTGCCACTTAAGAAAAGAATGTCGGCATAGAGACTTGACCCTAGAGTGTAGGATGGATAGTATTGGTTAGGATTAAACAAATGTGGTGCATCAGTCATATAGAAAGAGAGTATGTTCAGAGAGTGGGAGAGAGTATGTTCAGATTGGTTGGATTTGGTTATCTCTAAGATAAGAGATAGGTAATGCACTAACAGCCGTCGATATTAAGCGAGTTACCTATAAAACATAGGTTTAGATGTAAGTGTAGCTAACCATAGAGGCTTGACCGAGAGTTAAGTTAATAATTGGAGGATATAGGATGACCCTATCGATATTCCCAGAGTTTTATAGCGATGACAATATTTTCTTAGTATGTGTTGGGAGTTAGCCTATGATAAATATTTGATTTGGGAATCGTAATATGTGCCTTCAAAAAGATGGATTGTGTTAGAATGGTTAACTTGATGAGAAACAAGTTTGGGAGTGACGGTTTATAAAAAACGGATTTGGTGGCCTTCGACGGATTGGCGGATTGAAAAATTGGTTCAGTGGATTGGAATTTACTTGGAAATATTGGAATAAAGGAAGGAAACTTGTAACAACGAGGTGGGGTAATGTACAAAATTTTATGTCAACTTAGCGTGACGAATAATGGTGTGACCCTCGGATTAAAACATTATTGGATTTTTGTGTCGATGGATTGTTACTAAGTATGCTTTATCGAGCTTATGAATATGGACCAAAATATAGTTCAAAGGAAACTTTGGATTCGTTGGATGTCTGTGACACTGGAATGGAAAGTTATATTTCCGATTTGTTAAAAAATGCAAATTTTGTTGGTTCATAAAAGATGTCCCTTGATTTTGGTAGAAGTTAAGTTCAATGATGGGGTGAATAGTATAATATGGGTAGTCCCTGTGGCCTGTATAATTTCATCTCGGAGGATCATGGTTATGCTAAATTAATATCATTTGAGATATACCGTAAGAGAAGTTCAAAAGAATTTGATATATCTAGGATCGAAAGGATATTAGTGAATTTGGAACTGGTTAAACAAAAATTTGGTTATACAATTTGTGCGATGGAAAGATTTGTGTTAAAAAGATACTAACAGGATGGACCAAGGAAATGACTGAGAATATAAAACAATTATAGAAATTATGGCCAAGGAACGGGTTGGTTGAATGTATGTAAATGATCAGGGTAATGGGGTAAAGTTGCATTAATAGCCGTTTAATTTCTCTAACCATTGGCATTGGTTGAGTACACCATATTTTGGGGACACCTGAAGTATGTTGTACGATCCAGGCTAAGTGGTGAGCTGAAATCAAATAGAGCTGCGATAAGAAGCAAGGTGGGCTAAAAGGATGTACATGAGTTGGAAAAGGAAAGAGATGGTAAAATTTATCAATCATATTAATCGTCATGCTGTGGCAAGAGGCTAAATTATGCAAAATATTATCATAGGATGTAAATGCAGATCTAGACGTAAAGTCGCTTGAGAATGTTGTTGAGTAAGTGGGATGAGTTTGGTTTTAAGTTTCGAGGACGAAACTTTTTTTGAGTGGTATATTATTTAGTACCCCGCTCCGCACGGTGCACTATGATAGTTGGGTTGGCTCAAAAAAGCCTGTTGGACTCGGGTTATACGGAAGGATCAATTCAGAAGGCTATAAGATCGTAGTGGAAAGTCCCTTCAGATAAATGTGAGTGATTTTGGTTCTTCAATCCTTAATTTTTGCGCTTAACAAAAAAGATTACTTGTTGTTGCGTAGTGTTTCTATATCAATGACACCATGAATAAAAATCACAAAAGATAAAGAAAGATAATAATCACATGTCTATTAACCTATAGTTGTTTTAGAATGTGGATTATATATTGTAATAACAAATGTTAGGATATTTTATTATCATTTATGGTAAGACCCTGGACTGTTCGATAAGTCTGAGACCCTGGACTGGGCAAGATGGACCATGGACTATGCAGTAAAGTATTACGGGCTATGACTCAAGGCAGGTGATGAAACAAATAAGAACTATGGGTATTCAATATATTTTCTAGTAAGATGCATGATATATCTTCTTTATAGCTAAGTTTCATATGTATGCATGATCATGGATAACTTATGCACAAGGTTTAATGTTTCTTGAACGGTAATCCAGGGCCACAGACCTGATTCATCCTGGGGGAACAAAGAGGGGATGTCGAAGTACTATTAATTCGGAATTTGGGACTTCTAATGAGGCTAGCTCCCTGTACTGAGAGGGAAGTCGAATTCTAGCGTGCTGAAGGGATAGCACTGGCGATTCAAAAACCTTCCGGTTGGGCTTGCTACCCTTCGGGGCGAAAGTCGTCTAGCCACGAATTCCAAGATGACGCATAGTTAGTAACCTTTTTGTAGACATGATGGATACTAACAATGTCTTATGCAGACAGAGTAAGTTATTACTCATTTACAGGGATGGCTAAACGACCGTGGGTAAGAATCACCAAAGGGTGATAAATTATAATGCTTTATATTTCCTATTGATCATGAATAACTGTATAATTTTATGTTTCCTATCCAATGTGATCAAAATGTCTGCTTTACACAAATAAGATGCATGCTTTACATTTTGTCATTATGAACTGTAATTGACCCTAAGGCAACAGATCAAGATCATACTTAATAATGTCCCTATCACATGATTACTTAGTGGTAATTTTAGGTGCGTGGGGTCAACCCTCTTGCCAGTACATATGGAGTACTAACACACGTATATGGGCATAATTTCAGGTTCACAGGTGCGAGGATACAACTTGACAAGTCTTGAGACATTGCAGGACTGTTGGGTGGGCAAAATCTTTTCTTATGGAGATGACGACTTCTATTATACATGACATAGGTATGGAACAGGAAAATATTTGTACCAGTGATATTGTAAGCCGAGTTGGCAAAGTTTATTGTAAGACTAAATGACATGTACTCGAGTTGGCTATTGAGAGCCTTGTAATTCATTCAACATCAATAAAAGAGATAATTTTCCATACATCTTGTTGTGACTTCAATTTTGTCTGCTTGTTTCTACTGTAATATTGTTATTTTTGAGATATACTACATATTGTTGATCTTCATGCCTTGTACAAGTACAATCGTAGGCTTGTACGGCATCACACCTTGATGGGGACAATTTCCTACGGGAGCAATGGCATGGTGATCTCACACTCAGCGAGGAAAATCGATCTTGCGGGAGATCGGGGCATGATAATCACTATCTTCTCAGAACGATAGATTATTGTGGAGTTCCAGAGGGTTGCTATACCCTGCTGGCGGAGTGATTCTGGGTTTCGAGAAAGTACCACCACCAAGTATTGATAGTTTTGCCTTCGAACATGTACCCATGAAAACTCCTTCTGTAGGTACCACTACTTGCTTCCGGCTCCTCGACACACTTGTTGAGAGTGGAGGGTAGGAGGTGCTAGACTTTCGGCCTCCCCTTGTAGAAGGAGACTTCCAAGTGGAACAACATGAAGCGAAGGGCAACTCCTCCTCTTCGGGTATTTGTACCTATTTTTTGGGATACTACCGGATGGGTGTTATTGGTTGCATTCATTGAAATATTGACTGCCTGTTCGCTGGTAATGCTACTTTGGCACAACAATAGTTGTTGATGATATTGGCATAACGATGCCCAGGAGGGGATATCTCACATGTCGTAGTTGTCTCCCTTGCTTTGCGCTTGTGATTGATTACGCCACGCAAGTCAGGCGATGGATGATTCACCTTTACACCCTATTTATGAGCATGGGTAGACTGAGCACCGTGGTGTGTAGGTGTTGTTTTTGCTCCCTGACCAAGGGTTCGTACATGAACTTGTCCCAAGTCATGAGTGAAAGACTTCTGAGACTGACCCTATCCATTTGCAGCTGTGGGCTGGGCACATTGGTCAGTCTTGTACAGCTTTCTGTCAGGGGCATGCATTACAGTTAGCGGCATATGCTGACGGTCAACCCCTTGAGTAGTGGCTCGAGCTTGGCGAGCTCGTATTGCTCCATACTTTCTTATCTTAGCACGCCTGGGCGCATAGTACGATGAGTCTAAGTTTGTATTTTCTCCTATTTCAGTAGGGCGCATGGAGTCAGCGCCACATGAGATTCTGTTGAAGACATTCTCTGTTGCCATCTAAGGCGTATGTAGCTACCTAAATATGCTTGGAGCTTGGTGCCACATGGCTCTTCTTCTTCTTCTTCTTCTGCACTCCTCGATGTGGGCGCATGGACCGTGCATCAGCTCCCGAGCTTCTGACATCTTAGTATTTTCTTCTGCCAGAGCTCAAGTGTTGTGTGGTTTTCTTCTTAGAAAAAGTTGCCTCATGGACAGGGACAGCCTGGGTGGATGCATGATGGGCGTCTTAACCATCAAGTAGAGAGACAGGAAGCCCATGATCCGTAGTTGGGTGAGGCAGATTAGCCTTTGCAACCCAATTCTTGTGGGTCTTCTTAGGCTTTGCTAGCATTGGCGAAGGACTCACACTGCCCTTAGAAAGTATTTCCTCAAAGGCATGCTGGTCGAAGTGTACCGCCAGTATCTTTTGGGTTGAACCCAGCTTCACCGCGTCAGACTGTGTCACTATCTTCTCATCAGAGGAGAAATATGTCCTAGCAGAGTTGCCACCTTGTTTTCCATTGATTCAAAGTTGAACGAACTTTGTTGTGTAACAAACAAAAGAGTATAAAGAAATCCTAGACAAAAAAATCCAAGTATAATATTTTTTGATTACGAGGAGTGTGACGTGGGAGATCGAGTACTGCAGTGACTCCTTTACTCCATTGATGGTCCGACGAGAGAATGAGAATACTTTTTGGAAGTCTCTCTCCTGTATTTATCTGTCTGTCCCTCTATATGTGTGTGTGTCTGTTGGGTATACAACCCTGCTATTTATAGATGTCGTGATGACGGGCCTATGGGTGCATGTGTTATGCGCATATTTGGATCTGCTATGTGTCCATCCTCAATAGGATGCAGTTGCAACCGTGGACGCATGTCACAGCCGAGTTTCCACATGGAGTCTTTATTGGGATTTATTGTTGTTGAAAATCCGATCGATTCTCGTTCTTGGTATGCGTGACTTGGTCAACTTAATACGTGGCCAATACTTAGTTGTAGAGAATCTTCTCAGTTGCTACAAAAATATCTTGGCTCGAAAAGCACTGCCATATTGGACACATGGGGTCTGAGATGCTTGATATGCATGGTGTCTAGGACGCATGGAGCTAAAGATGCATGGAATGCATGAAGTCTGGGATGCATGGGGCAAGAGATGCATGGAACGCATGAAGTCTAGGGCGCATGGGGCCAGAGACACAAAAAAAGGTTTGTCTTACATATACGTGGCATTGTACGACTGCACAGTGACAAAAATAATTATGACGGTGACGTGGGCACTAACGCCATATGTCAGCGTCGAAGTTGAGGCATTTCAGAGTCATTATTACTGTCATAATCATAAATACTCTGACTTGACTGAAGTAACATTATGCGCCCAACAAGTCATGCGTCTCTTGTACTTTGACACATGAGGACTAAGCTGCATAGGGGGCTTCGAGTTTTTTTATGCTTCTACAACATTCTTGCATAGCGACTTTGACGAAGAGCTTTCTCACACATATTTTAAGCTGCAGAGCTTTTGGGTGCACATTTTGAGTCATCTTTTGGATTTTGCATTAAAATACAACTATTATTGAAGAATGTGCTTTGACATCTAACACTTCTGAAACGTACAAAATTATGGGCAGAAGTCGAGAAGATATTGATTACTCTGTAGAAATTATAAAACTTTATCATGGAGCCACGTAATAGCTCTGCGAAGTATTTTTTGTGCAAAAGTGTTCTATTTTTTTTCAACGAGAAGAAAGTATGCCCAAAAGTTATTAGTTACTCTTCCTTGAAACCATCAGTACGCAGTTAAAAATTTAAGAAAATCTTATTCATTTATTGTCCAAATCTTGGTGAACGTAGAAAGAAAGTTATCCCCATGATTGAAATTTAATCTATATTCCTCTTAATTGTTGCCACGTGTCAGGCAGGCCAAAATTTGTACGAGCAGTAAAGCTAATAAAAGTGCATAGTGGGTGGTAGTTACCCATTATTCTGCACAGAAAAGGCAAAAATAGTAGATATTACCTATTTTCTACCCAAAACTTTAACTTGAACGTTACAATGGTTAATGACTATAAATACCTCAGGATCAGTGTCATTCCACGGGATCGAAAGCTTCATGTCTTGTGCCAGAGCATCCTTATTGTTAGTTTCTCCAGTGTTCGAGACTTAGCAATTTTCCCATTCTTATCTTAGGTAGTCCAAGGAGCAAAGTGATCGTGTGCAAATCAGACTTATATATCTACTACTTCCCCATATTCTTGTTCATTGTACTTAAAAATTCTTGTTAAGGATTCTTTGTACTTTGTAAAAGCAAATTATTAAGTTTGTAATAAAAGTTGTTATAAACTTTTGTTTAATGGCAAACAACAAAGGCATAGTTCCAATATATGAGCGGGAGTAAGTCATGAGTGATTAGAGAAAGACCAGTTTCAAAAATATGTCAATGTAGATGTTTAGAGAGACTATTATGTTCAGTTGTATGTGGGGGAGAGGTAAGATACGAAATTTTATGAAGAGATAGAAATTAATCTAAGCCTTGATATTCTCCACACATTGTTAGAGTACAAAGTAACTATGTAGTATTTGAGGTAATTTTCAACTAGTGCTTTGAAGCAAAAAAAATATCACAGACTGAAGCAAAAAAAAAAAAAATCACATACATGAGATTTCTTCTTTAAAGGGGTAATACTTGAAATTATCAACATAATAAACAAGGGAGGTTCAAACATAAAAAAAATATAATTTATAAAGGGTGAGATTAAACAATTATGGATGTAGAAAAAGGAAGATTGTGACTTTTATTTCCAAGACACGCATTACAATGAGAGATTTGTAATATAGAATAAGGTAAAGAAAATATTGACATAGTATGCTGAAGAATAGGTGATGAAGGATGACCTAATCTAGAGTACCATTCAGACGAAGTTGTCTTGATGCTGGAAAAGGCAACGAGTGGAAATGACAATTCTAGCGAGGAGGTTGGCCACTCGTAGACGCTATCTTTAGTTTTGTCCGTCAAAAAGATTGCTCCCGTGCTGAGGTCCTTTACATAAAAAATACCAGAATTATTTTAATAGAAATAATTTGTACTACAAAATTCAAAGACAAAAATATGGTTATTTTTTATGTTAGGCACACAAAGGATATTATGTAAATTAAAATTACAAGTATGGATAGGAAGAGTGGTGGAGCCAGTATGGGTAATGTGATGAACAGACCCTACATAAGGAGTGTGAAGCGAAAAATTATTCAAGTCTGCGGTGACATGGTAAAATGCCCAACTATCAAGTAGCCATGTGGGGTTGTTGATGGTCTCAAGAGATGTAGAGTGTGCATGCAGTTGCCATGGAAAAGCATAATATGATGCTTGTGAACTTGTTGTGGATGGAGCCGATGATGATTGTGTAGTGACAAGTCAAAAAAGGGAACATCGCTTGACAGTTTGTCCTTGAGTACCACATCTACCCAAGATATGGACGTGGTGGCGGTCGATCATTACGAGGAGTGTTGAAAGGTTAAAAGGCATTTTGGAAGCCATTATGAGAGAAAAAGAAAGAGTGGGTAGGGGAAACAAGTCAAGAGCATAGCTCTGATACCATATCGATATTGGAAAATAAGGACTTTATTTTATTAAATAAGATTAACTATATATACACTTACAAGATAAGATTGAGTAGATTTCTTAAATATTCTAAATCTAGCTGATTACCTAATATATGAAATTTGATGTCAATTCAAATTATATACAGCTCTAAATATGAAGTTCGCTAGATAATACTATAAACAGAAGTACCCAATTAAGGAATTAATGAATTAATTCCTCTAATAAGATAACTTCATAAATATAGATATCCAATTAAAAAATTAATTCCTTTAATAAAATCTTGGGCGTCAATAAGCTACAATAAAAATATTATGGCTGGTTACAAAAAGAATATTGATAAGCTACAACAGTTTTGTAATGTAACTAATAACTCTGCTTTCGAAAGCAGCAATGGAGGAACGTAACTAGTAAATCTGCTTCTAAAAGCAGCAATGGAGGAAGATTATGGCTGGTTACAAAAGAACAACGATAAGCTAGTAACTAATAAAATCTTGGGCGTCAATAAAAAGATTATGGTTGGTTACAAAAAGAACATCGATAAGTTACAACAGTTTTGGAACGTAACTGATAACCCTGCTTTCGAAACCAATAATGGAGGAAGCAAATTCTGGATGAACTTGTCCTGTAGCTGAGATAAACTTGTAATAATTACCGACCTTCCAGAACACCATGGTTAATGGTTGAAGATTAATGAAATATTGAGCCTTTGGGTCGAACAAACACATTATGGTTGTTATATATTGTCACTCCCCATTCCCAAATATACGTATTTGGAGCGTATTATTTTCTTGCTTGTATGTTTAATAGATTGCATGAGACTAGACCCATTATTTGATTTATGTTTGTTCATGGTTTAACTGTTGGGTTGGTTTAATCATGAGTTTAACCCATGGTCTAAACCTCAAACCCTCCATGTATATAAGCCAACCTTTCCATTCTCTCTCTTCATTCCTTTATTTTCTTTTTCTCTCTTATGTCTTCTCCCTCCAAGTCTTAGGCAAGAATACCTTGCATGAGAAATGGAGAAACCCTCCATATTATTAGTTTATTATGTTTGTTATGTATTTCTAAACACTTTTAATACTTGGAGTTTTTGGTTTTGACGGCTAGAAATAAGTAGATCTACATTCGAAGTTTAGGGTTTTCATAGGTTCTATGTATTTTTTATAGTTTTGATCTACTAAATCATGGTATTTTAGAAAATTAATTTTTGTGGTTGATGGAGAACTATATTTTGAACATTTTGGCTTTTGTTTCACTTGATTCAGAGTAAAAATGACTTTTTAAGAAGAAAATATTTTTTGGTTTCTTTTGAGCATTTTTGCCATGGCTAAACTTGCTGTCAGTAGAAGAAGTTCTCATACGGCCAGCACCATATGAGGTCGAGACTTCCATATGGCATGATCCATATGCGGCCTAGACTCTTTATCACATAACCAACCAGCATGCGTCCATCTTGTTGGATGCATGACTGGCTATTACACAAATTATTCTGGAGCTAAGTGACAGAACTCTTTGTGTTTCGTTCGCTGGACGAATAAGAAATTCGCTAAGTTCAAGGAGCATATGCGGCCGAGTGACTCATGCAACAAGCAGAGCATGCGGCCACCTTCCTTAGACTCATGACTCTGAACCATTGGCACATATTTTCTATAAATTTTGTCCTTTCTCTCTGACACACATTATTGTATGTCACATCAGTCACTTCAATTACTTTATGTTACTTCACTGATACTTCATTTATTGGCCGTCACTTTGATACTTATCCCAAGGAGTAGACTTTAACCCTAAGCATCCAGCCTGGACTTCATATGCGACCAAGTGGTTCACGGGGCCCTGAATTTATATGAGGCCAGGACTCCCCGTGCGGCCTAGAGACTCATGCGGCATGCAGCCTTGATTATTTTGATTGAGTATTTTTCTTATTCCTTATGGTTTATAATTGAGTACATGCTTGTGTTATGATTCTAAGAAATAATGAATTTAGTAACCAGACCTCGTGCTAGACATAACCATGAGCTAAGATTGGCTATAAACATGGCATGAGTTGAACTGAGATTTTAGTATGAACCAGACTAAGTGGATAGTGACAAACCAGCTATGTGCATGACATAAGCTCCATGTTACAATATGATCTTGATTCATGTGACCCAATATATAATTGGTAATTGGACTCGAATACTGTATCTTTGCGGATACAAATTATTGCCTGAAATGTATATAACCGGATGTGCGCCGAGGTACGACATACCTTGTCACGTGTCAAGTGATTTATATTTGGATTGTTCATCAAGAATGCCTCCAAATTCCTGAATGCGTGATATTATAAATATATATTGTTTTCCCATCATGGACATATGTAAGTCAACTACCAAAGCATGGCTATGATATTGATTCACTGGATGTTGCATACACGCTCGGGTGAATCCAGACCGAACTTCCATGGATTCATACTAGCGTGCCCTTACTTTGTACGACATCTTAAGAAAAATTCTCATGTGACTATGCCTAGAGATTTCGAACAAAATATAGGGATAATTAGTTAACTAAAAAAATGGTAGTAACATTAGAGGGAATGGTATCTCGAGATCATGTCAACGAATCTTTCTATAGAGATTGATTCTAAGTGCGTTGTGGACTGGCCACCGCAGATACTTTATATCATCTGCCTTAGTGGAGTGCAGTATAGGACATATTATTATGCCGAGCCAATATTTTACTATAGGAATATTGGAACCGCTAATACCATTTTTTTAGCACGGTGGCCCTACGAAAAACTGGTGCATCTCGTGTAATACCTGTTTTATTCATTTATTGGCTTGGTTAGCTCATGTTTGGCAATGGCATGAATTGAGGAGACCTATTATGCATTATTTCTTAGATAACCTCAGACTCCAAAAATTTAGCAATCCGTACAAGTGATTGGCCGATATAAGAAAATGGACTTGGTTGTGATTGTATTATTAGGTTAGTAGCCAAGGAAAATGGACTATCATAGTGTGATGGTTCAACCCTTGTCCTTGTTTGGTTATAGGGTTGGGCTATTGTGCTAGGGTATGCCATGGACCGAAGTTACGACATCGAGCCTATGTATTATTATATAATTATTTCTTGGATTTTTGTTTTTCTATTTCGTGCTTTCTTTGTGGTACTTGCTATTTGTATAGCCAGGTTTCGAGCCAGCACTCGAGGATCCAGCGTACTATCCCCCAACTCATGGTGCATACCAGAAACATGGTCGAAAAGGACAATGAGTGGGTTTTCTTCTTCCCCGCTCGTCATTGTACATTTACTTCTTTTTGGGCGTTTAGCTAACAACACCTGTTAGCCGGCACATCTAGACATTAGTCTTCTTACATGATTGTATTAAATTAGACTACAGCTGATGACTGTCATATACTTTTTTTTACTCTTCTAGCTTCTTATTTTGCATAGCTGACCTCCAAAGCATTTTGAGAAAGTGTTTGGGATGCCTTATTGCTTTATCATATATGCTCTATGTTTGTTGTTACTTGTTTGAATGATTGAGACATAAAAATTCTTGACCATAGGAGACTTGATAGTAGTATGTACCCCCCTTTCTTAGTACATCTGTGATCGTCGTACGATGTATAGTACCTTGTACGGGATATCAGACCATGTTCGTCTCCGTATTTTGGTACTAGGGCGTGACAATGTTTTAGTGGTAGCCCTAACAAGTCTATTCTTCAGACTTGTAGGGTATCATGGTCATAGGAGTCTCAATCAAACATGATCCTTCTTAAAATTCTGAATTTGTCATCTTCGATACTCAGCTTGAATTCTTTCAGATTGATTGCTTCCTTATTCCTTCTTGTCCTGTACTTGATTATTTCCTGTGCTCTTCTTTAGGTCTTCTCCTTCTCCCGAAGCTGCAGCAACAAGAGAGACATGATTGCCAGTGGAACATGATCATGTAGAATCCCAGCTAAGGATCCGAGTTGAGCCTACAATAAATGGGATAGAGTAGCAGGCTCCAGGTATTCCCGTACCTCCCATAGTGTCGACAATACTATATACCCCAGCCTTGCTAGAGATTATTCGTAGATTATTGGCTGCCCAACCGATAACCATCTTTTGGCTAACCTAGCCCCCTCCGTCCCTTGGGACCAACAAGGGGTAGTACATGAATATTCACTTGTTGTCCATCGACCCTACGTGGATGAACCTTGCGGAGGAACCCTTAGGTTTTTGGGGCATTAGATTCTCACCAATGTTTGCGTTACTCAAGACGATATTCTTGCTTCCAAATTAAGAAGATCCATCGACCTGAGACGGAGAGAAAGGTCTATTTTATTTAGTTATTCAGTTAAACCAATGATTCGTTATTGGAACAAATAACAACAACCATTTTATTGGACATGTATATTTTTTATTTTTTTGATGGATTTACATGGTACACTAGATAGTGGTGCAACAACAACAATAATAGTAACATCAGCAACAACAACTTTAACAGCAGGAACAGAATATTCTGTTGAACCAAGGGTTGCAGATGGCCCTAGAACAAGGCTGAAGAATATATTCTGGGGCATCTGTTAGATTTTGTAGACTGAACCCAAGATATTTTGATGGCACGGAGGATGCAATCACGACGGATGATTGTCTCTAGGATATTGAGACATTTTTTGGCAGCAGCTAAAGTTTCGACCGAAGAACATATTAACCTGGTTCGCTTACAACTCCAAGATCTGGAATAGGATTGGTGGGCCACGATTGAGGTAGGATTGAGGCATCCTATTTTGTGGGATAATTTTAGGACCCGGTTCAGGATAAAGTACTTTAGAATTGTGGCTCAATGTGAGTTACAATAAAGGTTCATTAACCTCAAGCAGGTTGGAAGGATAGTAGATGACTACGCGACAGAGTTTTGAATACCTCCCAAGATTGTCCCGCATCAGCAAGAAGTGGCTCATTCCTGAACCAAGTACGGGCGATGTCGAACAGCTGAAGTCTTACTGCCTCAACCTTTAGATCCTCAGCAAGCCGGGACACCCTCATGAGACGCTCGATATCCTCGAGCCAATCATCATCATAGACAATGCCCTCAATTCCCTTGAAGACCCGAGGTTCCAGCTTCTTGAAGTCCTAGATACTATCCGACCAAAGCTGGGCAACCTACGGAGCAACCTGTTGATGGACCAAAGCTCCTCTCTCTACTACAGCAAGGGCAAGATGATGAGCACTCTCAATACCTTGCCATAACACGTCGGTCTGCCTCTAGTGATCCTCTGAATGGGCCCTCTGAGCCTTTATTATCTCGCGAAATAATGCGAACACCTGAGTCGCATCTGTCGACACAGAAGGTGGAGGTGGAAGCCCCTCTAACACAGCTGAAACAGTCCTCTGAGCTGGAGGTAGACCTCCGAACGTAAATGATATGCCAATCACCAAAGTGACTGGTGTAGGCCCTCGGAAAGTCGCAGATCTCTCAGAAACTGCTTCTCTTTGCTGTGATCGAGTCTTAAGCGATATCCTAAGGCAAAGCGAAAGGAAAGAATATATATGGCACATGATATAATGTATTCAAAGAAAAATAGTTAAGTATCAAATATCAATATCAAGGAAGAACAGTTAAAATAAACAATAGAGTTTTTCCTAGATGTGATTGAGTATTCTCAGCCTATAGCCTATATCCTGAAACAGGCTTGTAATAGCACTCAAATCAGAGCGCCACTATGAATCATACTAATTATGACCTCGAAGACCTACATGGGCTACCACTAAAAATATGTCACGACCCATACCCAGTGTAGGGACGCGAGTAGTGAACAACGTCCAGCCTACGCCACAATATCGTCGATAGAACGCTATTTGGGTAAACTATCTATCTAGCAATAATAATCATCAAGATATATAATGCCACTAAAGAAGTATGAATACACAATCACAGATCTATAAGATGGAACAGTCGCACGAATATGATAAAAATAACTAAAGAGTCAAATACAACTCACAAGACAGAATAATATCCAATGAGTCATCAAAAATAAGAAATGCTAGAGACAAATCCAGTACAAATAAATCTATCTACTGAGCTACAGGTACTAGGTCGTCTGTCTCCACCGAAATAAGACCCTTCTGAGTAAAAGTCTCTGACTCTAAGCCAACTATGTTCTGAGGCCCATAGTGAGTGGGATACCACTCCTCATTGTCATCTTGGAAAAATATATCCAGTTCAGAAAGGAGCAAAGTACACCTCTAATAGCTGTTCTAATGAATGATAAAAACTATGTAACAATAAATATAACGAATATACAAGATACAATATATAGGTATAAGAGATATGCAAAATAGGAATACTGAAATTAAATACAAGAAATGAGCATCATAGAAATGAACAAGAATACTACTACTATATGAGTGAGTACCAGCTTCAACATATGATCGGCTTGGGAACTTGTACAAGGATTATGGCCTGGTTAATCATACATACGGTGTATGATCAATACTTATAATAATATACACAAGGAGGGTATGATCACATATCTACACTAACACTTCCTTCCCCGACTGGTATAGTGGATCCAACCATGGTATGTTATGACACGGGATTCACTGCGTAGGTAGCTAGTCTCCCCAAGAATCAATGTCTGTATATGTACAAGAAGAACGAGGAACAAGGCTTATACAAGATATACCATAAATACCAAGGAATAATATCTCATGATGAGATCCGGATATACCAATCCGTATAACCATCATGTCAAAAAATCAAGAATATCTACACTAAATACAAGAAGCATAGAGGATATCATAAATAGAAAACTATCAGCGATTGTACTTGCCTGAAATTCAGTGAACAGTATCAAAGATGTCCAAAACGGTGCCTCGGAGACCTAAATATGGAATATTATATCAATAAAAGATTTTGGAATAAAAATAAGTTAAACTAGTCTAATTCTAGATCATTAAGCCATTTCTAGGTCAAAACTGTCAAACTAGGTCAACTCTAGGTTAAACTAGTCAAACTTGGTCAAACTAGCTATTTTTAGGTTGTATGAGTCCATCTCTAGGATATTGGGTTCAAACACTATGTAAGTAGACTATACTAGCTATATTAGGTTACTAGAGTACCAACACTATACCGTATATTAAGATACGTAATATATACCTATAAAAATATTATATAAGTTATACAACTATACTACATACTAGTATCCCTAGTTAAACTAATACTAAGTGGATACCTTGGCTTTGAGCCAACTCGGTATCACACCTAGCTACCCATCTGGTATTCAATACCCATACCCCAGGATACCTCAACTCTCATTACCTTGGTATAACTCAAGGTAAACTAGAAATAATATTAACCAATACTAATACTTATGCTAACTAGTGTGTGTGTGTGTCTATATATATATATATATATATATATATATATATATAATGTAAACGATGACAGCTCCAAAGGGCAACTTAGGGTTTAGCGACTTGGCTTAGGATCCCGGCGTCTGACAAAGAGAGGATCGAGAGGGTATATATATCCCATAACGTCCAACCGAACGAGGATGCAGAGGGTTGGACAACTGTCGACTGTTGACAGCAGGGGAGGTCAGAATGAAGGAGGGACGGGAGCGAAGTACGCCATTAGCAGGGTATAGATGGACCTAGGGAGAGCGAGGGTTGGAAGCATGACACCGGTGCGGAATCGGGGTTGCAGGTGTCTCCTAATCCTTGAGGTTGGCCGAATTAACGGGGAATGAGAGGATGGAAGATCCAAAAGGAGACATAAGGAAAGCGGTGTACGACTGGTGGGGATACATGGCTGCTAATAACTCTGAAAACATGAGGTCAGCAAGAATAAAGGGGACTTTTTCCCATACACACAATATGGGGGAGCGTATTGATAATCGCAACGCAAGTGGGGAGTCCTGGGTTGAGGTCTGCCAGCCAAGGGTGTCTCAAACTAATGTCGAGATATAGTTCGTGGAATCGAAAATTGTCAATGGTCGATGGCATGCATAATTCACAAAGGAAGATTTAGAGGAGACAACAAAATACTAGAAAATACCTTCATTATCTATGTATTTGGTGATAAACCATACTATAGACAAATTAGGGCGTATGAAAATCGAGTATGAAGACCGCGAGACAACATGGATATTTTTTCAACCAATGACAACCGAGCACCAAATTTTCTTAACATGGATTCTACTTCGTTAGATTTGGACTACAAAAAGATGAGAAACACATACTATAGGGGGGGTCCATGGAATTCCGACGAACGATTGATCATTCTCAACCAATGGCAACAGGTCACCAAATTTGAATGTGAACTTCTTTATTTGGTGATAAACCATACTGATACATATATATAGCTAACTATTACCAACTAACTGATATTAATCCATCTTCTCAAATCACACACACCACAATACCTTAACTGCTAATGCATCCTAATCTCTAATGCACTATTGTGCTACACTCAGCATAGTTCAATTTCTACCCAAAATACTATAATCAAACATCCTTCCAGCAACAATGTTGCTGCTGCTATAGCAGCATATAGCCTGATCCCCCTCCTCCTTATATTTGTAGACTAACCACACCTACGTAGCAGTGCTTCTACTTCCACTACAACTCGAGCGTCCAACTGTCCCCTTGCACACTGCTGCTACTACATGATGCTACTGCTCCCTCTTATTGCTGCTGCTCTATTGTAGCACCTCAAAACTGTTGTTGCTGCTGTGCACTTCAAAACTGCTGCTACTGCTGTGCACTTCAAGTGCAAAACCCGATCTCTTATTGCCTGCTATTGCTCTGTGCATTTGCACATCAGTCCACCACTCTTTCCCATCTATCAGTCTATACACTACAGACAAGGGACTCATACCCGACTATATGCAAGTGTGTGTACAAACACACTAGTAACTATGACAGTAAACCCTCTAGTATACATCTCTCTATATAAATAAAGATACCCTATATATCACTCACCTTAGGATAACTATCATAGATATGTCTATGTATACATCCAAAATACTCTAAATAATATAAATTAGTTATGAACAACTAATTAAAGTACATGAAGCTAACATAGCCATTATACAATACGGCGTGTATTGTACCGTATCATACCAATATATGATACGCTTGCGTTACGGCTCCACCACATCACCAAACGCATCTCGAAGGACACAAGCAAATCTAGAATCATAATTAGAAGCAACACGAAGAGCTAGCTACTCAACTATGTGCTCGTATCAAAATATGACATGCTCAATCCCCCGTGTCGGAAGAAAACTCCCAAATCAACCCGTATCGCCAAATTATCGCGATACGGTCTACGCGTATCCAATTGTTGATACGACACTAGTCTTATACAATCAAACACATGTCAAATTGGTCAAATTGACCTATTGACAAACATATGATGTGCCAATCTCAGAATTCTCCCAAAATTGACACAAAATACCATATAACTTTCTTCATAGGCCTCCTATGAACCTAATTCCACTTCCTATGGGTAACCTTAGTACATGAGAGGGTTCCTAATGATTAAATTATAGATTTAGAATCTAATTAAAGAGAAAAAACTAAATTTTACTTATTAAAAGATGGATTCCAAATACAAGTCTCCAAATGAGTGTTAAGAGCTTCAACTTATACTCCTTCCTCCTCCTTGTACATCATTGCATCCTCCTTTTCCAATAGCCTCCAATGGTGAGTAGAGAAGAAATTGGAAAGGAAATTGGGTAGAGATAAAGGAATTTGGATAAGGGAAATTCTAGATCTAGAATTGAAAAGAATGGATGAAGAGAGAGAGAGAGAGAGAGAGAGAGAGAGAGAGTCTCTCCTCCCCCTTCTATGGACGGCCTTGTCCCTACTCCAAGTCACTATGAAAAGTCCACAATACCCCTTGGGGCTTGTCATAAAGGAATTAACTAAGGAAGGAAGGTTCTAAACCAATTGGTTTAACTAATTAAGTTATCCTCCTAATGAATGGGCTTATTTGTTGGGCTCAATCAAACTAAAATTAATGTTGGTCCATGAGTCTAGTCTAATCTAGTTATGTCTACTAACACAAGTCCAAAATTAATCTAACATCTAATAATAATTAAATAATATAATAAATAAATATTCAACAAGCACATAAATTATGAAATAACCAAAATACCCTCCCTAGAAAATGTGGTAGTAACAATGCCACGACTGTTTGATGATAAACAAAAGATATTGAAACTAGGTTTATACGAAACCCTTTCTTTGTTTACAAACAAGAAAAAGAAGTACAATTAATCCTATACGAGGATGTTAAGTACAAAATAAAAAAATTCTGGAGAAATATTGCTATAGGAGTCTGATCTGCGGTCGATCACTTTGTCCCTTGGACCACACGATGACGAAGAAGTGCTGTAGAAGAAGGAGAAGAAGCTTCAAAGACTGTATGAGGGATTGAACTCTCGTTGCCAAAGTTGTCGATCAACACTCTCTGGATGTGCTCTCTCTCTCTGATCTTGACCTCGACCTCTGCTCTTGACCTTTCAACCTTTTACCTCTGTAACCGAAAATCTCTATTTATAGAGCTCGGTCACAGTAACTGACCAGTCGGCGTAGAAACCGAACAGCGGAGAGAGCTGCACCTTTTACGCGACGGTTATAATAACTGCTACCCACGTCTGAATGATCTCCTGAATCTGTGTGTGACGCGTGTCCCATTATGAGGTAACACAAATAATCGCTCATCAAAGATCATGACATGCAAGCCACGTAGGTAACTGCCCCTCGCGTAGAGGTGGTTGGCATAAAAGCCAAATAACTGTCTCGTTGGCGTAAAAGCCAAGTAGTCATCTTGTTGGCGTAAAAGCCAAATAGCTATTCTGTTGGCGTAAAAGCCAAATAGCTGTCTTGATGGCATAAAAGCCAAGTAGCTATCTTGATGGCGTAAAAGCCAAGTAGCTATCTTGATGGCGTAAAAGCCAAGTAGCTGTTTTGTTGGCGTAAAAGCCAAGTTCTGCATAAAGCTTGATGCTGCATGGATAGGTAACCAGCGTAAAGATAGCCAATTATCCCTCCTTGACCGAGGTCTTGAGCTTATTCTGGGCCAAGTAGCTTTATCACGTACCTTTACAAATATAGCCTGAGTTGGCGTATTTTGAGGAGATAGCATACGGCGTACTCCTATAGTTGAAAATAGCCAGGTCAGCGTATTTCGAGGAGATAGCATACGGCATACTCCTATAGTTGAAAATAGCCGGGTTGGCATAAAATACCAGGATGGTGACATGAGCGTATTAGCTCTAATTTTAGCTCTCCCAGCCATTAAAAGTAGAACCAAATCTCGTGCATTAAATGCAGAGATCTGCCCCCATCTCGCGCATTAATTGCAAAGACGTGCCTCGAGTTCTGTACAAAGAACAGCTTTTGACGTGGCGTCTGGTTTCGTCTCATCTTGAGCGTAAAAACTCATCTCTGCCTGTGTAAAATAGGCAGCGTATTCCTTGAATGCGTAAACAACGTCTTATATTAAGGATTATGTCACTAAACGACAGTCTGGGTCTCTGTGCAGAATCATCATTACAGCCGTCATCTTGATCATCGTACAGTACTCTTTGTCAGGAGTCAGGTTCACTGTTTTGTCTGACAGGTTCATTCAAGAAATACAAAGAGTTTCTCATACAACTACTCTCGCTTTATTAAAAGCAGACATGTTTTTTACGCCGGAGTGGCGATGTAGCAGCCCTTTTATGCCAAAACAGTCTGGAAATACTGCTTTATGCGGGTTATTCTGGAGCTTTATTTTATGCTGAACAGCGTTGAAGCTCTGTTGTACGCCAAGGGCTCTAAAGTCATGTTTTACGCCATACAATACTGGAGCTCTATTTTATGCGGGTTTTCTGCATGTTGGGGGTTTTACGCGTATAATTCCCCAGCGTATTTTTTATGCTTCTACAAGACCCCCTTCAAAGTTTTCAAATTCCTCGTAATTTGAAATACTTTGAATAAAGCATGAAACGGTCAAATTTGACTCGTTCTACGAGGCTGATTTCTCGGTGAATTTTAAGAATTTATTGGGATTTTATATGTTCTATTCTGCCTATATAAAGATAAGTGAGTGAACCTGTTTTCTTCACACTTCCTTCACCAAAAGAGATGTTTGCCGAGATTAGTCGGGCTGACCTGGGGAAGAAGAAGATCATGTTCTTTCAGCATGTAAGGAGCTATAAAAAGAGGCATTTTCAAGCAAATGTCCTCTGCAACGATGGATCATGAAAGGATATCATAGCTTCCTTTGCACGGAATGATCAGCAATTTCATATGGCAATTCGTCCAGGAGAGAGGAAGGGTCACATTGGACCACACAGCTTGCTAGCTGTATTTTCTTCCATTATGGCGCTGGGCGAAGGTAGGCAGTTTGGCCCTGTCTTCCAGTATTGTGTTGGGTCTGAATCCCTAACACAATTCTAGGGCGTATCTGCCATGACGTATGAAGGGTGGGCTTGAGTAATTGATACATGCCCAATTCTGTATCCTCCTGCCATTAATTATTTTCTTGTTCATCGGCCGCAGAAGCCAATGAAGTACCGTAGAAGAAGAGAAAAAGATCTACACCAATATGAGAACCTGGCACAACAGATTCTCGACGTGATCTTAAATAAGAATGAGAAACCCTTTGTAGAAAAGGGATTTCCATCATATGTAATCATGAAAAATGAAAAATCCTTTGTAGACTGGATTTCCATCATATGTAATCATGATTAATAGATTTGTCTTCTTTTACGCATCTGACGATTTGCCATATTTGCTATGAGGAAGTCTGGTAATCTGCAGCTTTGACATGTCTGAGTAATTTTACGCTGACTCTGATAAACGTTTATCCGGTCACGTCCCAACTTTTACGCGCAACGGTAGATGCGTAAAAATCTCCTTAGCATTAAGTTGTTTTGAAGATGCAACTGTCATGCTATTTTTGGACGAGGAGTCACATAAAAAATTTTGAACTGTCACTTCCCTGATACGAAGAATTTTTGTTCAGACCATCATCTTCAAGAATGGTTTTTCCCGAAAATCCCTTGAAATAGGGCGAGAAATGTCCGTCGAATAGACCATACTTGAACTTTTATAAAAGATTCTGACTGGACTTCGAATGAACTTCCAATGGCCCAAGAAGAAGAGTCATCTTCAATGCTGACCTCTGTGAGTTTCAGGCACTTGGAATATTTTGTAGCAAAAAAGGAGCATTTTCTGCGTAAACCCTTGTAATTTGGCCATCTGTAGCTTTTGAGCATAGAATCGTAGATTTGTAGCCTCTGAGCGTAAAAGCTTCTGAGCATAAAATCATAGATTTATAGCCTCTGAGCGTAAAAGTTTTTGAGCGTAAAATCGTAGATTTGTAGCCTCTGAGCATAAAACCGTAGGTTTGTAGCCTCTGAGCGTAAAAGCTCCTGAGCGTAAAAGCTTCTGAGCGTAAAACCATAGATTTGTAGCCTCTGAGCGTAAAATCGTAGATTTATTCTGCACGTAAAATCTGGATCCACTGACTATCCGTCTTCTTTTTCAAATGATAGGCTGATGTGGTCCCAAATCATAACCGATTTATTAAATATCAGATTTGGTTAGGGATTCAAGGAGTTATCAGAACTCTATAAATAGCCCAAGGCCTTGAGAGAGAAGCCCTTCATCTGTCTTCGCAAAACCCTTATTTTCCAAAAACCTTTCTTCTTCGTCTCTTTCCTGATAACTCAGATTCGCCATGGCACCTAAACAGGCTTCCACTGCTAAGGGAAAGAAGATTGCTTCCTCATCTCGCTCTTCTGCTCAACCACGAGCAACCCCCATTAGGCTGAGCGAGCCCCGATCTGAGCGAAGTGCTCCTCCGACGAGCTGTGCTCCGGGTATCACAGGTAAAAAGACTTCGAGAGGATCTTCCACACACGTTGTACGTGTATGCAAAACAATACGCCCATATTTCTAATGTGTCCACGTAAAAACTCCATCTTTTCGCAGTCCGGCGTAAAAACTCAGACTGTCAAAATTTGGCGTATACTATAAACTGAGTTTTACGCGCTGGATGTAAATTTCGGCATAAAAACTCAAATTTTGGCAGTCTGGCATAAAAAAGCTCGGACTATTAGATTTCGGCGTATACTGCCAACCTTGAGTTTTATGCACTAAAAATAAATTCCAGCGTAAAAAAAAACTCAAGTTTTTGCAGTCTGGCGTAAAAGCTCAGACTGTTAGTCTTTGGCAAGAGTGTAGTGTATAGCGTAAAAACTGACTTATTTTCTTGCATTTTGTAGTGGACTTGCAGATCCCTCCTTTGGCTGAAGTGATGGGCTCTGCTGCCGGAATACTGAACTCCAATTATCTGGAGGATTTGTCCCATGTGACATTCCCCATCTCTGGAGCCAATTATCCTGAAGAAAGGGGGACTCTGATCTCGTCCCAGGGAGAACGTATGCTGCTGAGTATGATCAGTGGGGAGCCCCTGACATATATAGATGGGACTGAGTATAAGAAACCAGGTTTCTTATTCGGGGATGTTATCGACAAACAATCCCAGACTAAGCCCAAGAAGGAGGATTGGATGTTTACTGCTGAGGGCTGGCCCAGGATGCCCAGAGATTACCCTATCTCGGCATTCTTTCATGCCACATATCCTAAGAAGATGATGTGGACTCTGACTCCAGATCTTCATGGGCGGCCAGGAAAGATCTCATACAAGAAAGTCTTGAAATAGGGCGTCTTTGTAAGCAGCCCTTCCGGCCCTGTTATGCCCTTCAGAGGATTACTGCCCGGTAGCATCCCGAGCGAGGACACTTCACTGATCCAGCCGGTTCAGATATCGACCTTCTGTAATGACTTTATGGGGCAGGGAGGAGTGTACCCCAAAGTTAACCCTCGGACCAGTGGGTGGCTTAGCCCCGGGAACCTTCGATGGGCCAGTTTGATTGCCTGGGCCCTGAAGCACTTCCAGGTGGAGCTAGAAAATATTGGCTTGTTTGCGGCTGTGAGAGCCACTAGTGTTGGGTTGCCTGTCAACCCCAACTTGTTCTTAGCCTTGATGGATTGATACAACTCGCTTACAGGGACTTTCGCCACTCCGCTAGGTAAGTTGGACTTGGCCTTTCATGAGATGGCAGAGATTTCAAAGCTGCCAATGGGGGACACTCCTTATGAAGAGTACGTTCCCACAAATAGGGAGCTGAGGGATACAAACCCTCGGGCAGTGGCAGTGTACCAGGAGCTGATGTGCCACTATCTTGCCTGTACCACTTTTTACAAAGAGCCCTCTGATTTGGCTCATACAACAAGTGGGCAGCCTACCTCTTCTTCCATCAGGCCAGAAATGCTAAGCCGGACAAGGTTATAGATAGCAGAGATAAGCCCTTGAATCTTCTGAGCATGCTTAGCGCCAATACGGTGGATGATCTTATTGAAGACGCAGGGGCTTCAGATCATATTCTCGATAAAGAGATAGGGGGTTATCTTGCAGGCACTAAAGCCTTCAGTTACATGAGGCATTGTCGCAAGCCTCTGTCAAGGGAAGCTCAACTGGCTGGCTTCCTCTCTGTCTGGCTACGCCGCTGGGTAGTGCCTGGGATTGCGTTTGCGGATCATATCCATCACAATACCATATGGCCCGCGGTGTATTTGGTGTTTGGAGCAAGACTGGGCCTGCTTCCTGCCATGGTATATAGAATACAAGCTGGCCTGAGGGCCCTTACTGATGGACTGCTAGCTGATGATACGCAGCGTGAAGGATTTCCCAGAGTGGAATTACCATTCTTATACCTGATGGGATGGTTAATCCTTCACAACACTAGGGTGATGTCTCCCGGCTCTGCCAGCAGTTTGGAAAATAATTTCTTATTGAATTACAAGAATTCCCTTTGGAACGTGGCGACCGTCATAGATTGACGGCGAGCATTAAATTTCACCCACGGCTGGAAGCTCTTCTGTACCGTCCCCCCGTACATATCAATCAACAGGGAACAAAGCTTCAGGATGGGGGCCATGGGAGGACCATTCTTTCTCCTGAAGCCTTTTATTGGTTGGTCTGTATTAGACCTTCCCATTTGTTGTACAGAAGTGAGGACTACTGCTACTTGGAGCCTTATCTGCCAAGTCGGTTCGCCAGGCAATTTGGGTACGACCAGTTGCATGTGGGGAATTCTATCACTAGCTTCAAGTCCAAAGGTGGACTTATTGATGGAGCCCGAGGATGGCGGTATTTTATCACGGGCTGTACTGGTGCAACTTTTGCTGTGCCCTTGACTTCTTTCTCCATGGAGTTACGCATTCTGCACTCGTACGCACAGTTTTATGCGTCCATCAATACTTTTCATCACGATTTTGATGTGCATAGAAGTTTCCGGATGCCCTCCCATAAGTTCACTGGAAGAGATGAGATGCCGTCTGTTTCCTCGGATGAAGGGAAAGACACCACCGGGGAAGACGAGTACTTATTGATAATACCGAGAGGCGTAATAGCTCCGCCAGCAGAGCCTTTCGTCATCTCCAATAAGCGAAAGGCTTCTACTCTGAAAGAGCCTTCCCCCCGCAAGAAGAAGACTGTCGGAGGTCCAAAGAGGACTTCTACCAAGGGGGCTTCTAGGAGTGAGCCTGTTGTTTCCCCTGTTGGGGATGATTCTTTGATCAGAGGTCCTTCGCCTTTTAGAGAGGGAACCTCCATAATTCTGGCTGACAGTGCTGGAGAATCTTTGCTTGCGGTTGCTGCCGCTACTACCGCTATTTGGTAGTGCTTCGAGGTCGCCTTCGAGGCCGAGAATATTAAGAATACCTTTATCCAGACCAATAATGGGAATAACCCCTCCTTCGTTTGTAAGTATTTTTAGCGAGATTCTACCCGATGAACCTCGAGTGGATCTGGGTGACGACTGGGATGACTATCCCCTAACGTCAGTTGGTGCATCCTCTTCTCCAGGTATGACAGCTTGCTTAGCATCATTAAGAAATGATTTAGTTGTACAGGCTGCAGACGCAACATACATACCATCAGCCATGGGTAAATATTGTCTTTACGCTTCTTTTGGGAAAATTAACATCAAATTGATATTAACTTTCTCTTATCTTTTTCAGGCGAAGACATCTCTGGGGAGGGCAGAGTCGATGCAACCTCTGACTTTGTTGCAGATCTGGCTGATGAGACGGCGATGTTTGACGTCGAAGGGGCATGCTTTGAAGCTGCCGATCTTTCATCCACAACATCCTCGGGTGTCATCCCGCCAGTAGCAGCCTAAATAATATCAGGGGAGGATGAGCCCATTATCACGACTGTGCCTCCTTCATTGAATATGCCACCAACTTCAACCGTTGCTGGCGTCCTTTCTTTTGTCGCGCCATCTGTTGAAGCAACGGCTATGGCAATATCCTCCATGGTCATCCCCAAAAGGAAATTTCCCGGTATCGCAGCCACTCCCAGCGTGCATCCCATCTTTGATATGCTAGTTGAACAATATACTAGCATATTCTACCACTCTTTGAAGGAGCTGATATCCATGGTGCTAGAGAAGAACCTGGGCTTTGATACTCTGCTGACGTCCTCCCAGCTTACGATAGCCCCAATTAGAAATTTCAACGACACTGAAAGAGCTGATGCGCTAGAGCAAATAGTTAATGGTTTAGAACAACCCATTAACGAATATTTGCAACTATCTCGAGGCAGCATCGACGATATGGTTTAGGTCGAGTATGACTCCTTGACTGCGGAGCTTGTTGAGCAGATAGAATCTCTGAACAAATCCATCCAGGTGCAGCAGCAAGAGATGGATGAAGAGCAGGCTGTCTTGGTGGAGGTTATTCCTCAGCTAACGAAGTACGAGGCCGAATATGAAGGAAATGAAGTGAGGGTTCGCAAATTGGAAGCTAAACTCGCTCAGGCAAGGGAGCGGGCTCTCAAGACGTCGGCAGCTCGAGATGTGCTGAAGGGCCGAATGGATACAGCTCAGCAGAACTTGGCACATTTGGGTATCATCCGCGCCGATTTTGTTCATGCTCGGTCCGAACTATCTCGCTTGAGCGATGACGAGACATGATTGGAACGTGCTCGTGCTAACATCTTAAACTCCAGGAATGAGAGGATGGCTGCTTTGGCGCAACAGATTCGTAATTTAACTACTCCTCCCCTATGATGTACTTTTTTGCTTCTTTTTGTACTTTGCTTTCCCGGAGATAATAAAGATGCTTCTTCTGACTTTGTGGACCCATCATTTTTAGGATATAAATGATAGGCTAGGATGAAAGTGATATCAGAGATAATATGGACGTGATATACTTTCGATAAGTTTCAGCTGGATATATCTATTCAGAGGTTATATGGACATGATAGAATATGATGCAACTAAATTTGTATACAAATTACTATCAGAGGTAATATGGACATGATAGGTTTTGAAGTTCCAAATTAGTTAAATATATCTATTCAGAGATCATAGGAACATGATAGAATATGATCCAACCAGTCTTTGTACGTAGTAACGTCAGAACGAGATCTTCACCATACTCCGTTTAAGCAAGGGAGATTAAGCGTAGTACCTTTTCAGGAATTTATCGTTGATAGGAGCCATTATCATATCTCTATTAGGATTGGCTAATCTGTAAGCGTCATTTGAAAACGTCGTTTAAATCACATAAGGGCCCTCCCATTTGGGCTGGAATTTACCCTTACTTTTGTGCGTAATGATCATTGGCCTCTTCACAGCTAAAACTAGCTCACCAACTTTGAACACTCTATCCTTCACTATTTGGTTAAAAGCTCTAGAGATGCGTTCCTAGTAGAACGTAATGCATTGTTGAGCTTGAAGGCATTTCTCGTCTAATCCTTCTAGCTCTTAAAGCCGTAGTCGATCATTATTTTCATGAGTCAACTCATTATCCACTGCTATTTTGAGTGATGGAATTTGGATTTCAATGGGAAGAACTGTTTCACACCCGTAGACTAATGAGAATGGGGTATAACCCGTCGGTGTTCGTATCGTTGTGCGGTATGCCCAGAGGCATTCTCCCAGCTTCTCATTCTAATCTCTTTTGTTCGAAGAGACGAACTTCTTCAAGATTTTGATGATGGTTTTGTTGAAGGCTTCCGCCAAACTATTAGCAACATGATTGTATGCCGTTGAGGCCATATTTTGTATCCGATTTTTATCAAAAAATTGGTAAAATGCTTGGCTGATGAATTGAGGCCCATTATCATGAATTATCCTTCAGGGTATCCCAAAGCGATAAATTACATGGTACTTGATAAAACTGATCACGTTGGATATCTTTACCTCAGCAAGGGGATCACCTTCGCCCATTTAGAGAAATAATCGGTGATAGCCAATATGAACCGATATTCTCTAGAAGATGACGGGTGAATCGGACCCATGATATCCATACCCCATGCCTCAAAGGGTCATGATGCAATAGTAGGATGTAGATACTCAGAAGGCTGATGTATAAAATCTACATGAACCTGACAGGCTTTGCATTGTCTTGCATACCTCAGGGCATCTGCAATTATAGTAGGCCAGTAATAGCCCATCCTCCTGATACAATCCTGTAACTTAGGACCGGGTTGATGTGCTCCGTATACACCGTCATGAGCTTCATGGATAACCCGCTTTGCATCATCATCGGAGAGACATCGTAGCAGTAGTCCATCGTATGTTCGACGATATAGACTTTGTGAAGAAGCATCAAAACAGAAGCGTAATGATCTTCTTTTGATAGATAATGCTTCTTTAGGATCCTCTGGTAAGATTCTGTATGCCACAAAATCTATAAAGGGACTTCTCCAGTCTCTCTTAGGAGGAACAGTGTTTACAGCGTAGCTGCGTTCCATGTAAAAATTATTTTTCACACAGAATAGATCTCTGTTGAGAAGGATCAGCAAATTCTGCCTTATTATAGGAATAGCTAGATCTGCAGCTAGACTGGCCAGAGCATCAGCTTCCAAATTTTGATATCGAGGTACATGCTCTAGAAAGAGTCCTTTAAAAGACATAGCTATCTCGATCGTTGCTTGGTGATAAGGAATGAGGTCTGGATTACGAACTTCATATATTCTTTTGACCTGATTGACGATCAGCTGAGAATCACCAAAATCTTCCAGGTATTCAACACCCAATTCTTTAGCGACTTGAAGCCCGATTAGTAGGGCATTATACTCTGCCACGTAATTAGAGCAGGGTTCGCTAAGAGAATATGCTTGATAGATAACGAGTTTATCAGGAGTTACCAGGATAATTCCTACTCCTGAAACCACGTTTCCCTTGGGACCAGTCTTGGAGGCACCATCGAAGAATAGCTGCCATGTATCACCTTTCATTGCAGAGTTATATTCTGCAACATCGTCAGGAATGTCCTCGTATAGTTTGGAGGTTTTCGGAATTGGATAAGCAGCTAAGAAATCAGCTAATGCTTAACCTTTTATGGACTTCTGAGGGACGTACACCATGTCATACGGTGTTAGTAACATCGCCCAAGTCGCGAGTCGGGAATTAAGAACGCTCGACTTATTCATCAATACCCGAAGAGGATTGATTCTGGAGATGATATGAATAGTTTGGCCTGTGACGTAATGTCGCGTCTTCTGAATGGCAAACATTAGGGCCAAGCATTCTTTTTCTACTGGATTATACCGGTGTTCAGCTCCGACCATCATTCTGCTTAGATAGTAGATAGCCTGTTCATGACCCTCATTGTTCTTCTGTGCTAGAAGAGCCCCTAAGGAATGATCCATTGCTCGAACATACAGCAAAAATGGTCTTCCTATGACGGGAGGCACCAGAACTGGAGGGTTAGTGAGATAGCGTTTGATGTCATTAAACGCTTGCTGACAGGCTTCATCCATACGAATGAGACACCTTTCTTTATCAGGCGAGAAAAATGTTGACATCTCCCAGAAAGGTTGGATATGAATCTCCTGATATAAGCTAGACGACCTTGAAATCCCCTGAGTTCTCTCAGATTATGGGGCGGTCGCATTTCTAGGATAGCCTTTACTTTATCAGGGTCAACTTGAATGCCTTTGGCGGTAATGACGAATCCCAGGAATTTGCCACTGGATACACCGAGAAAGGACTTTGTAGGGTTCATTTTGAGTTGATGTTGGCGTATCAACTCGAACACTGTCTTAAAGTCTTGAATGTGAGTATCCTTGAGGCGGCTTTTGACAGCGATATCGTCTACGTAACATTCTACCATTTTGCGTAGATGCTCATGGAATATGTTACTCATAGCTCGCTGATATGTAGCCCCGGCATTCTTCAATCCAAAAGGCATGACTATGTAGCAATATACCCCCAGTGGTGTACGGAAGGCATTATGCTTCTAATCTTCAGGATGTATTTTAATCCGATTATACCCTGAAAATCTGTCCATGAAAGACATGCGCTCAAAACCGCACGTATTGTCGATCATGACATCTGTGATGGGAAGAGGGAACTCATCCTTGGGGTAGGCCGCATTTAGATCTCTGAAGTTGATACAGATGCGAACTTTCCCGCTTTTCTTCATGACTGGGACAACATTGGTGATCCAATCAGGATGTTGTTCTTCCCGAATGAACCCGCAGGCTACCAACTTCTTGATTTCAGCTTCAATGGCATCCATTATATCCGGGCGGAAGCGACGTTGGTGCTGCTTTACAAGCTTTGAATTGGGCAGTATGTTGAGTTTATGGGTAGCCACTTTTGGATCAAGACCTGGCATATCCTCATAATTTCACGCAAAGATATCGATATATTCTTTTATCAGCTGGATCATTTTTTCCCTTTCTTCTTTGAAAAGATTGTTACTGATAAATATCGGCTTTAATAAAAATTCATCCCCAACATCGACTTGGATAACTTTATCTTCAGTGGGCGGTTCTCTCTGTTCGAACCAGAGTTCCTATTGTGTATCCATTTGCTATGCCTATGAGTTATTTTGAAACGGTTCAGATTCTTGTTCCTCTGCTTCGAAAGAATCTGTCAATACCGTATTTACTGACAATACTCGTTCGAGATCATCACATGAACCGGAGGACGACGAACCATCCTGAGAAGAGGAAAAGGTATCCTCACTTGACTCAGAAGTTGCAAGAGACGTGGTATACCCTAACCCGAAATAAGTTCGTTGACAGTAGGGATCACCATGCAATGACATTCGCCTGCCTTTTCTATAGTTGAGGCCTGGCTCCGATTTCAGATCATAGCCATGCTTTGCATAATCTTCAAAGCATGTGGGCTATATCTGTGAATCTGTATTTTCCCAGCATCGGATTCATAAAAATCTTCTTGTACAATTGGTATGTTCGGCATGCGACCGAAGACTATTGGATGCTGATTGTTGCAAGTAGACGGGATAATAAAGATAGAATCTTCATGTAGCCCATATGTCGTGATGACATTAGATGTTGATGCTGCTTCCCACACGTACGGATGATAGGAGTCTATAGCTTCCAAGAATTTTTGTGCTATAGGCTCTATATCGTTATGAGGGGAAGATTCCTGATTTGGAAATTGAGCATCAGTATACTGGAAAAGAGAATCTTTATTATCGTCAGAAGCCACGTTCCCGGTTGTATTTATATTAGTCGGCTGCGTGTTGCGCCTAAGGTTGATGACCAAAGGTGGAGGCTTCTGGTTCAGAGTGATCACTAGGGGATCACTTCCTCCTCCTGATTTGGTTTTGTCCAAGTGGATAGCCATAGGTTCTATGACTTTTGGACGGGTAGTCCGCCCTTTCACCTGGATTGACAGAGGTTGCTCAGCAGATGGTCCTCCTGACTCCCGGTGGGATTCCTTCTTCGTCTTGCCTGACACCTCCTTCATGTAGTCTTGGGTGTACAACATGGCATCGAAATAGTAGGACTCAACTCCTTTGAAAGGATTGAGATCAGCAAACTCTATTTTTACCGTCCCTTGGGCGTCTATATATTTGAAGCATTGATGTAGAGTGGAAGGAATAATATTGTGATCGTGGATCCATGGTCTGTCCAACAGAATGTTGTAAGACACCTCTGAATCGATGACGTAGCAAGTAGCCACTGATCTAAGGTCACCAATCTGGATCCTCAGATGAATCTTTCCCAACGGCTTGCTTTTCCTGGCATTGAAGCCCACGATTGTAGTGGTGGTGTAAGCCAGTTCGCTTGTAGGAATCCTCAACGGCCTGAGCAGACTATGAGGGATAATGCTGATCAATGATCCCGGATCTATGTGAATCCGGTCTACCTCCATGGAGTCGACGTATCCGGTGTAATAGAGGGGCCTGTCATGCTTGCTATGTTTCAACAACATGTCCTCCTGAGTGAAAGTGATGTTAGGGACCACTTCCATCACACTATGGCATTGAGGACATGCTACAGGCTCTTTATCCGAGGACTTGAGCTGGGTCAAGTATACGTCCGCCTGCATTAAAGCTTCACTCAAGGCTTGACGAGTGTCTTTGGATAGCCTAAGTAGCTCAAAAATGGACAATCTAGTTGGAGTATTAGCCAACTGGGCCAAGATGTTGAAGTTATATGGTTTCTCTAAACCTTTGTTTTGAATATTCTTCAAAGGTTTATCAAAACGAACTTCTTTTTGCTTGCCTTTGTCCGCCAAAGTTGGTCTAGAAGACCTGTCTCTACTATGACAGGTTCAGGTTCTGGAAGTTTGGCGGCTGAAGTGTCTGCCGTTGTTCCTTCCTGATTTTCTCCATAGTCCTTGAGGTAGGCTTTCCCTGAACGGGTTCCAGTAGCCAAAGCCTCTTCTTCTGATGTCTGGGATATTGCAACCATATGTCATGGTTTACATCTTGAGTTCTTTTTAGACTTAGCTTTAGCAGCTTGAGTCTCTTCCTCAATCTCTGACACCAGATCAGGATGAACCCACATAATCTCACCGCGCTTGGTAGTTAGAGGTACCAGGTCATGATTTTGACCCCTGGTCGGAGGGAGATTAACAATGTTCATCATTGTCCAGGGAATAGGTACTACACCATCCGGGACTCCTTGAGGGGGCAGATTGCTGAATTGGAGAGAGATCATGTTGGCAGTGACCGTCTTCTCGCTATTACGCAGAGTGATGGCCTTGGCATCGATCAACTCCTGGATTTTTCTTTTTAGTATATAACACACCTTTGTGGGGTAATGTACATATCTGTGGAAAATACAGTACTTAGGATTTTTGGTACTGCCAACTTCATTAGGCCGCTTTACCTCTGGGAGAGTAAGCTTGCCACTTTTGACTAGACAATCGAATATGCTCGGAATATCGTCGTCGTCAAAAGAATATTCTTCTTTAGGCCTGGAAGTCCCAGAATTTGTCTGCATAGTCCTTGGAGTATGGTGTATGGACGTATTGATCGCCAGAGCTTCCTTTCCTTTGGAACCACGAGAATGGTCGCTATTGGAGGATGACCGCTTCCCTCTATCAGAGGTAGAGATCATGATTCCATTGTCACGCGCCTTCCGACTGTTATCTTCAGCAGCTACCGCTGAGATGATAAACGAGGGCCAATCATGGAACTGATAAGGTCCCGTGAACACTGAGATCAGTGGAAGAAGGTTCTTCCTGCAAATGTCTACCAAGGCTGAATTCGGAACTCTGAGAGGCATCTGTAAATTGGCAAAACGTTCAATGAAAGTAGGAATGTTCTCTTTCTCTTTCTGCTTTACTTTGATGAGCGAGGACATAGACATGTCCATCCCTCCTTCGTAGAATCGAGCGAAGAACAGAGTCTTGAAATCTTCAAAGGAAGTAATGCAGTTATCCGCAAGACTACGGTACCATTGGTAGGCCACTCCAGATAGACAGCCCTTAAATACTCGAGTGAGAAGGGCGTCATTCCCTTGCAACAACACCATCATTATGCTGAAGTAGTTCATGTACTGGCTTGGTGACGTCTTTCCCTCAAACAAAACCATAGCCTGTGGTTTGTATTTTGGTGGGAAAGGGATCTCGTCCCAAATAGCTGGGTATGGCGGGTTGATTCCCAATTTCTTGAGCTGATCCTTATGCTTCAAGGTATCAAATTGGGCTTTCAATTCCTGAACTGCCTGCATCAGATCTTCAGCTGGGAAAGGGACCGCAGAGAGGTGAGAGGTCAGTTGTATTGTAACTCCAATATGAGGCAATACATTCTCCGGGTTGAGAGGTTGAGGAGCAGTTGACTCTTGATTTGGAGCAGGCTCCTGGCTTGTGTTGGATGGTGGCATGTCCACCCCCACACGTAGTTGAGTCGGAGGAACCGATGCTTGGGCTATAGCCGCTGCATGTTGAGTCATCATCATTTGGTGCATATTCTCCATTATAGAATGCATCTTTTTAAGCGATGCTTCCAATACAGCGATGCGTTGCTCAGTATTCCCTGACGGGGAAGCCACTTCATGTTCATCTCCAATGGCATAAACCCTCATTTCTCTGGAGGCTACCGAGGGATTAGTATAGATCTCTGTAGCGATCGAGTCTATACTGTCAGCATCACATTCAAGAAACTGGCGACCCTCAGTGTCGGAATCGGAAGAATATGAAGCCGATTATCGCGACCTCGAGCGGGTGTTTCGAAAGACACCTGCTTCAATATTCTCCAGGAGTCTGTCAAATCTCCTTTGGCTTGGAGTTCTAGAGGGATGACGTCTTGAACTTGATCTTCCTCTAGGAATATATGAAGCCATGTTCACTGATGCGAATGTAGGCTCTTCTTCCTGTAAAGGCAAAGAGTAGTTCAACCGGTCGAAAACTGACCATTTTGCCTTAGAACAGCAGTAATTAACTACAACTTTATGACTATTACAACAGTGCTCCCTAGGGGGTGTAATAGACATATTAGAAGATCCCCTGTCTTTGTGCTTCTGGATCAAGAAATCACGTACATCGGGGGGATTAACAAAAGAAGAAGAAGAAGGCTTATTCTACCTTTTTACATCAGTTGGGGTATGGAGATTAGGAATCATAACTCTCTCCCTGCCATAAGAATACAACAGTTCATCCATGTGAGTAGCATACGATCCATCATCCATCTGAGGAGCGTATGTTCCCGTGAATCGGGTCTTCTTTACGCTGAGGGGCTTGTACTGGCGTAATATGAAGTTTCGTACGGGCTGGCGTAAAACAGGGAAAGTCCTCAAACGTCCTCCAGCGTCACGCATAATCTGAAGAGTGGGCAACTTCTTCTCTTGATGGCGTAAAAGCTTAGAGGTTGGGAGGTTCGCTACTCGCTTTCCCTTGATGTGATCCAAGGGTCCATCTGCCTCCTTATAGGCGGGAGATGTATTTTTACGTGCAGGGCACGTTTGAAATTTCTGAATTGGCGCTGAGGCATTGTCAGGAATTTTGTCTGCCACGTCACAAACGGGAGACAAAGTTTTACGTGCAAGGCGCGGTATAGACTTCTGGATTGGCACTGAGGCACTGCCAGAAGCTTTGTCTACCACGTCACAGATGGAAGATATATTTTTATGCACGGGGCGCGTTGTAGACTTCTGGATTGGCACTAAGGCATTGTCAAAAGCTTTGTCTACCACGTCACAGACGGGAGACAGATTTTTACGCATAAGGCGTACAGGTTGCGATGTCACAACCTTGTTGGTCGGAGAGAGAGAGCCTGCAAGAAGGGTAGAGGATGTCCGAGGCATCCATACTTTATGCAGCTTCCTGTTGTCCTGGACAGAGAGGGAATGAGAGCCACCCCTTGCGCGAAGCATGTCTTCATAAGCAGATTGGTCGAATTAGATGACCAGAGTCTTCTTCTTTGATCCGACGGATACAGCATCGTATTGAGTAATGGCTTTCTTGTCAGATGAGAAAGTAGTCCCCAGCAGAGTCGCCATCTTGTGTTTTGATGATAAACAAAAGATATTGAAACTAGGTTTATACGAAACCCTTTCTTTGTTTACAAACAAGAAAAAGAAGTATAATTAATCCTATACGAGGATGTTAAGTACAAAAAAAATGATTCTGGGGAAATATTGCTATAGGAGTCTGATCTGCGGTCGATCACTTTGTCCCTTGGACCATACGATGATGAAGAAGTACTGTAGAAGAAGGAGAAGAAGCTTCAAAGACTGCAGGAGGGATTGAACTCTCGTTGCCAAAGTTGTCGATCAACACTCTCTGGATGTGCTCTCTCTCTCTGATCTTGACCTTGACCTCTACTCTTGACCTTTCGACCTTTGCTCTTGACCTTTCGACCTTTTACCTCTGTGACCGAAAATCTCTATTTATAGAGCTCGGTCACAGTAACTGACCAGTCGGCGTAGAAACCGAACAGCGGAGAGAGCTGTACCTTTTATGCGGCGGTTATAATAACTGCTACCCATGTCTGAATGATCTCTTGAATCTGCGTTTGACGCGTATCCCATTACGAGGTAACATATATAATCGCTCATCGAAGATCACGCCATGCAAGCCACGTAGGTAACTGCCCCTCGCGTAGAGGTGGTTGGCATAAAAACCAAATAACTGTCTCGTTGGCGTAAAAGCCAAGTAGTTCTCTTGTTGGCGTAAAAGCCAAATAGCTGTTCTGTTGGCGTAAAAGCCAAATAGCTGTTTTAATAGCATAAAAGCCAAGTAGCTGTCTTGATGGCATAAAAGCCAAGTAGCTGTCTTAATGGCGTAAAAGCCAAGTAGCTGTCTTGATGGCGTAAAAGCCAAGTAGCTGTTTTGTTGGCATAAAAGCCAAGTTTTGCGTAAAGCTTGATGTTGCATGGATAGGTAACCAGCGTAAAGATAGCCAATTATCCTTCCTTGACTGAGTTCTTGAGCGTATTCTAGGCCAAGTAGCTTTATCATGTACCTTTGCAAATATAACCTGAGTTGACGTATTTCGAGGAGATAGCATACGGCGTACTCCTATAGTTGAAAATAGCCAGGTCGGCGTATTTCGAGGAGATAGCATACGGCGTACTCCTATAGTTGAAAATAGTCGGGTTGGCATAAATGCCAGGATGGTGACGTGAGCGTATTAGCTCTAATTTTAGCTCTCTTAGTCATTAAAAGTAAAACTAAATCTCGTGCATTAAATACAGAGATATGCCCCCATCTTGCGCATTAACTGCAGAGACGTGCCTCGAGTTCTGTACCAAGAATAGCTTTTGACGTGGCATCTGGTTTTATCTTATCTTGAGCATAAAAACTTATTTCTGCCTGTATAAAATATGCAACATATTCCTTGAATGCGTAAACAACGTCTTATATCAAGAATTATGTCACTAAACGACAGTCTGGGTCTCTGTGTAGAATCATCATTACAGCCGTCATCTTGATCGTCGTACAGTACTCTTTGTCAGGAGTCAGGTTCACTATTTTGTCTGACAGGTTCATTCGAGGAATACGAAGAGTTTCTCGTACAACTGCTCGCTGCATTAAAAGCAGACATATTTTTTACGCCGGAGTGGCGATGTAGCAGCCCTTTTACGCCAAAGCAGTCTGGAAGTACTGCTTTACGCGGATTATTCTGGAGCTTTGTTTTACGCTGAACAGCGTTGAAGCTCTGTTGTACGCCAAGGGCTCTGAAGTCATGTTTTACACCACATAGTGCTGAAGCTCTGTTTTACGCGGGCTTCCTGTATGTTGGGGGTTTTATGCGTTTAATTCTCCAGCGTATTTTTTATGCTTCTACAACGACTCCGGTAACATTATCTTGTCTTACATTCATCCAAGTTCCCCGAAAGACTATGAATAATCATTTCGTACAAGTATGAACCTGAAAGTATTCGGGACAGTTGGGTTGTCAAGGCATATTTTGAACCAGGGGATTACATCATGTCAAGTAAAGCAAGAATCACAGCTCATGGAGTAAGACTCATTCAGGTATTTGGATCCTTGGTAGTCTCTCTCAAGAGGAAGAGATAGTGTATGCGCCCTTATTGCTACACTCGTCTCTGCCCAAGAGACTACGCATCATCCAATGGCTAAGTGAATCTAGAATTAGCATGTCATGTCATAATTCCCGTGAATCTGAAACTCAAGACTTGCATGGTCACAGAAAACTCGTGCACGAGGTATTGTGGATTTCTAGATGATCATCGGGGCACCCGGATCATGCCGGCCTGGGAGAAATCATATAGGGACTCCTCGAGCTTTGGCGGGATGGTGTTTGTGCCTCGAGTTTTTAGCGCTACACCATCACTGTCAAAAGAGTTTGGGTCTCTCCTGTTCTGGTGGCATGGTTTTAGCGCTATATCCATCTCCGTCAAGAGACTCGTCCAAATGGCTTATAGTGCCAGCGACCCTCCTGTTCATATAGTTAAGTCATCCTCGCTTGGGGGCAATCCGTGTGCGAGTTATTGCATCACACCGAGTAACTTGTAATAAATAAACAGATATCAGTATTAGACATCTGTGCACAATAGTACATATTTGAATAATTGAATATCTTCTGCAACACTTCTGAATAATTCGTGTAACTCGTGCACCTGAAACAGAACCTCGCTTACGACACTCATGTTTGTTTATGCTATTGCCCTTGGATTTTATATATATACACATTTGTGCTTGGTTTAACTTGGTTGCCTTGGACAGGGAAGAAAGAATGGTAAGTTGGTAAGTCTCGCCGTGTTACTCATATATCGTACGACACACTACCATACGAGTTAGACTTTATATCATTGCTATGATTCTGATCCTAAGTCAAGATTAGAAAGATAACTTAATATATGGTGCACAGAACCTATATAACTTGTTTGGATTTGTTGAGCGGATTTATCGAGCAGGCAAGAAGCCTCCCCACCAGTGTAATCATGTATTGATAACCTACTAGATTGCTTGCAGGGTATGGTAGAACCTCGTTCGGTACGAAAATCCCATTCGTGCGTGCTAAGGCATGGAGTTAGCTCTGGAGCTTTATAATATTGCGTCCAAAATTGAATCACATATATAAGATATAATGTTAGAACACTGCCTATGTATCATTCCATAAATATAGCCACTTGGCATGCTTTTATTGTTTCGAGAGAGGGACTTGAGCGACTTGTAATCTCGGCCTAGCGCCACTTGTAATACTTGTTTAATATCAATAAAGAGCTTGTTTTACTTCTATACTTGTGTTATATAATGCTTTCGCTATTGACGACTCTGTGAACTTGTTACCAATTGCCTGTTCATTTTTTATTCTGTCACACTCGGACTATCTGTGCAACTCTGTGGCTTAGATATCTTACCGTCTGTTCAGATTATGGCCTTGCACGGGCGTAGCTTACGCTCGTGCGACATCACATCCATATGGGAAAGATCGTCCCGCGGGAGCGCTGACATGGTAATTTGCGCCTAGCGGGGACGGTCGATTACCTATGGGAGATCGGGACGTGACAGGGTATGCCTAGTATATCCAGTCGTAGTATGTGGCCATTTGTTACCTACAAAGTTGATCGAGTTCCCCTATGGGTAAATTTGACGTTATCTTAGGCATGGACTGGTTGAGAGACAGACATGCAACGATAGACTGTCGTGAGGGTAGAGTATTGTTTAGAATTCCCAGTTTAGAATATTTTGTCACTAGCAAAATAGAAAGAGACCAGCATAAGGGAGGAGTCACAACAGTAGTTGTCATACCCGATTGCAGATTTATTTCTTAAATTTTTAGAGTTTAATTCTTTCATGATAATATATTCCTGCTATATTTTCTCATGTTGGTTCATGTTATTTTATTTATTGTTATATTTCCTGTTGTTGAGAGAGACTACCCAAGACTAGTAGAATACCCATTGGCATTGCCATAGACCAGGTTTAGGACCCGTATGTAGAATGATCACTTGGTTCGGTTTATTTGGTTAAATCCATGACTAAATTATCTTTCTCTCCTCTTAGTATATATATGACTATTTCACTCTCCTTACTCATTTTCCCATTCCACTCTTATTTCTTCATTCTTCCTCCTCTCCTTCAAGCTCCCTCTAGCCAAACCCTAGCCCTAGAGAGAAGTTGTTGTGACTTGGACTGTGAGAGGTAGAGGCTAGGAGCTGTAGTGCCCCGTTTCCCCGGTGCGGGGAGCGCAGCTAAGAAACACAAGACGGTATCGTTCGATCAGGATAGATTGAAATAAGAACTCGTCCTCGTAATGGATTTGTTTCTACGGAATCGATTCCCATATTCAGTGGACCGTGCCCCTGGGATCGACTTAGCGGCAGAGTCAGGAGGGACCTCTCCGCTGTTATCTTTTATTGCCTCGAATTTCGATGTCGCTTGTTGCTTTCGTGCTTTGAGTTGGTTTTGGGATTTGCTTATTTTACTTGAACGGTTTTGATGAATTTTATTATTTTCGTTCATTGAATTGCACTTCAATTCCGAGATTGGAAAGAGAGGAAGAAGTATTGATCAAGCTGTTCGTGCAATGTAGGTGAACGAGCAGTAGGCGGCTTATGAGCGGAGTCGTGAAGCGCCTCTTTCCTTCTCGCTTCCAACCATCTAAGTGAGTGGCTACCATCCCGATTAGCTAGCCCTGCTTCCAAGTCTTCACACCAAAAAACTCTTGCATTCCTGTTGCCCCGATCAGATGATACCAAGTAATAATAAAAGTTACCAAGATAAAAAGAGAATAGACTTAGATAATACTGCTTGTTAATCAAACTTGTGAACGGTTACTTACTTGCATGTTGTTCGTTCGGAATATTCATCTTATGCATCAATTTTAGTTAGAATGTATCTTCTGCTATAAATTGTGCTATCTATGAATCATATCTTGTATGCGCATAATTGTTCGTGGAGGCTATGAAAAATGAACCATGCATTACTCATGTTGCCTCAACTGCATGAAGTGATAATTTAACTAAACATCGTGTGTTCGATCATGGACAAATTATGCACAAGGGTATAAGTTCTGCGAACGGTCGTGGACACTGGCACCGATCCGATCCGGGCGGAACTTCGTGTGTAGTCATCGTGTGTGGACTGGATGGCTTGCAACTCATCGTGTGTTTATCGTGTATCCATTATGAGCTCTCGTTCCATGCTATCCTTGTCCATGACTAGTCCATTATGGCTATCAAGCCAGTGATCACCTGTGGCATAGTCATCGTGTGCGGACTGGACGGCTTACAACGCATCGTGAGCTCTCGTTGCATCCTATCCTTGTCCATGACTATATCTACCTTGTATATTTAAACCTGTTGCAAACTAACTTGTGTCTTCGTGGCAGGGAAGGTATGGTAAGTATTGTGCAGGTGATTCAAATGGGCAGGTAAAATCTACCGAACGGTGGCAAGTTCATTTCAGTAAATTTCTATATGCTGCTTACATGTAAATGAATTAAGGAAAGATAGAAACCCACAATAATATGCATGCTTTATTAAAACAACGTGTTTATTGGTATAGTTGGGTTTAGCTCGCCTTCACCAATATGTTTCGACATACTGACCCTCGTTGAAACAGGTTCTCCGCACTAAGGCGAACCGAGCGAGGAGCCGAAGTCGTCTTTCCCGATCCAGTCCAGCTGTAGGCGCATCCTCTGATCGTGCCACTTTTGAAGTACTTGAAGAAGAAGCTAGCAACCCAAGCATAATGCAGCTTCGTGGCAAAGCCGTCCTCCAGCCCAGAGGTCTATATCATTTTGAAGTTTAGTAAAGGGATGTAATGTGCAGGACTGCTATCTTATTTTGAGTCAACACTTTTATAAGCCCGTGCGGCAAATTAGCTGACTCGTTCAAGAGTTTGTAATAGATGTTCATTATCAATGAAGAGAACTTTTCCATGTTTCAAATCTGTGTTTCAATTTATCTGTGTACTCTAAATATGTGCTTGTTATGAAAATCATTAAAGCCTTGTGCGGGCGCAACCCCAGGCCCGTATGACGGTCACGATTCGGGGGATGCCTCAACGATTCTACGAAATCGGGTCGTGACATAATGGTATCAGAGCACAGATTCAAGTTCCTTAGACTCTCGCACTATAAAAGTTCCTTTAACGATCAAATTCCTGTGCGAACTCTTGAACTCGCTAGGCCAAAATGAGATACGTTCATGTAATAAGTCCATAATACATTATGATCCTAATGTAATTTACCTTCTTTTGAAGGAATGGCACCAGCGCAATCTGCAGTGCTAGCACCGGACAAAACGCAAGGCCAAGAAAGTAGTTCGGGCACTTCGGGAAGCTCTCGGAGCCAACGGGGCATATCTCAAGTCGATCCGCTTGAGCGGGTGATACAAATGTTAGAAGCACAACGACAAAGAGATGATGCTCGCCAAGCCAAGTTCGAAAGCAATCTAGAGACCCAATTCTCAGTCCAACAGAAGCAGGTTGATGCCCTGCAACAGATCGTTCAGACTTTGGCTTTCAACTATTCTGCCGCAACAGCAACGACTCCGGTGGAACAGCCCATGCTTGAAGTAGAGACGCCGCAAATCCCAAGGCCGAGGGAAGTGACTGCCTTCGACTTTGGCCACTTCAAGAAAGTTTACAACACCCCATTCAATGGGACTGAGGAACCAATTGTGGCTCTAGATTGGCTAGCCAAACTTGAAGACCACTTCGTTCTACTAGTGGTCCCCGAAAAGAAGCGCGTCGCCTGCGCGCAACTACAGCTCTGCCTCAACGTGCACGATTGGTGGGACGTGCATCGACGATCTCTCCAATTTGATCACGGAGAGGAGGCGATCTCGTGGACGACTTTTTGTGCCACGTTCGAAGAGGAGTTTATACCCCCTCCAGTATAATGTAAGATGGAGAACGAGTTCGTGCAGCTACGGCAGGGCAGTATGACAGTTAAATAATATCCTACCGAATTCAACCGACTCTCCAAATTCGCTAGGGCCTATTTACCTGATGCAGCGAGTCGACCTAGAAGGTTTGAAGGCGGTTTGCGCCCTGCCATACATGTGCACGTGGTCGTTCATCAGTACAGGACAATACGTGAAGTCATGAATTATGCCCTATCTCTTGAACCGCAGTATTCTCATATTTCTACCAGCGTTGTGCATACCTACAATCATAAACGCCAAGGCAACGATAGAGGAAACACCGCTGCAAAGCGCCCTAACCACGGTGGTCCTCGGAGAGGAAATCAGGAATGGTGTAACTTCTGTAAGAGATCGGGGCACACCATCAATCAATGTCGTAAGAGACTTGGGTTATGCCTCGCTTGTGGTGATCCAGGCCATGCCATTAGTTCCTGCCCGAACCTTCCTGATCGTCGTCCTCGACGAAATAATCCCTAACGGTAAGCACTATTCCTAAGTTTTGGGACAAAACTTCCAATTGGTTGGGTAGGATGTAGCGCTCGTTCCCCCGGTGCGGGGAGCGCGGCTAAGAAACACAAGACGGTATTGTTCGATCGGGATAGATTGAAACAAGAACTCGTCCTCGTTATGGATTTGTTTTTTTAGGATCGATTCCCATATTCAGTGGACCGTGCCCCTGGGATCGACTTAGCGGCAGAGTCAGGAGGGACCTTTCCGCTGTTATCTTTTATTGCCTCGGATTTTGATGTCGCTTGTTGCTTTCGTACTTTGAGTTAGTTTTGGGATTTGCTTGTTTTACTTGAACAGTTTTGATGAATTTTATTATTTTCGTTCATTGAATTGTACTTCAATTTCGAGATTGGAAAGAGAGGAAGAAGTATTGATCAAGTTGTTCGTGCAATACAGGTGAACGAGCAGTAGGCGGCTTACGAGCAGAGTCGTGAAGCGCCTCTTTCCTTCTCGCTTCTAACCATCTAAGTGAGTGGCTACCATCCTGATTAGCTAGCCCTGCTTCCAAGTCTTCACACCAAAAAACTCTTGCATTCTTGTTGCCCCGATCAGACGATACCAAGTAATAATAAAAGTTACCAAGATAAAAAGAGAATAGACTTGGATAATACTGCTTGTCAATCAAACTTGTGAATGGTTACTTACTTGCATGCTGTTCGTTCGGAATATTCATCTTATGCATCAATTTTAGTTAGAATGTATCTTCTGCTATAAATTATGCTATCTATGAATCATATCTTGTATGCGCATAATTATTCATGGAGGCTATGCAAAATAAACCATGCATTACTCATGTTGCCTCAACTGAAGTGATAATTTAACTAAACATCGTGTGTTCGATCATGGACAACTTGTGCAAAAGGGTATAAGTTCTGCGGACGGTCGCTGGGGCACTGGCACCGATCTGATCCGGGCAAAACTTCGTATGTAGTCATCGTGTGCGGACTGGATGGCTTGCAACGCATCGTGTGTTTATCGTGTATCCATTATGAGCTCTCGTTGCATGCTATCATTGTCTATGACTAGTCCATTATGGCTATCAAGCCAGTGATCACCTGTTGCATAGTCATAGTGTGCGGACTGGACGGCTTGCAACGCATCGTGAGCTCTCGTTTCATCCTATCCTTGTCCATGACTATATCCACCTTGTATATTTAAACCTGTTGCAAACTAACTTGTGTCTTCGTGGCAGGAAAGGCATGGTAAGTATTGTGCAGGTGATTCAGATGGGCAGGTAAAATCACCGAACGGTGGCAAGTTTATTTCAGTAAATTTCTATATGTTGCTTACTTGTAAATGAATTAAGGCAAGATAGAAACCCACAATAATATGCATGCTTCATTAAAATAATGTGTTGATTGGTATAGTTGGGTTTAGCTCGCCTTCACCAGTATGTTTCGACATACTGACCCTCGTTGAAACTGGTTCTCTGTACTAAAGCGAACCGAACGAGGAGCCGAAGTCATCTTTCCCGATCCAGTCCAGCTGTAGGCGCATCCTCTTATCGCGCGGCTTTTGAAGTACTTGAAGAAGAAGCTTGCAACCCAAGCATAATGCAGCTTCGTGGCAAAGCCGTCCTCCAGCCCGGAGGTCTATATCATTTTGAAGTTTAGTAAAGGGATGTAATGTACAGGACTGCTATCTTATTTTGAGTCAACATTTTTGTAAGCCCGTGCGGCAAATTAGCTGACTCGTTCAAGAGTTTGTAATAGATGTTCATTATCAATAAAGAGAACTTTTCCATGTTTCAAATCTGTGTTTCAATTTATCTGCGTACTCTGAATATGTGCTTGTTATGAAAATCATTAAAGCCTTCTGCGGACGCAACCCCAAGCCCGCACGGCGGTCACGATTCGGGGGACGCCTCGACGATTCTACGGAATCGGGTCGTGACAGGAGCCACCCTAGGCAAGTACATCTTACTCCATGATGAACCTTGATTTTTGAATTTTTTTATATATGTGTTGTTTAAAAAATATGTTTGATAGAAAATATTTCCCTTGTGTTCCTCATCATTTTTAGTTTTTGGAGTTTTTTAGTTTTTGTGGTTAGATTTTAATAGATCTGAGTTTTAAGTTAGGGTTTTTATGGGTTCCATAAGTTTTCTTTAGTTTTGATCTATTAAAACTTAGTGTTTTTGAAAAATAGTTGTTCTTTATGTTAGAGCATTTTATTTCGTGCAATTTGGTATTTATTTCACTTGATTTGGAGTTAAAATTAAGTTTTTATGAAGAAAATAAATTTTCAGTTTTTTGAGCTTTTTTGCCTTAGTTGAACCTGTTGTTGGAGAAAACAAAGTTCACATGCGGCCAGCGAGCTATACGGTTGAGAGTGTCATGCGACCTGAGAAGGTTATGAGGCCTGAACTCTTTGTCGCATACTGACAACATGCGTCCATCTTGTTGGAAGCGTGACTGCTTATTTACATAAGTGTCCTTGACCTCCTTGTATTTTCACTCATTGAAGAAATAAGAAATTTGCTAAGTCTAAAGAGCACATGCAGCCAAGTGACTTATACGACAAGCAGAGTATGATGTCACATTCTCTTGGACGCATGACTCTGAACCTTGGCGCATCTTTCTATGGTTTTATTTTTTTCCTGACACACTTTATGGCATGTCACATCAATCATCTTTAGTCATTTTTCTTACTGACACTTTATTTTTGACTCAACACATATGCGGCCAGTGAGCCCATGCGACCAGTGAGTCCATGAGTCCAGTGGGTGTATGCGGCCAGTGAGTCCATGCAGCCAATGTGCATATACAGCTAGAAAATTATGTGTGCATTTTGTGTTCCTTTTAATTATGTCTATTTAATAATTTCCTTTTGGTGATTATTGTTGTGTGTTTCCTTATGTCGATACAAGTTTATATTACTAGACAAGTTTTGCATGTAGTACACGAGACAAGTTTATGTACGAGTTCACAATCCTCACAACACCATGGAAATGGTTGTGTATGGAAATCCTTTGCATTTGGCATCGGGCAGTCATGTGTGAGTATTGCCCAATGTATCACGTGTCAGGAATACAATAACTCATGAAAAGCTCATACTCGTGACTCATTATTCTAGGGAGTTCTCAAGTGTCCATGACTCGAGAACTCGAAATAATTTAGTAACGATTAAACAAGATAAGAATTGCCTAGATCATTGGGAGAAAAGAATATTGCACTACCGGCTACCCCTATCTCTAAGGACCCCATACAGCATGGACCAACCCTGTTAGGCAAAGGCTCCATAACTGACCAAGTTTACGCGTACTGTGACACATACGAGACAAGTTTATATGTAAGTTTATGTTTATAAAGCAAGTTTATGATCACAAGTTTAAGTTTATGCTTACAAGTTCAATTTTTTGTTTATGAGAAGTAACAAGTTATGTTGTAGTGATGTTGAATGTGCATTTAAGTTTACTCGACAAACGTACCCTTGGTCATCCAGGTTAACTGCAGTGCTGGTGATAGCGATATTCTTAAACCATGTATTTAGTAATTAAGGCCTACGATAACCCTAGCTTGCTAATCGTAGCAAGCCGTAAAGTTGTTTGGTCGTGCAATGAATAATGTTACTTTCATTTATAGCCTACTATTCTAGTTTTATTTTTCTTTGGACGTGTGGTTAGAGTGCTAAGTTCTGCTCGAGTGAAGGTCTGCAACCCCGGTCCTTATTTGGTTTAAGGGTTATGGTCCCGATCTAGAGTAGTTCCTATGCCCTCTTGCCGCTCATCGCCTTACTTTCCTTTATATCATTTTTTTTATCAGTTCTTCCAGTTATAGTTTAAGGTAAGTATATTGGTATCGTACAAGTCTCGATCTTCATTTATTTTATGTCTCTTTTCTGTTTTATGTTATGATGTATTTAGTCTATCACCTTGAGCTCATTTGTAGTACTTGTTGCTTGGGGTCCTGACCCCACTTGTTTTGTATGGCTATATTACCCCGAGGAGAACCATGATCCACCCACTTCTAGCAAGATGGCTCACACTCGTAGAACTGTGGCCGAAGCTCACGAGTGGGTTTTCTTCCTCCAACCCTCGTAGTCTTATTTCTTTTTGTGGTATTTTAGCAAGAGGCAGTGTTAGCCCCTTATTTTGAGATCACCTCTCTGACTTTGGTCAACATGATGTATATACTAGACTATGGCTGGTATATTTGATCATGTATTATTATACTCTGCTAGTGCCGCATTTTGTATTCACTAGTTTCATGATCATATATGACATGTAATTTGGGACGCTTATTTACTTTTATGTATGATATACTCTTGTAATTGTTGTTGATGGATTGAGATACTAGGATTTGTCGGCCTTAGGACTGACGTTATAGCATGCTAGAGTCTGCCCATATATCTTTTAGACAACCTTAGCACATTACGGCTTATTTCGATATTCTGCAAGGTGTGGTTGGCCGTATCAGTCCTCATATTTACTCACTATTCTGGGAGCGGGCATGATATTAGCAAAGGAAGAAGACCTGATACCCATGATAGTTAAAGAATTTATGGATATCTTTCCCAAAGAGCTTCTTGGATTACCCCCAGTTAGAGAAGTAGAGTTTTGTATAGAATTGATGCCAGAAGCAGAACCAGTATCCCAGAAGGTATACCCAATATCACCATCAAATCTTGATCAGTTATATCAGCACGTGAAATAACTGAAGGCGAAGAAGTTTATTCGGACTAGTGGATCACCGTGGGGAGCACCAGCCGTATTGGTGAAGAAGAAGGATGGATCGACGCAGTTGTGTGTGGATTACAGGAGGCTAAATACAGTGACCGTGATATCATCAGGTGCAAGAGTCTTCTGCAAGATAAATTTATAATCATGATATCATCAGGTGCGAGTCCGGGAGCAAAATATACCAAAGACAACATTTAGGTCACGATATGGGCATTACGTATTCTTAGTTATGACATTCAGACTGACTAATACTCTAGTGGTATTCATGGATTTGATGAATCATATCTTCATGCCATACTTAGACCAATTTGTGGTAGTATTCATCGATGTCATCCTTCTGTATTCTCATAATAAGGAGGAGCATGAAGAACACCTAAGGATAATACTATAAACTTTGAGGGAACACTAGTTATATGCGAGGCTTAGTAAGTGTGAGTTTGGATGGATCACGTACCTTTTCTTGGGCACATTATTTTTGGAGCAGGAGTGTAAGTTGATCCCAAAAAGGTAGATGTAGTAGAGAACTAGCCAATTTCAAAGACAGTAGCAGAAGTGTGTAGTTTCCTAGGCTTGGCAGGATACTACAAAAGATTGATATCAGACTTTACAAATATCTCGGCACCTTTGACTCGGTTAACGTGCAAGAAAGTTAAATTTATGTGGTCAGCTGAATGTCAGATATCCTTTAAAGAGTTAAAAAAGAAGTTAATCTCTGCACCAATCTTTACTCTTCCAGCATGCTCCGGATGATTCACGGTGTATTGTGATGCATCTGACAAAGGACTTAGATGTATTTTGATGCAACAAGGTAGAATGATAGCGTATGCTTCTCAGCATTTTAGGGATCGTGATAAGAACTATCCAACTCATGATTTGGAGTTAGCATCAGTAGTATTTGCACTTAAGTTATGGAGGAACTACTTATATGGCAACTAGGTAGAAATATTCATAGATCATAAGAGTTTGAAGTATGTGTTCACGTAGAAGGACCTGAACATGAGGCAGAGAAGGTGGCTAGAGTTGTTGAAAGACTATACCGTAGAACTTCAGTACCATCTAGGCAAGGCTAATGTAGTAGCTGATGTACTTAGCAGAAGATGTGACGAATTTATGTTCACTACTCAGAAGCATATTCTAAAAGACTTACGAGAGATGGGTATCGAGATAGTACCACCATAGAGTATAGGAGTTCATCCTAGCCTAAAGATTCAGTCAGTTTTGGTAGATAGAATCAAACTAGCTCAGGCAGAGGACCCGAATATTCAAAAGCTATGAGAAGAATGTGAGTCCGGTCTCCAGAAAGAGTTGACAATACATACAGATGGGATGCTAATGTTTGAGAATCGTCTATACGTACCAAGCGGGGATATTCGGTAAGAAGTAATGACTGAAGCACACAGTTCCCAGTATGTTATTCATCCGGGAGGCACGAAGATGTACCAAGATATCAAGCAACACTTTTAGTAAAACGGAATGAAGAGGGAAATAGAACGCTTTGTATCGCGATGTCTGATATGTCAACAAGTGAAGGCAGAGCAACAGAGATCGGCAGGACTATTGCAGCCACTTCCTATTCCTGAGTTGAAGTGAAAACACATTACCATGGACTTTATGACCGGTTTACCTATATCACTGACTGGTCGAGATACAGTTTGGGTGATAGTGGATCGGCTCACGAAAGTGGCACATTTTCTTCCCTTCAGAGTTGGACAGTCTACAGAGGAGTTGGCGGATTTATATATGCAATATATTGTGAGACATCATAGAGTACCCGTAAGCATAGTATCAAACCGAGATATAATGTTTAGTTCTCATTTTTAGAGAATCTTGCACGAGAGATCGGGTACCAAGTTAAGATTCAATACAGCTTACCATCCTCAGACAGACGGACAATCAGAAAGGACCATCCAAACCTTGGAGGATATGCTAGGAGCTTGTACCTTAGACCTTGGTGTATCTTGAAAGAACCACCTTCACTTAGTGGAATTCTCGTATAACAATAGTTATCGGGCCACTATTCAGATGGCACCTTTAAAAGCACTATACAGCAGGAAGTATAGGTCACTGTTGGATTGGATGACATTAGGGAGCGAAAGATGTTAGGCACCGAAATGATCCTGTATATAGTAGAAGTTGTTAGGCAGATCAGAGAGCGACTTTGGGTTCGCAACATCGGCATCACCATTGGGTAGACCAGCGTCGTAGGCCTTTAGAGTTTCGTGTTGGCAACCACTTATTTTTATAATTTTGCCTACCCATGGAGTCATTATCGTCTTGACCTTCCACCTTGGCTCCATGAGGTACATGATGTATTTCATATATCTCAGTTGCGTAGGTATGTCCCGGATCAGAGTCATATCCTCGGCCACTCTAAATTAGTCATTGGTATCGATTTATCTTTATTACTTGATGGGGTTCCAGAAGAGGTCTCATGCTCAGAGCGGAGGAGATATTGGTAGAGTAACTCGGACGTCAACACCATCACCTGGCATTCGTATCCATGATTTAGTGCCAAAGAGGGCGACAGTTTCGACCATGATAGTACCGGCTCACTAACAGCCAAGACAACAACAACAATGCCAGGGAGCACCAGTGGATTTCACTTACTGTTGCAAGGGAGGACATACTAGAGATGTGTGTAGGGCAACCAATGGGTTGTGTGTGAGATATGGAAGTCCAGATCACCGGATTGCTAATTGTCCAATGATGCAGAGGCTAGGAGGGTTAGTCCAATAGTTATCAGTACTGCCAGTGCCAGGGGCAGTCCAGCAGAGAGGACCAGCAATAGCAGTAAGGTCATTAGCTCAACATATGTTATTGACGCAAGCTGAGATATACTAGCAGCAGCAGAATCAGCAGCAGGGCCAGCAGAGGCTACACCAGCATCACTAAGGAAGACAGCAACGAGGAGAATATCAGGACCAAGGGCAGGCATTCACCTTATCTTTGGAGGAGGCTTTAGTATCGGGCGACGTGGTGGTAGGTAATATTTATGTCGTATCCTTTCCTGCTGTAGCATTATTTAATTTGGGTATATCTCATTCATTTTTATTTGTACGATTAGCGACACGTATTGGATTGGAGTTCGAGGCATTACCAGAGAGGTTGAATATACTCACTGGTAATAGGCTAGTAGGAGTTAGTAAAATATGTATAGTGTGTCCGATCGTAGTGTGCGGGCGTTCACTACCGGCACGGTTGATCAAGTTTCCTTTGGGTAACTTTGACGTTATCTTAGGCATGGACTGGCTAAGAGATAGTCATGCTACAATAGATTGTCATAAGGATAGAGTATTATTTAGTATCCCGAGCATGAAAGTTTTTACCTACGACAGATCTGTGGGAGACCAATATGAAGAGAGGATCACAGCGACAATAATAGCAGAAGAACAACTTCCCGAGATAGTTAAGGAGTTCTTAGATGTCTTCCCAAAAGAACCACCAAGGTTACCCCCAGTAAGAGACGTTGAGTTTTGTATAGAGTTGATCCCTAAAGCAGGACCAATATATTGTAAAGTTTACCAAATGGCACCATCAGATCTAGACATGTTGTATCAATATATAGAGGAACTGAAGTCAAAAAAGTTTATTCGAGCCAGTGGATCACCTTGGGGAGCACCAGTAGTTCTAGTAAAGAAAAGAGATGGGTCATCACGATTATGTATTAACTACATACAGTGAACGCTGTAACAGTAAAGAACAAGTATCCATTACCAAGGATCGATGATTTGTTTGATCAACTGAGTAAAGCCAAGGTTTTCTCCAAGATCGATCTTCGATCAGGGTATCATTAAGTAAGAGTTGGGGAGCAAGATATACCCAAGACAATATTTATGTAACGATATGGGCATTACGATTCTTAGTTATGCCATTCAAACTGACTAATGCTCCAGCAATATTTATGGATTTGATGAACTATATTTTTTTGCCATATCTAGATCAGTTTGTAGTGGTTTTCACAGACGACATTATAGTCTATTCCAGTAGCGAGAAGGAGTACGAAGAGCATCTTCGAAAGGTCTTATATATTTTGAGGAAACACCAGTTACATGCAAAGCTTAGCAAGTATGAGTTTTGGTTGGATCATGAGTCATTCTTGGGTCATATCATCTCTGGAGCAGGAGTAGGTATAAATCCGAATAAGGTTGAGGCCATAGAGGGTTGGCCAGTTCCTAAGACAGTAGCTGAAGTGCGTAGTTTCCTGGGGTTGGCAGGATACTTCAGAAGGTTCGTAGCAAACTTTGCAAGAATTTTAGCACCGTTGACTCGATTGACGTATAAGAAAGCTAAGTTTGATTGGTCAGAAAAGTACCAAATATCATTTAAAGAATTAAAGAGGAGATTAATTTTAGCTCTGATTCTCATGCTTCCAGTAGGTTCTAGAGGGTTTATAGTGTATTGCGATACATCAAGCAAAGGACTTGGGTATGTATTGATGCAACATGGAAGGGTGATAGCTTATGCATCACGGTAGCTTCGAGATCACGAGAAGAATTATCCGACTCACGATTTAGAGTTGGCGACAGTAGTATTTTCACTTAAGCTGTGGAGACACTACTTGTATGGTGATCGGGTCCAAATATTTACGGATCACAAGAGCTTAAAGTATGTATTCACTTAGAAGGACTTGATCTTAAGGCAGATGAGGTGGCTAAAATTAATAAAGGACTATGATATTGAACTTGTATGGTATCCGTGCTGATACACTTACTACGTGCTATGTGTTCCTACGTGCTAAGTATTTCTACATAATTATGTTACATGTTACATGTTTCATAATGATTGAAATTAATCAGATTACAGCTGATTATGGTCATATACTTTTGTTACTCTTCCAGCTTTCGTATTTTGCACAACTGGCTTACTGAATATTGTGGCAGGATATTTGTGACATCTTACTTTTTTGTCATATATGTTCTATGTTTACTATTCTTATTTAACTGATTGAGACAATAGATATTCTATGTGACCCTAAGTGACTTGCTTGTAGTATGTACCCCCTTATCTAGTTACTGCTGTGACCGTCGTATGACGTTCTATTCCTTGTACGGGGGGGCTGGCCATGTCCGTCTCCGTATTTCGGTATTGGGGTGTAACAAGGTTTTAGTGGTGACCTATGCAGGCCTGTATTTTTAGACTTATGGAGTGTTATGGTTATCTAAGTCTCAATCAAATGTGTTACCTTTGATATCTTGATTCGTCTTCCTCGATACCAATGCTTGAACTGTTAAACTGTTTGATTCCTTGATCCTTCCCATCCTGTTCTTGATGGATCTTATCCTTCTCTCTATGGCTTCTTCAGTTGCTGAAGCAACAAGCATGGCAGGACAGGGTTCTCCTGGACAACAACGGGAGGTAGCACTTATTCAGAGTCAAATTTGAATAGAGTCGGTAGTTGAACAAGCTGGCACAGTGGAACCAAAAATTGGATATATCGAGCAACCAGCCCCTGAGATCCCCGTACCCCCGTAGTACCAACAGTACCAGCTATACTTGACACCTCGATATTGCTGGAGATCCTCCGGAGAATGATGGATACGCAGCAACACCAGATAATGGTACAACAACATTAACAGTTTCAACAACAAGAATAAAATATCTTGTTGAGTCAAGGTTTGCAGACGCCTCTGAAAAGAGGCAGAAGGACTGATTCGGGTATGTCGGTTAGATTGTTTTGACTTAACGCAAGGTACTTTAATGGCACGGAGGATGCTATCATGGAAGACGCCTGGTTACAAGATATTAAGATTATTTTGGAAGCAGCAAGGGTCCCGACGATGAACAAGTTGATCAAGTTCGATTGCAGCTTCAAGATCTTGCCCGTTACTGGTGGGCATCTGTGAAAGTCGGCTTGAAGCATTCTATCTCTTGGGATAGTTTCAAGGCTCAATTCAGGGCTAAATATTTTAGAGTCGTAGCGTAGTATGAGCTCCAATAGAGATTCATCGGTCTCAAACAGGCCAGTAGAACAGTGGATGGATATGCAGCCAAGTTTTGCAGGCTGAGTAGATTCTCTCCGACTATGGTGGCTACAAAGTCGGATAGAGCAATGAGGTTCCAGCAAGGACTTTATCTGGAGATTCTGCAACTGATAGAAGGACACAACTACCAGACGTATGAAGAAGTATTGATAGCAGCACGGAGGTACGAGCTTACCATGCAGAGGTTATCAACAAGGATATGAGGCCAAAAGAGGTCTCATGCTCAGAGCGAAGGAGGTGGTAGAGGAGTACCTTGGATGTCAGCACCATTACCTGACGTTTATATCTATGATTTAGCACCAAGAAGGGCGATAGTTTTGACCATGATAATACTGGCTCGGCAGCAGCCAAGACAACAACAACAAAAACAACGCTAGGGAGCACCGGCAGTTTTCACTTATTGTGGCAAGGGAGGCCATACTAGAGATATATACAGGGCAGCCAATGGGTTGTGTATGAGGTATTGCAGTCAAGATCATCGAATTGCTAATTGTTCGATGATGCAGAGGCCAGGAGCGTCAGTCCGTAAGTTATCATTACTGCCAGCACCAGGAGCAGTCCAGCAGAGAGGGCCAGCAATAGTAGTAAGGCTGTTAGCTCAGCGTCCATTACTGCTGCAAGCTAAGATATACCAGTAGCAGCAGAATCAGCAGTAGGGCCAGCATAGGCCAAAATAGCGTCACCAAAGGAGACAACAACGAGGAGCACACCAGGACCAAGGGCATGCATTCACCTTGTCTTTGGAGGAGACTTTAGCATCGGACGACGTGGTGGCAGATAACATTTATGTCGTATCCTTTCCTACTGTAGCATTGTTTGATTCGGGCATATCTTATTTATTTGTATCTGTACGATTTGTGACGCGTATTAGATTGGAGTTTGAGACATTGCCAAAGAGGTTGAATATACTCACTGGTAATGGGCTCGTAGGAGTTAGTATATTATGTATAGTATGTCCGGTCATAGTATACAAGCGTTCATTACCAACATGGTTGATCAAGTTTTCTATGGGTATCTTTGACGTTATCTTAGGCATGGACTGGCTGAGAGACAGTCATGCTACAATAGATTGCCATAAGGGTAGAGTATTGTTTAGTATCCCGGACACGAAAGTTTTTACCTACGACAGATCTGTGGGAGACCAACATGAAGAGAGGATCACAGCGATAATGAAAGTAGAAGAATAACTTTTCGAGATAGTTAAAGAGTTCTTAGACATCTTCTCAAAAGAACCACCAGGGTTACCCCCAGTAAGATATATTGAGTTTTATATAGAGTTGATCCTTGGAGCAGGACCAATATCTTATAAAGTTTACCATATGGCACTATCAGAGCTAGACATGCTGTATCAATATATAGAGGAACTGAAGTCAAAGAAGTTTATTCAAGCCAGTGGATCATCTTGGGGAGCGCCAGTAGTCCTAGTGAAGAAAAAGGATGGGTCATCACGGTTATGTATCGACCACAGATAGTTGAACGATGTAACAGTAAATAATAAGTATCAATTACCAAGGATTGATGATTTGTTTGATCAACTGAGTAAAGCCAAAGTTTTCTCCAAGATCGATCTTCGATCATGGTATCATCAAGTAAGAGTTCGGGAGCAAGATATCCCCAAGACAACATTTAGGTCACGATATGGGTATTACAAATTCTTAGTTATGCCATTCGGACTGACTAATGCTCCATCAATATTTATGGATTTGATGAATCATATTTTTTTGCCATATCTAGATCAGTTCGTGGTAGTTTTTATAGATGACATTATAGTCTATTCCAGTAGTAAGGAGGAGCATAAAAAGCATCTTCGGAAGGTCTTGCATATTTTGAGGGAACACCAGTTATACGCGAAGCTTAGTAAGTGTAAGTTTTTGTTGGATCACGTATCATTCTTGGGTCACATCATCTCTAGAGCAGGAGTAGGTATAGATCCGAAGAAGGTTGAGGCCGTAGAGAGTTGGCCAGTTCCTAAGACAATAGCTGAAGTGCGTAGTTTTCTGGGGTTGGCCAGGATACTTTAGAAGGTTCGTAGCAAACTTTGCAAGAATTTTAGCATCGCTGACTCGATTGACACGTAAGGAAGCTAAGTTTGATTGGTCAGCAGAGTGCTAGACATCATTTGAAGAATTAAAGAGGAGATTGATTTTAGCTCTGATTCTCAAGCTTCCAATAGGTTCTGAAGGGTTTACAGTGTATTGTGACACATCAAACAAAGGACTTTGGTGAGTATTGATACAACATGGAAGGGTGATAGCTTATGCATCGCGACAGCTTCGAGATCATGAGAAGAATTATTCGACTCACAAATTAGAGTTGGCGGCGGTAGTATTTTCACTTAAGCTGTGGAGACACTACTTGTATGGTGATCGGGTACAAATATTTATGGATCACAAGAGCTTAAAGTATGTATTCACTCAAAAGGACTTGAATATGAGGCAGAGGAGGTGGCTAAAATTGATAAAGGACTATGATGTGGAACTTCAGAACCATCCAGGTAAGGCAAATATGGTAGCATATGCTCTTACCAGAAGAGGTAGTACATATATATTGACATCACAGCGGTACATCTTAGAAGATCTTTGAGAGATGGATATAGATATACTTTCGCGAGACGTAGGAGTATTAGCTAATTTACAGGTACAATATACCATTATAGAGAGGATTAAGGTAGCTCAGGCACATGATCCAAAAGTTTAGAAGCTTTGGACAGAATATGAATCTGGTCTCAGGAAAGAGTTAACGATTCATGAAGATGGAACTCTTAGGTTTGGAAACTGTCTCTATGTACCAAATGGAGATATCCGACAAGAAGTTATAACCGAGGCGCATAGTTTCCAGTATTCAAGTCATCGAGGAGGTACCAATATGTATCAAGACATCAAGCAATATTTTTGGTAGAATGGGATGAAGAGGAAGATAGTACGATTTTTTTTTTGATGTTTGGTATGCCAGCAAATGAAGGCCGACCAACAAAGACCGGCAGGATTATTACAGCCGTTTCTGATTCTGGAGTAGAAATGGAAACATATCACGATGGACTTTATGACTGGTTTACCTAGATCCTCGACTGGTCGTGATGCAGTTTGGGTAATAGTAGATCGTCTCACAAAAGTAGCTCATTTTCTTCTCTTTCGGGTAGGGCAATCCACAGAGCAGTTAGTAGAGATGTACATGCGATAGATAGTACCAGTTATACGCAAAGCTTAGCAAGTATGAGTTTTGGTTGGATCATGTATCATTCTTGGGTCGCATCTTCTCTGGAGCAGGAGTAGGTATAGATCCGAAGAAGGTTGAGGCCGTAGAGAGTTGGCCAGTTCCTAAGACAGTAGCTGAAGTGCATAGTTTTCTGGGGTTGGCAGGATACTCTAGAAGGTTCGTAGCAAACTTTGCAAGAATTTTAGCATCGCTGACTCGATTGACGCATAAGGAAGCTAAGTTTGATTGGTCAGCAGAGTGCTAGACATCATTTGAAGAATTAAAGAGGAGATTGATTTTAGCTCCGATTCTCATGCTTCCAGTAGGTTTTGGAGGGTTTACAGTGTATTGCGACGCATCAAGCAAAGGACTTTGGTGTGTATTGATGCAATATGGAAGGGTGATAGATGCAATATGGAAGGGTGATAGCTTATGCATCGCGACAGCTTCGAGATCATGAGAAGAATTAATCGACTCAAAGAATTATTCGACTCACGATTTAGAGTTGGCGGCGGTAGTATTTTCACTTAAGCTATGGAGATACTACTTGTATGGTGATCGGGTATAAATATTTACGGATTACAAGAGCTTAAAGTATGTATTAACTTAAAAGGACTTGAACATGTGGTAGAGGAGGTGGCTAAAATTGATAAAGGACTATGATGTGAAACTTTGGTACCATCCAGGTAAGGCAAATGTGGTAGCAGATGCTCTTACCAGGAGAGGTAGTACATTTATGTTGACATCACAGCAGCACATCTTAGAAGATCTTCGAGAGATAGATATAGATATAGTACTTTCGTAAGACGTGCAAGACGTAGGAGTATTGGCTAATTTATAGTTACAATCTACCATTATAGAGAGGATTATGGTGGCTCAGGTATAGGATCCGAAAGTTCAGAAGCTTCAGACATATTGTGAATCTGGTCTCAGGAAAGAGTTGACGATTCATGAAGATAAAACTCTTAGATTTGGAAACCGTCTCTGTGTACCAAATAGAGATATCCGACAAGAAGTAATAACCAAGGCGCACAGTTTCCAGTATAGGTGAGAAAAAAAATATTAGGCCTAGAGATGATCACACAGACAATAGAAGTTGCTAAGCAAATCAGAGAGCGACTTTGGGTTGCACAAGATAGGCATTGGCATTGGGCAGATTAGCATCGTAGGCCTTTAGAGTTTTGTGTCAACAATAACGTGTTATTATAGATTTTGCCAACCAATGGAGTTATTAGATTCGGAGTTAGCGGAAAGCTTAGTCCATGATACATCGGTCGTTCGATATTCTCGAGCGGGTAGGCGATATTGCTTATCGTTTTGCCCTTTCGCCTTCTCTACGTGAGGTGTACGATGTATTTCATGTATCTTAATTGCATAGGTATATCCTGAATTTGAGTCATATCCTCGACCATTTTGAGCTAGTCGTTGGTACCGACTTGTCTTACGAGGAATAACCCGTATCCATTTTGGACCGAAGGGAGAAGGTGCTCAAGAATCAGACTATTTGTAAACCCCCTCGACCAAAAATTTATTTTAATTAACTTAGATAAAGAGATTAGGGTTATTTTGGTGCTAATTAGAATTATTATACAGAGTATTGAATATTTGTGCAGTATTTTTATTTCTTAGGACACCTTACCGTTGTCCCGATATTTAGGACACTACACCAGCTATTACCCTAAAAAAATTCCATACACTTGGCCTAGACATACCAACCTACCATAATGACCTTCGTGTGACCCCCAGATACTGATTTTTGTGGCTGATTTTAGTCGCACAAAAGTTGTTACAAACGTCGTGCGTAAATTAAATTAATTGTATATTTACGTTCGTTGTCCGTCCCAATTGAAATTGATACACAAACTCAACCCGTTATGACCAACCCCAGTTATAATATTATTATACTCTAAGCCTACCACACCAATGACGCTTGTGCCACCCAATTTAGACCCCCCTGTATTTATTAAATAAATTTAGGGACACCCGGTGCATTAATTTTAATTAAATTAATGTAGTGACCCTACCTCACTCAAATTAGACCCAACTCCAACCCAAACCCACACACACACACCCTCAGGACTCATACTAAACACCATACACCATTCCAGTCCACTAGAAAACACCAAACATGGTGTTTTGTCACATCAAATCCCCAATTCCAGATTTTGTGCAATTTCTAAATTGTTTAGGGGCTTTTATGCAATTAAGAAATGAGGTGCCCCCCCTCTCATTGGCCCAACCACATGAAGAAGAAATCCCTCTTCCCTTGACCGGTCCATCATAATTTTTCCCCCCAATTCCATGTACTTTACATTACTTTTTGAGGACACATCTCCACCCTACATTTTAAACCCCTCAATCCTAGCCCTTCCCTCATCATGATGAAGCCTCCCCAACTCCCCAAAAATACAACCCAGCCGGCCCTAATCCCAAGGCAGCCCCCCCTCTCTCTCACCTATATATACAACATGTTACATCATATTTATTTACACACAAACCTAGAAAACCACAACCAAAACCCTATTTTCTAAAACCTACACACACTCAGCCCTCACCCTCACCCGAACTCCCGCCACCCTCTCCCGGCCAGCCACCGCCTCCGGCCACCCCAGCGACGACCCTACTCCCTCCAGCGACCACTCCCCTACCTACAACCACCGCCCTCAGCCACCTCGCCGCCCACAGCCGCCCCCAGAGCCACCATCCTTACCCTCAGTCCCACTGTACCACAGCTCGAGCCGACCACCCGAGCCCTCCGTAGCCCGCCACCGTAGCTCACCCGGCTGCCTAACTCAGCCTACACCTCCCCCGGCCAGTCCCCTCCGTTCCCGCCGTGGCTCGCCCCCAGTCGACGCCGTAGCCGGCCGCCCCTGCCCCCCAGTGCCACCCCCTGCTAACGGCTGATGTTGCTGTCGACTTCCCTACGCTGCTGCCGGAGCTCCGCCCGGCCACCCACGCCGGTGACGATCCGTCCGGCGGACCCCCTCGACCCCACTTACGTATAGGTATACATTTTATATACTTATACATCAATTTATACACTGTATTTAGTATTGCATTAAAGTATATACTACCTATATATGTATATTGTATATATAATGTATTCTAATTAGTATTTATATTTATATTTCTATATAAATACAGTATTCTATATATGTACACTGTATTTTGTATACTTTATATATATACTAGAGATATATGTATATGTATAGTATATATTGTTTATTGTATTTAAATACTATATATATTAATAGCTATTATATATATATATATATATATATATATATATATATATATATATATATATATATATATATATATATATATATATGTATATATATGTATATATATGTATATATATATATATATATATATATATATATATGTATATGTATATATATATATATATGTATATATATATGTATATGTATATGTATATATATATATATATGTATATATATATGTATATGTATATATATATATATATATATATATATGTATGTATATATTTTTGGGTGTATACATATAAATATACATTTTGTATGGGTAATAAATATATGAATATATGTATATATAAATATATATATATTTGTTATATATAGTATATTGTGTAAATATATATAATTTGTATATATAAATGTATGTATATATATATATATATATATATATATATATATATATATATATATATATATATATATATATATATATATATATATATATATATATATATTGTGTAATTAGTATAATCATAGTATGTATTATGTACATGTATTAAATACCCTATTATATATCTATTATGTATGTATATATATATATATATATATATATATATATATATATATATATATATATATATATATATATATATATATATATATATATATATATATATATATGTATGTATGTATGTATGTATGTATGTATGTATGTATGTATGTATATATTTTAGATATACATTTTATGTATATATATATATATATATATATATATATATATATATATATATATATATATATATATATATATATATATATATATATATATATTTGGTGTATGTATATATAAATATACATTTTCTGTAGGAATATTATCTATATTTAATATATATTGTGTATAAATATATATTCTGTATCTTAGTATATTATATGTAGTATATTATTTATTGATATATTATATATTAGTATTGAATACATGATACGTATTATTTAAATATATGAATATGTATAAATATATATATATATATATATATATATATATATATATATATATATATATATATATATATATATATATATATATATATATATATATATATATATATTGGGTATTAGTATATTAAAGTATTAAATAAATATATAAATATAAATATATTTATACTTTGTGTATTAATAATATATATTAGTATATATTATATATAGGTACACTTTCTATTCTTGTATATTATACATATAAATAAATATATACTATATATATATATATATATACATGTTGTATGTATGTACTTATGTATATAAATTATTATTTAAATACATGTAAATATATGTGTATGTATTTATATACATGGTATTATGTATTTTAAATATGTAAATATATTTAATGAATATATGTATATATGTACATATGTCTAAATGCAGTTGTATATATAAGTATATATGTTATTAAATTATCTATAGTATATGTATGTATAGGTGTTAGGTATGTATACTTGTACTATGTTAACATAGGTAGTTAAGCATGGTGTAAATTTAGTGAATCATAATTATTGTTATCTGTTCGTAGGCATCCGATACGGTGCTACCTTGACTGCTGGTTCTGGAGCATTGCTTGTGCACACCAGAGTTCCAGGCAAGTATACCTTGCCTTGTTGTTACTGTTTAAATTCAGATGTTTATCTAGTTGCACATCTTATTGTTTTAATATTAACTGTGTGCGTCCGAGAAGACTCGGGTGCAGTCAATGAAGGCGTTGACGTTAGGACTTGTGTCTGACCTAGTGTCTAGTGGACCCACCTAAAGTTGAGGAATTATCAATATAACTTTTCAGGCCTTGACACGTATCTTAACACGTCACAAAGTGAGTTCATGTAGGGACGCGTGCTTTATGATTGACTGGCCATCAGTATGAGCAGCACGTGTGATGGCATTTAGCGTAGTTGGTTATTTCTGTAGCGACTTGCATCATAGTATGAGGTGTCCACGTCGCATTCACCACTTGTACATTGACATTGGGTGGGGAAGACAATTAGTAGACGTATGGGACAAACATTTGGCCACCGTAGTTTTAAAGTAAACTGCGGGGCCGTGAGCCTCAGTGTTACCCGGTTATGGGCCATGTGTTACCCGATTTTGGGCTCAGGTTCCCGGTTATGGGCATATATGCTTGTCGATACATCCAGCAGAGGTTACTAGCTGTGAGCTATCATGATCGGTGATGTAGTCAGCATATATTCCTGGCGTTCAGTTTATAGCTAATGCCATGTACTTAGCCTCTGGCTCGACGCTACGCTTTATACCTTTTACCTACCCATACGTACCAGGGTTATCTTCAAAGTGCATTTCACTTAGCTGGTTAGATTACCCTTGAGTTTACACAGTATATACTTTATGGCATGCATTTTTGTATCTTGTTACGTCCCTCTGAGGACCTGGTTCTCTTCCAGATCCGGACGAGCACTTGTACCCGACCATTTACGGAGCATGAGTAGAGACAGGATTTCTGATTGAGGACTACGAGGCATTTCCAGGGGAGTTCCCATGATTTGAGTACGCTGCTGCATCGGACTAGAGTTTTCATATCTAGCTAGTTGATACTCTAGTCTAGTTATCTTACTTCTTTCTGCACTTTATTTACATTTCTGTATTTCAGTGGGTTTGTCCCCACCAGACTATTTTAGATGTATTATGGATATTCAGACTCTTGTATTTTATTTACCAGCATTTTGTTTCAGCATTATGATATTGTATTCTGTGGATGAAATTAGACATTGCCTACTATATATTAGCATATTAGACTTGTTAGTATTTTAGGACAGCGTAGCACGCTTCGTTAGGATCCATTAAATTGGGATATCCTTTGGAGTCGTGTCAGCTGGCCAATGCCACGTAACCTGGTCCCGTGTATTTAGGGACTGGGGCGTGATACTATTTATCTTGTCCGAGTTGCTTGTGTTCACCACACTTTAGGAGAGTCGACGTGGGAGCGTGATGATGATATCCGATATCGGTACCCACCCCTATTCCACTCGAAAAGTATTCATTCTTATGCCTTCGTATCTCAAATCTCATAATTCATTTATCCATGCTATGTGATTATGTTTTCCTGATATGCTTGAATTTGATTGCATGAGCTTGTAGTTAGCGTAAGTGCTTGTTCTGATTTCTCTAGTTAGCCTTGGGTTTAAATTTTGAGGACAAAAATTTTCTAAGGTGGGTAGAGATGTCACTCCCCGTTCCCGATATACGTATTTGGAACATGTTAGTTTTCCTGTTTATTATATTTGTTGCTTTTATGTTAATTAGGTTGTATGTCCTAGAGACTAGACCCATTCTTTGGTTTAATTAGAATCATGGTTTAATTATTGGTTTTGTTTAATCATAAGTGAACCCATGGTCTAAACCTCAGATCCTAGCTATATAAGTTAACTTTTTTCCCTCTGTTCCCTCATTCTCTTATTTTTTCCCCTCTTTCATTCTAGGCAAGTACACCTTGCACTACATGAAGAAACCTCCCGATTTTTGATTCTTGCTTTTTCTTGCAATTTATTATTTTATTATGTGCTCATTATGATTCTGAATAATTTTAGCACAGAGTTTTTGATTTTAATGGATAGATTCGTGTAGACCTATATTTTAAGTTTAGAATTTTTATGGGTTTCAAAAGTTTTTTTTGGTTTTGATATATTAAAACATAGTAGTTTAGAAAACTAGTTTTTGTGGATGATTGAGCAATCCATTTCAGCCGTTTTGGCTTTTGGTTCACTTGATTTACAGTTAAAATAAAGTTTTTATAAAGAAAACATTATTTTAATTTTTGGAGATTTCCTCCATGGTTGAACCTGCTGTTGGGGGAGACAAACTTTGCATGTAGCCAGCAAGCTATGCGACTAAAAGTACTATTTGTCCCAAGAGGGTTATGCGTCATGAACTCTTGCTAAGTAAGTGATAGCATGTGGCCATCTTCTTGGAGCCATGACTGCTTATTAACACGTGTCCTTGGACTCCTTATGTTTTCACTCGCTGAAAGAATGAGAAATTTGTTAAGTCAAAGAGGCACTCATGCAGCCCAACCTATGTGACTCATGCGGTCTGAGTTCATGCGGCCTGACCCATGCGACTCATGGGGTCTGAGTTCATACGGCCCGATCCATGCGACTCGTGTGTTCTGAACTCATGCGGCCTGAATTCATATAATACATGCGACTTATGCAGCCTAGACTTCTTATGTGGCACTAACTCTATGCGTCCCTGACCCTCATGCAGCCTATGTGTATGTTTTATTAATTTGCTTGGTTTTATATTTTATTGACTTATGTGATTCCTTGTGTGATTTTGATAAATGCTATGCATGTGAGCTAAGTAACCATGTATTAGACCTGACTATGTGCTATAACCCATATGATCTACCAATGATTGGTAACTTGACTCGACTATGGGTATCCGTGCTGATACACTTACTGCGTGCTATGTGTTCCTACATACTAAGTATTTCTACATGGTTATGTTACATATTTCATACTGAGGTGTGCCTACGTGCTAAGCGATATGTGATATGATATAATTCCTCCAGCATGGACATGATTGTTGGTCAATAACCAAGCGTGGCTAGGACCTGGTTGATTATTGCATCAAGCTAGGGTGAATCCAAATTGAACTACAAAATAACAAAATGGATTTGTATCTAGTATGGTTGTACTATGGTACGTCATATAAGGGGAATACCATATGACCACGCCATGAGATTCTAGTTAACAATAGGGTTAACTAGGCAACTAAACTTATAGAGCATTGGGAGGGAATAGAATCTCAAGATCGTGTCTAACTACCCACCTCCAGTTACCTGAATTGGAGTGTACAGGCTAGTCACCATGGATATTGTTTAAGTCATCATTAGTGGATTACAATATTCGACTATTATATGATACTATGTGTTCTATGTGATCTTAGCACGGTGGTCTTACGAAGGACCGGTGCATACTACTACGTGCTATGCGGCAATTTATGGCTCGGCTAACCCTGCTAGTACCTGGTTCGATCTGAGAATTCCTATATGCATAAAATCTTTGGGATAACCCGGACTCCATCTAGTAAGTCGTATAAATGATTGGCCAATTAGGTAATTGAGCTTGTTTGTGTATTATATCTATTATTATATAGTCTAGGGACATGGACTATCATGGTACGATGGTCTAATCCTTGTCCTTGTTTGGTTGTAGGGTTAGATTATTGTGGCATGATAGGCTATAGACCAAAAATACGAGACAGAGCTATATATATATATATATATATATATATATATATATATATATATATATATATATATATATATATATATATATATAACCTGGTTTTATTTCTTCATTCGTACTTTATTTGTGGTACTTGCTATTTGGGGTCTAACCCCACTGGTTTTGCATGGCCAGGTTTAGAGCCAGCACCCGAGGATCAAGCGTACTTTTCCTTTGAATAATGACGCATACCAGACAGATGGTCGTTAAAGGGAATGATTGGATTTCTTCTTTCCAATTTGTTATTGCATATTTTACTCAGTTTGGGCATTTAGCTACCGGCACTTGTTAGCCGTGAATATGGATATGTAGTTCCCTATATGATTGAAATTAATCAGGCTATAGCTGATCATGGTCATGTACTTTTGTTACTCTGCTAGCTTTCGTATTTTGCACAATTGGCTTACTGAATATTGTGGCAGGGCGTTTGGGACACCTTACTTCCTTGTCATATATGTTCTATGTTTACTGTTCTTATTTGACTGATTGAGATAATAGATGTTCTATATGACCCTAAGTGACTTATTTGTAGTATGCACCCCCTTGTCTAGTTACAACCGTGACCATCGTATAATATTTTATGCCTTGTACGAGGGAGCTGGCCATGTCTATCTTCGTATTTTCGTACTGTGGCATGACAATTGATAAAAAAGTTTTGTACAACAAATAAGTTGATTGTAACACATCATATAATACTCATGATTCAGGCAATCCAATCTTCCATATGTCACACGTAAACCCTCCCAAATAGTAGTTTTCCAAAAAAGATAAAGTTCGGTTTTTTTTTACTCCCAAGCTAACGGTTAATGGTAGGGGTGTTGGCTTGAAGCTGGAGGAAGAAGTGATGAGGATGGAGTAAAAAGTGGTTCATGGTGATAGTCTGTAAAGAAGAGGTAGATATGAAGTTAGAGAATGAGATGAATGTTAGGTTTATAAGGAGAACGCAGGAGATGGAGCTTAGGAAGGGGCATAAACAACTTGCTTCCTTTTCTAGCGATGGAGGAGAGGCTTGGTCGGCTAGGAAGGGTGGGGTGTCAGGGCATAGGTAGTTTATTAAAGAGGGAATAGTTGCTTAAGGCTGAGTTACACGAGGAAGGGAAGTATACAAATGCAGTTAGGAAAAGTATATGAGAATGTCTAGGGGAGGGGCCAAACTACTCTTGAGGGGGTGCTTATTGTGTACTAAAGGTGTAAGGTTTATAATGGTGTGTGTGTTTTATGAGGAGTGGTGTTGGGTATTTGTGTTAGGGAGTGTACAATGAAGGTAATAAGAGGGAAAGGAATTAGTTTATAATGTCTTGCTGGAAGTAGAAGAGAGAGAGAGAGAGAGAGAGAGAGAGAAAGAAAAAGATAGAGAGGATTGATTAGTCACTCACTTAGGTTAGCATACACTAATTTAATTTAGTTAATAGGATTTTTAGGTTATTAGTAATAAGGTTTATAGATAGTATTTGAAACAAGTTACTTAGCAAGGAGTGTGATTAGGATTAAGTTAGGTATTATTTAGAAAATATAAATATATTATTACAAGTTATTAATTCATAATTAGGTACTAAAGAATTCGTGGTTGGGGGTGCGTGGGTGGATGTTACACACTACAACCGACCCTCGTGTTAAATGCTGGCTCGGGGCTTGAGAGATTCTATGAATATCTGGTGGCAGAGCGATTAGACAATCGAGTGCCTGTCAAACAGTATAAACCATCAGTTTTGGCACTGTTATCAGCCAATTGTTTGCTGATCTGACAGTACATATGGTTGTCAGTCAATTGAGTGCTATCCTGATAGTGCAGTTGTTATTTTGTTAGAGCCATCATAATTATTAAATTCGGCGGATATTGAATTCTGTGAGGTTTCCAATTCTGCGGGAAAGTGAAAGCTTCATTCTATGAGGCAATATTTATGCGAGTCTCTAGATTTATGTGAGGTTTGCACTTGTTGAAGCTTTATTCTTATGCATGGCTCCATTTTGCAATATTCGTTTCTCTCTTGGCTTATGCCATCTGGCTTTCTGTTATAATTACAGTCGTAAAGACGATGAATATGTATTAATTACAACCGTAAAAGCAACGGACCACCCAACCATGCGCTATAATTACAGTCGATCGCTTGCATTAATTGCAACAAAAATATAATGTGTCACATAGGCATATTATGTCTTGACTGTCGAAAAAAACTCCTCAAAGGTAGTAATATTATCTATTAATGGCACGTTGAGCATGGCACCATTAATGATCTTAAGAGATATAAGACATATGTCAATCATTTTCTGAGATGACCCTTTTGTCACAGCATGATTCTACGAGATTTGTTTTTGCGAGGAAGACCATTTTGTTGGATTGCATCTCATTTTCGGTTGAACGCTCAAATAGGGGTGACAATGGAGTTGGCAGTTTAGTCCCATATTGTGTAGGAGGTGGGATCATGAGGTATAGATAATTGTGATTGGTTTAGGTCTTACATGGGAATTCCCTTTTAAGGCATATGGGCCCAATCTAATATCGCACCTCATAGGCCAACTCCGGTTCGGGTCACACCATATTTCTAGCAAGTGGTATCAGAGCACAATATAGAGATTCGGGGTTCTTGTCCATAGAAAATCTAAGAGAAAGTCTATACTTTCCTCTTAGGACTTCGTCATCCAAGATAGAAGAAAGAAGAGATCTAATCGAGGAGTCGTCAACTTCGGTTAGAAAAATTGCTACGGGTTTGTGAGCGATTTAAATTATAATATCTTTATTTTCTTCTTAAGTGTGGTAAGGGGGATAAATCTATTAGGGCAAAGGGTTCAACATTGATTCTGTTAATCTTGTAATTTTACCTGAGTTATAAAGGTTGAAATTTGTCCAAATGACGTAGTCACTGCCATACACTTATCTTTATCTGTGCTTGGTGTTCGTAAGATAGGAGTTTGTTATCTCATGTGGGTTGGCCTAAAGTTTTTACTGCTGGCACTCTCAGAAACGGTGTCGGGACGCTTGCTGGGCATATCCAATTTTTAATATATGGTATCAAAGCTTCTGTCTGAGAGTGTCCGCAGCAAAAAATTTAGGCCAACCCACCTGAGATAACCAACCCCTGTCTAACGAATACCAAGCGCAGATAAGGACAAGTATATGACGGTGACTACGTCACCTCGATAAATTTTAACCTTTATAACTTAAGTTAAATTACAAGATTGACAAAATCAATGTTGAACCATTTGCCCTAATAGATTCAACTCCCTCACCATACTCAAGAAGAAAAGAAAGAGATTACAATTGAAATCACTTACCAACTGGTAGCAATTTTTCTAACCGAAGTTGATGACTCCTCAATTAGATCTTTTCTTCCTTTTGTCTTGGATGGTGAAGTTCTAAGAGCAAAGTATAAACTTTCTCTTAGATTTTTTGTGGACTAGCACCCTGAATCTCTACATTGTGCTCTAATACCAATCTACTTTGTTACTTGATGGCTCAAACTGGATTCACCCGAGCGTGATGCAACAATTAATCATGTCCTAGCCATGCTTTGGTAGTTGACCCACATACCATGCCTGTGCTGGAGAATTAATATAATAATATCATATGTCACATAGTATAGGAGGCATTCTCAATGCATAATTCAAAATATGTAATCTCATAGCACGTAGCAAGTTATGTCGCACCTCAGTGCACATTAGAATATGGTCGCATCTCAGTGTACCTTATAACACATGTACACGTAGCAAGTAGCAATTATATCAGCACAGATACAAGAAATTGGGTCGAATTACCAAACTTACAGTTGGTCATATGAGCCTTATCACTTTGGGACACATATCATGTTATGCACATAACTAGTTAGTCACTTATAACATAGTCAATTCTAGCACATGGTCATGTTTATCACAAGGTCAGGTTACTAAGTCCATTCTTCCTTAAGATCAATCACAAGCAATTGTCAAGACCAACCACATAGAACAAAGAAACATTCCAAATAAAATAGCTAAGTCACATGCACAACTTGGCGCATGAGACAGGTGCCGCATGGACTGTCGGTCGCATGCTACCTCAGGCCGCATACTCCTTCAAGCCGCATGCTACCTCAGGCCGCATACGATCCCAAGCCGTATGCTTCTCCAAACCGCATGCTCCGGACAAAAGTCCACTCTTGGAACAAGTAACGAAGTGATGTGTCAAAGAAGTGACTGAAGTGATAGATGTAACAGGCCATAAAGTATGTCAGGAAGAAAAGACAAAACCATAGAAAGATCCAACAGTTTAGAGTCATGAGTCCAAAGGAAAGAGGCCGTATACTCTACTTGCCACATAAGTCACTGGACCGCATATTGCTATTTAGACTTTAGCAAATTTCTTATTCATCAAGCGAACAAAACACAAGGAGATCTGTCACTAAGCTCCAGAATACTTTGTATAGTGGTCAGTCATGCTTCCAACAAAATGGACGCATGCTGGTTGGCTATGCGACAAAGAGTCCAGCCGCATATGAATCATGCTGCATGGAAGTCTCAACCGCATATGGCGCTGGTCACATAAGAAGTTCGTCTTCTCCAGACAACAAGTTCAGCCATGGCGGACAAGTTCCAAAACTTAAAATTATTTTCTTCATAAAAATATCATTTTAACTCTGAATCAAGTAAAACAAAAGCCAAAATGCTCGAAATAAAGTTCTCCATCAACCATAAAAACTAATTTTCTAAAATACTATGTTTTAGTATATCAAAACCACGAAAAATACATTGAATCCATAAAAACCCTAAACTTCAAATGTATATCTACTCATATATAGCCATCAAAACCAAAAACTACAAGTATTAAAAGTGTTAAGAATCATAATGCACATATATTAGACTAATAAAATGTAAGAAAAGAGCAAGAATCAAAAATCAAGATATTTCTCCATCTAATGCAATGTGTACTTGCCTAAAATGAAGGAAAAAGGAAAATAAGAGAATGAGGGAAGAGAGAGAAAAGAAGTTAGCTTATATATGATAGGACTGAGGTTTAGACCATGGGTTCACTCATGACCAAACTAACCCAATAATTAAATCATGAGTCTAATTGAACCAAAGAATGGGTCTAGTCTCCATGACATGCAATCTAATCACCATGCATGCAAGAATTAATATAAGCAGAAGATCTAGAATATCCCAAATACATATATCGGGAACAGGGAGTGACATCTCTACCCATCTTAGAAAAAAATTATCCTCGAAATTTGAATCCAAATATTGTTAGAGAAGTCAGGACAAGCACAATACTAATCTATACATGCAAGCAATCAAACATAATAAAGCAAAGCAACATCACAATACATAAGTGATCGATGATCACAGAATCTGAGATATGAAGACGTAAGAAAGAATATACCTTCGGAATCGAATATGTGTGGGAATCGGGATCAAATACCGTCCTCGCGCTCCCACATTGATTCCCCCAGAGAGTGATGGCCCCAGGCAACCCGGACAAGAGAAATAGTTTGGTTCTTGAGCACATTCTCTATTTGGTCTAATATGGATATGGGTTGCTCCTCGTAAGATAAGTCGATAACAATGACTAATTCAAAATGATCGAGGATATTTCGAAGACAGCTTTTCGGACCAGGTATGGACAATATGAGTTCATGGTGATGCTGTTGGGTTGACTAATATACCGGCAATGTTCATGAAGCTGATGAACAAGGTATTCTATCAGCATCTGGACAGGTTTGTGGTAGTGTTTATAGATGACATCTTGGTGTATTCGAAGATCCCAAAGGAGCATGAGGAGCATCTGAGGATAGTGCTGGAGACTCTCAGGAAGGAGAAGCTTTATGGAAAGCTTTCGAAGTGTGAGTTCTTCCTTGACAAGGTTGAATTTGGTCATGTGGTAACAGAAGAGGGGATCTTGGTGGATCCGAGGAAGATCATGGCAGTTGAGGCATGGAGTGCTCCAAGTTTAGTAGCAGAGGTTAGGAGTTTCCTGGGGCTAGCAGGTTACTACAAGAGATTTGTTCAGGATTTTTCCCGGATTATAGAGCCGTTGTCTAGGCTGACCCGGAAGGACGCGGAGTTTGTTTGGTCAGAGGAGTGCCAGGTTGCCTTTGATAAGCTGAAAAGGAGGTTGATGACCACTCCAGTGTTGACGTTGCCATCCGGATCTGGAGGATTTACTATCTATAGTGATGCATCGGGGAAGGGACTGGATTGTGTATTATAGCAGAATGGGAGGCTAATTGCCTATGCTTCCAGGT